>CM056824.1:3977972-4540472 GCA_029853015.1 Chelidonichthys spinosus
TGTAATGCATCTTAATTTTGCCATTATTATCTTTTAATTCTACTATTTTTCACTTTATTGTATGACATGCTACGATGTGAAGCACTTTGAGTCTGCCTTGTGTATGAAATGTGCTATACAAATAAAGTTGCCTTGCCTAATACACTTTGACTATTCATTTAAAATCTTAATTTTTAGTTGTGATGCATGACTAGAATAACTGACACATGGCTTCATCTTTCAGATCCACGAGGGTCTGAGAGTTAACACACCAACATCCCACCCAGATGTGACCGCGTCCCTCTCAAGCATGCTGCTCTGTGGACCCGTGGAGTACTTCCTTCTTATGAGTGCCCCCCTTTGGCTGAACCTGGAGCTGCAGCAGGACTCAGCCTCAGGACCAGTGTGTCTGTGAAGAACTCTCACACAACAAAGAGGTTTTTTTAAGTATTATTTTAATACTTTTCTTAAAAAAAAGATGTTGTACTCCATAATCTGAACATGTTGAATCTATTGACCTCACTCACCAACATACCAACACGTTGTTCTGGGTTAAATAAATCGAGAAAAAAGCAAAAAGGGAAAATAAACTAAAAAACAATCAAATATGAAAAGAAATTAATGAAACATAAAAAAAGAAAAGACTCACAGATCTCTGGGTCGACCGACGGAAACTGGCTTCTGCTTCGATGGCACACAACATCCCAAAAACAGTTACCATGGACGACGAAAAGGGTTTAAAATTAAATTACAAGACAGGGACGAACAAGAAGCTAGAAGAGCCTGAAGGATACGACATGTACATGATGAAAGAAACCAAACGGTGACGTGAAGCTAGGAAACAACGGGACCAATCAGGAAACGGATTCTTTAAACTATAAGAAAGCAAACGGCTGCAGAACGTGGGATTTAAAAGGGCATGAAGGGAAATTAAATAGCAATAAAAACAGCCTTTAATATAAAGTGAAAAGAAGATGCATTTACACATAAAAAAATGTGAAGGAACTTTCAGCACTCGATCGATTGGTTTTGGCATAGAGTCGAGAAAAGAAGGAGAGAATAAAACGACAAAACAATCCTCTCAATAGAATCATAAAAAAGTTTTTCTTCTTTACAGTAAATTCTACAAAATCAAAACCAGAGATGAACACAGAGACGAGCTTTGCTCCCCGAAATCCAAATTCCTCTCTTGTTCTTTTTTTTCGTCCACTTTTTCATTGTATATAATATATATTCATGTATCTATTTATATATATAATATGTATAATTTGTAGGGTATGATTGTTAGTTTACAGGCCGGAGCTGTAAGGCAAAGGACACTCTGAGACTTTTAAATGCCGTCGTTGCTTCATCTTCATCATGGCCGCCGAGCGAAGCCTCCATCAGGGGCCGGAGCGAGGGAGTGACAGGAAGTGACCCGAGGAAGGACGTCTTAGTTGGGTTCCGTCGTAGAGAGAGGTGGATGGTGCGTTGGAGGCGGAGCCGCGGCCATTCATGAACGTGTGAAGCAGAAAAGGTTTGACTTCCGCCGTCTTCAGCGTTTCTTTTAGCTCCGCCTCCCGACCTCGGTCTCACTCACATGAATGGAAGGGAACAAACGTTTTGGACCTAAAGATTTAGGGCTGTTCCTACTGGGAAGTTGATTCACCTAGAAAATAAAATCTCTTTCCCAATGCAAGTCTACGGGGGGAAAGTCTGTTTGGGCCCAATGGCATCATGTGACGGAACAGGAAGTTGTAATTCTAACGTTTGTCCACCATGGCAGGCGCTTCCTGGAGGCTTCATTTTCATTGTGTCCTGAGATAAACAACCGGCTCTCAGATGACCTGACAAACTACAACACATCACTCCTCCCAGTTCAGATCCCCTTTAAAGGGACAGTTCACCCTACATCCACACACGTAGCACACTTCATCAGTCGAGTTGTTTTGGTGCGAGTTGTATATCGTTGAACAGCTTTAATTCAAAAGAACTATAAGGCTAAAAACAGACCGATCTTGTGAGCAGTTTCTCCAAGGAACCTATTTTCTTTCTACTCAGCTACACTCGCTAAGCACAGCACGCCGCAGAATGAAGCTAACCGACAGCGCTAGAGACTCTCGTCCACGTAGACGCAGGCTTCTGTCCGCGCAGTGATACGTTTGGCGGGTGTGGTTGGGTAGAAAGAAAATAGCTCCTACGAGAAACTGCTCATAACGAGCTCTGTGGATTATCTTCGGTAACCGGGACATGAGTTATGAAAAGAGTTTTCAAATATCACCAACACTCTCTGAACCAGCACAACATAAGAGTAAGAGGACGTGTTTCACTTTGGGGGTGAACTGTCCCTTTAAAATAAATCAAGAGACGAGATTCGAGAGGAAAACATATTGATCCGTCTATAATTTGTTCACTCATTTCTTCCAAGCCCTCCTCTCTTCTCTCGGATTTCAGAGAATACCGTTAATTTCTTAAATTAAATCCTCCTCTTTAACATTATTATTTTTTTTTTTAGATGTAATAAATCTGTCCCCTCCTTTTTTCAGCCGACTATCTCATAGTTTGGTCTGTTTTCCAGCCGTGAACACCAGAACGTATCCCAGACAGGAGCAAACAGCCGCGGCTTATTTCTACTTCCCCCTCTCATTCACATGACACAAGCCAGCTGTTTCACCTACTGAGAGAAAGGGACAGTCACTATCCAGTCTGTGGATTCAGAGCTGGGTTTAGATGCACGTGTGCGTCTTCAGGTCGTCTGCTTCCACGCCTCAGAACAGATTCTCCTCAAAGATGGCCATCAGGTCGCTCTGGAAGTTTATGTCGATGGTGTCGGCCATCTGCAGATGACAGGAGACAGACGACGTATTGAATGTGTTTGTATGAGGTCCTGCTTTTAGATGCCGAGAAAAAGAAAATCAACTGACGATCAAACTTTTCTGAGAGGTAAAATCCATGTTTTTGTGAATGGAGTCCGGTGTCTTTAAAGTGAGCATAACGGAGCTAACAACCAACAGAGCTCGCTTTGAGTCACGTTATGATGCGTTCATGCTCTGCTCAGTAAGAGGAAAAGTGAAATTCTTAATGCTATCATGATGTGTTTCAATGTAAGGGTTAGGGTTTAGGATGACATTAAGACAACATTACCATTCTCTTGTCAAAATCTCTGCTGATTTTACACATTTAGTAAATATCTGACTAAAAATGAAACCCAACAGTAATTTCACTCCGGTGAATCGAAACAAACCCCAAACACCAGAAAGGCAACTCTGTTCTGAGAGGTAAAATGACTACTTTTTGAACGGAGTCTGGTGTCTTTGAAGAGAACGTAGATATCGGAGCTAACGGCTCACGTTAATGCAGCTCACATTGAGTTACGATTATTATGATGCTGTCAGCTTGTGTCCGGTAAAAATTGCTATTGGGCGAAGAGAAATTATTAATGTCATCACAATGTGTAGGTTATCTTTTTTTGGAGGTTATGTTTTCTGATAAATATAAAATAGTTACAATTCCTGAATCATTTCCCACATTTTTATGCAAATAACCACTAAAGAAGACAATAACATCAACACAAACGTCAAAACTGTCCCTTTAAAGACGTTAGGAATCCATGGTTTTTTTATTAAGTCTGTGCTTACCGCCTCTCTCCGGCGTCTCTCCTGCTCGCGGCGGCGTGCCATCTCCCTCTGGTCGAGAGCGGCTGAGGAGGGCGGGGGCGGGGCCTGCTGCTGTGTGGGCGGGGGCTGTGGGGAGTGAGTTGGCGGGGTGGAAGCCGGAGGTGTGGGAGCGAGCGGCGGCGGCTGCTGCTCCTGGCGGCGGCGAGTGTCTTCTTGCCCTCGACGAGCCTGCTCCACGGTGTCATCGTCGTCACGGTTACTACATAAAAGAAAATAACAAGTAAGAGAGCTGCAGCTGGTGTGAAAAACGCCCGATAGTACAAGGACACATAATGAAATCAGACGTATACATATACATTTTCCAGATCCTTCTGTGCTGCAGTCATGTGACTTCTTAGCTTGTTTACATATAGATGTTATTCAGAAAAAGATTCCTCTCAGCATCAGGCGAGTCACAATAGGAAAAAGAGACCGCGAGCTTCGATCCAAACAGGAACAGCTTCCTGTTTCACTGTCAAGTTTCATAAATAATAAGAAAGAAAGAAGAAGATGCTCAATGAAACAGCTGATAACTTATTAAAAGTAGTGTTTTTATTAGGGATGTCCGATTCAGTTCATTTTGCTTTTGATAGCCTGACGAACATTAACTGAAACTAACCGGTTAATGTTTCAACAAGAAAAAAAGAAAGAAAGAACAATACTAGCCACTTTCCTTTTACCCCGGCGCTCTCATGACTCACTGAGCTTTGCTGTTGTATTTCAATGTGCTTTACCCATCGAGTTGAAACGCTTTGTGCTGTAAATGTATTTTATTTTAATTTCTGTTGGCTGTGTTACTTTGTGTTTAGAACTATTTCAATGTTTTTAGGAGATTTATGTTATTTGTAACATGATTTTATGGAAATAATTTGTGTTTTGAAGTAAAGCTCCCATTAACCAGTCAACGTGAGAATATCTTTCTGAACTGTATCAAGTCTTATAGTTCAGGTCCTATAACTCGTCACCTACCGCAGCTTCTCCTGCTCCCTCCTGGCCTGCTCTGCCTGTGCTTTCAGCTGCCTCTCTCTCTCCTCCTTCTCCCTGGCGGCGCGTCTGAACTGTTCGAAGCTGTCGCTGGAGGAGCGCACGGAGGACGCCGGCGTGGACTGGGACCGCTGAGCCAGGCTGGCCCAGGAACCCATGTTCTTTAGCTTCACCTCCTGAGAGAAGACGAGGAGGTTTTCAGACAAACCAGAAGCAGCGGAGCAGCTGGAACTACATCGTCACACACGCACACGCGCACACGCGCACGCACACACACACACACACACACGCACACACGCACACACGCACACACACACACACACACACACACACACACACACACACACACACACACACACACACACACACACACACACACACACACACACACACACACACACACACACACACACACACACACACACACACACACACACACACACACACACCTGTGTCTTCTTGGGAGCAATGGGAGTTTTGGGCTCCTGCTTGATTTTGTTGTCTTGCTGAGAGCAGGGTGGTGCAGGGGAGTCTGGGAGACGAGGACCGGGGCGAGACCCGTCCAGTTGCTTCTGGTCTGATCCTGTGGAGACATGAATGGGGATTAACCAGGCGGCAACCTGCTGTTCTGAAAAGTGAAGTCCCTTCAACCTGCAATCTTTCTAAGGGCCATCAGGGGGCGACTCCTCTCTGATCATAGAGAAGTCAGAAGTGAGAAAATGACCCGGCTTCAACATGAGTCTAGTTTCAAGTCTTCTTCAATATCACACATAATGTTCATTTAGTGAATGTTGGTCCATTTAGAGCTGAGTGAGATCTATGATTCCATCGTGGTCTGCTTTGAACTCATTGTGACGCTTAAAGAGGAGCTGTTATGCTGCGTTTCCTCTTTCCTTTAGTCAGTTATACAGTTTGTTCATGTTAAAGCCTAAAAAAGGTCCTCAACGGGTGTGAGCTGCCGTTGACAAGCGTTGGAAGCTTCAGTGTACGGAGGCTCAGTGCAGTACACATCTCTACCATGGTAGAAGTTTACCCAATATTCACACACATTATTACACACACACATACTTGCAGTTTCCTGCACACACTCGGGGCCCGTATCCTGCATGTGGATTCGATGCATGGCTAGAAGCAGTCTACCTCCTGTACTCACTGTGTTTGTTGTCGTGTTTGTGTGCGTCTTGGCGTATGGCAGGGCTGAAAGGTGAGGGGGGCAGAAGTGGCGACTGGGAAGGCTTCTCTTCTTTGACCACCACCAAGCTGGACCTCTGCTCCTACAGGCAGACACACAGTACATTTACCCACAAAACGGCTTATCGACAATAAAAAACAACAAGAGAAATGATGTCATCGGCCTTTGATCTGAGAGACTTTTCCTCTTAACAATTATTTGGCTCGAAACTTTAACTCAATGTTAAACATGTCAAACGGCAACTGGATGACATTTTGAACGTTTAACTATGGATTCATTTAATGAATTAATAAACTTCAGCAAAGAAACAAAAAAATACATTTACAACACAAAACATTCAATCTGGATGGAATCCTTTCAAATGCAAGTCAATTCAGCATCAGAGAGTAAAAGAAAAGTGCCTCTGTATGTCACCTTAATTTCAGTTTTCTTTCTTCAAAAGCATAATTAAGCAAATCAGAATTTCCTTTTGTTAACTCTGAACTTTAAGTCAACAAAAGATGACAACACAGAGTCTCCATCTATCTGAGCTCAGCTGCCTCTAACACATAACATCAATACAGCATCATAGAAAACACAGCGTCTGTATTTATGAATACCATGGTAAGCCCTAATACCTCCCAAGCAAAACTAAAAGAAAGTTCATTATGCGGTGGTTTGGCTGCTCCGGCCCACTTGAGATCAAACTGGGCTGTGTGTCCCTGAACTAAAATGAGTTTGACACCCCTGCTTTAACTGGCTCCGAACACGTATGTGAATGAGAACAGCGATGTGGGCTCACATGTTTCTTGGTCTGTGAGGGCGAGTGCTGACCCATCGTGTGGAACTGAGGCATCTGAGGAGAATGCATCATCAGGGGAGACGGACTCTCACGCAGGCAACCTGGAGACAAAACAAGCCTCGAATCAATTCAATGGAAGTAAATGGAGACAAATAGTACAGGGAGCACAGTGTTTCCCCTACCATTGTACAGGCCAAAAAACAATCAATACGCCAAAAATAAGCCACCTATCAATTCATTCATGAATCAATAATCATTAACATTAGGAGCGCCTCCGCGCAGCACAGTAGACTTGCTCCGCAAGACGCGCGGCCGCAACAATCCTCGCCGCGCGCTCCCGCTACGTTCTTCTTTGTGTACTTTACGGGCTTGACGTTGTTCTGATGCCGCTCTGCCTCGTTAAACCACCACGATGTCGCTTTCTACTTTGAAAACACGGAAAGTTTACACTGTATTTTGATAAGCTGTTGCACTCTTCAGACTCGTGGTGTGAGCGGAACCGGACCGGTACCGGAACCGGACCGGAACCGGACCGGTGCATTTATAAGAAAAATCCGCTTTCCTCGCGCTGCCTGCTCGCACAGATCCGCTCGTGCGCACATTCGCTGATGCAGGTCGAGTGTTGTCGAGAAATATATGCTCCTTAAAAACAACATCAAGCCATGTGTGCGTGAAGTATTAGGACGTGATGACGTACAACCGGCTAACGGCCCCCTGGGGCAATCGTGCCGAGGCACGCGACTGATCGCGCCCTTAGGCAGCCTACGTTAATAAAATAAGGATTGTTTTTGATAAGCTGTGGAACTCTGAGTTAACCTAATTCTACCTGAATTTCTATGAACCCTTATGTTACTTGATAAAATAAGACAATATATGCACTCATGTGTCGTTATAGTGTTTTACAGTATCTGTAGCTACTAGAGTTGGGCGGTATCCAAATGTTGATACCATCAAACCTCCTCCCTATTTTACCCGGTATACGGACATTACCGTGACTAATTAAAAATTATGACGTAAGGCTCAGACGACGTCACCAAACTCATTAGAGTTTAGCTTCTCTGCCCGAGCCCGACCCGAAATTCCCACCGCTACCCTCGGGCTGGGTCGGGCTATGAAACTTGGCTTGGCTGAAGACAAACATCACTATGTTAAAGTATAGAGGTTCTTATTGTTATATTATAGACCTTTTGTTTTTGCAAACACAAAACGACCACAAAGAGACACACAATGACCACAGAGAGACACACACAACGACCACAAAGAGACACACAACGACCACACAGAGACACACAACAACCACACAGAGACACACAACGACCACACAGAGACACACAACAACCACACAGAGACACACAACAACCACAGAGACACACAACAACCACAAAGAGACACACAACAACCACAGAGACACACAACAACCACAAAGAGACACACAACGACCACAGAGACACACAACAACCACAAAGAGACACACAACCACAGAGACACAAAACAACCACAAAGAGACACAAAACAACCACAAAGAGACACACAACCACCACAAAGAGACACACAACGACCACAGAGACACACAACAACCACAAAGAGACACACAACCACAGAGACACAAAACAACCACAAAGAGACACACAACCACCACAAAGAGACACACAACAACCACAGAGACACAAAACAACCACAAAGAGACACACAACAACCACACAGAGACACACAACAACCACAGAGACACAAAACAACCACAAAGAGACACACAACAACCACACAGAGACACACAACAACCACCACAAAGAGACACACAACGACCACAGAGAGACACACAACGACCACAGAGAGACACAAAACAACCACAAAGAGACACAAGTCAACCACAAAGAGACACACAACCACCACAAAGAGACACAAAACAACCACAGAGAGACACACAACAACCACAAAGAGACACAAAACAACCACAGAGAGACACACAACAACCACAAAGAGACACACGCTTTTGTAAACGAGAAACTGTTGCAGCGTTACACTGCAAACTTAAGCTCTCTAGAAACGGTGCGATCAAGGTATTTAAAGGGCTCTTCTTTCCATGTTTACAGTGGAATCTCTGTAAAACGCCTTGGTTCTTATGGAAGAGCTAGGAGGGTTGGTGGCCGTGGCATGTCTTTTCCCAGGGGCCCTTTGTCTCCTCATCTATCCATGTGTGAGTATAACTGCCTGTGCCTCCATGAGATTGAGGTACATTTGACAGGTGTGAAATGGGATACAGGAGACTATATGATATGATGTTGCTCACACAGACACGGTACCTGTTGAGAAGGGCTCTGCTTTGCTGCGAGGCGACGCCTGCTGCTGCTGCTGCTGCATCTGTGGTACCTTCTGCTGCAGGGCCACGCCTTTCTGCTGCTGCTGGGACGTGGACGTGTGGGAGAATGGCTGGCGCAAGTGCGCGTGGCCCGAGCTGTGTCTCTGTGTCGGGGTGGGGGTGGATGTTGCCATGGCCTGCGGGTGCAGCCCCGCCATCAGCTGGGGGGCGCCCTGCGCGGGCAGGTGTGTGTGCACATGTAGGGGCTGTGCGGCGGGCCGAGCCTGGAGCGACTGCAGGAAGGTGTGAACCTGACTGAGGGGCGGGGTCTGAGAACTAGCGGGCGTTGGCTCTTCGTCGTCTTCCAGCAGGGCCTGCGGTGGTTGGGCTGAGAGGGTACCCAGAATGCCGTGAGACGTAGGCGAGGGGACGTGGGGGCGAGGGACAGGCTGGGGGAGAGTGAGGGGGAGCGAGGGCTGGAGCTTGGGTGGGGAGGAGGGAGGCAGGGAGGGCAGCGTGGATGGGGGAGGCTGTGGGGGTTTGGGAGGGAGCGGCGCTGCGCGGTGACTCGGTCTGGATGGCTGCTGGGGAAGAGCGTTGTGCATCGCTGCAGGAAACACAAGCAGAGAAGACAACATGAAGTACGAGGAACCTGCAGCTTTGTCTTCATTGCTAAAAAAAGACACTATGTCTCAATTCCACGGAATACACTGTGCTCATAATGACCTTGCATAGTGCGTGAATTACGACATGTAAGGGTAGTCTCACAACTATTGTGCACTTTATGGAAATGTGGATTGTAACATTTGACCACTTCTTCTTTCTTCTTCTTAATGTCAAATTGCAACCGGAGGGACCATTCCCGCTCTTTTTTCTTTAACCTGCTTGCATTCAAGGGCATTTCTAAAATCAAAGGGCTTCTGAAGAGTGCTCACCTGGTGGAGATATGATGGCATGTTGGTTCAGGAAGAGGTGCGTCTCAGCGGGTGTGTTTGCGTTGAGGAGGCCAGAAGCGACGGGGGCGCCAGCAGTAGTCAGGGCTGGATTGGGCTCGGTGTTGCGGGTCAGGTGAGGGTTCATGAACTGAGCCAGAGGATCAAATCCGGAGCTCATCAGTCCAGAGTCCAGAGAAGGGACAGGGGGAGGTTTGGACTGGACCACCTGAGGCTGAGGAAGAGCCTGAGGCTGAAGCTGGGTATGGGGCTGAAGCTGGGGATGAGGCTGAAGGTGAGGTTGAGGCTGAAGCTGAAGGTGGGGCTGAGGCTGAAGCTGAAGGTGGGGCTGAGGCTGAGGCTGAAGCTGAGGTTGAAGCTGAAGCTGAAGGTGGGGCTGAAGCTGAGGTTGAAGCTGAAGGTGGGGCTGAAGCTGAGGTTGAAGCTGAAGGTGGGGCTGAGGCTGAGGCTGAAGGTGGGGCTGAGGCTGAGGCTGAAGGTGGGGCTGAGGCTGAGGCTGAAGCTGAAGGTGGGATTGAGGCTGAGGTTGAAGCTGAAGCTGAAGGTGGGGCTGAGGCTGAGGGACGACGGGACCTGCTCCGGTACCAAGGGACAGGTGGTGCAGCCTCTTGGTGTCTTTGTTAGTCACGATCTTCTTCTGCAGCTTGGGAACCAGCCCTGGTAGACAAAAAGGTTTAGGTTTACATGTTTAAAAACAAGATAGAGACACGCCAGAGACGAGAAATCCACAATGTTTCATCAATCATGGCTGAAATAATCACAATTGCTGCTTTTCGTCCCAGATATGCTGGGTCATCAAACAGCGTCCTGTCTGAGTTCATAACATCCCCCAGAGGTGCCAGCAACGCGTTGGCTGGTTTACTACAGCGGCATGAACCCCAAAATTAACTCTTTTGTGGCGATTTAATTGTAATAAACTGATCAAAAGGATGCTGAAATAACTACATAAGGACGACAAGTCATGCTTTGTTAGGTCTGTTTGCAAGACCAAAACTTTTATATTGATACAAGTTTATATTTATATGTAATATGTTGTGTCTGTCCTGAGGAACATCATCTCCCTGTGTACCATGTATGTAGCCAGACAATAAAATCTGACCTGACTTGACTTAAAAATGTGTTTTCTGTGCTAGGCTATGCTAACACTGCAGCTTCTCCATCAAACTTTAAAATAACGTCATCTAGACATGAGCACATCTATTAGCCGTGTACGGTCATGCCTTTCTAGTGTCGCTATGTGCTCCACTAGTATGTGTACGTTACCATTCTCAGAGTCTTCACTGTCAGACGAGTCACTGCTGCCTGAAGATGAGGATCCCGTCTTCATCTTTGTCACATTTGTCATTTCCAAAGTCATCTCTCCTGGACACACAAATGTTCAGAAACAAGACATTTAGTTTTAAACCCAACATGAATCATCACCATACTGGAAATATATGCTAAATTACATACTAGCTTATGCTCAGTGAAACACAAACTGAAGCTTCGTTTTGAAGACACGAACCGACGGAGGCAGTAGTAGAGCAGCGAATCTCTGTTCCGAGAGGTAAATTTACTGTTTTTTTTTAATGGAGTCTGGTGGCTTAGAAGAGACTGTAGATAGCAGCTTCAGGTCCCCGTCAGGAAGGGATGAAGACGAGAAAATATTCTAAATATAGCATCCACTTAAAATAACCTGCATTTTTTTAGTTGTCTAAAATACATCCATTTTTTCAGTCTCTTTAAAAGAAGTACAGCCTACCCGAGGTCTTTTTCTTCTTCTTGAGGCAGCTGGACACGTATTTCTCCAGCTCTCTCAGCGTGGAAGGCTTGAGCGTCTCAAAGTCGATCTCGATCTCGTCTGGGTTGGAGTTCTTCAGCGAAGGCTCCCGTGTCTGGATTATGTGTACGACGCGGCCCAGTTTGTCACCTGGCAACTTGTTGATGTCCAGGCTCAGCTGGCGCTTCTCCTCGTACGACATTGGCTTGCCCTTGTCAGCGGAAACGCCCCCAAACACATCTGGGGGGGGGGGGTTAATTAGAGCTAGTGCTGTCACATTGATATGAACACCCCGCCTCAATAGCTCGATACCGACACTGAAGCAATCGTATGACAAAGCTTTAGTTTCCTCTTAATAATATGAATTAAAAACAGCTTTTAATAAGCCTTTCTTTTTGGTAACACAGCTCCCCGGCAGTGCATCAGGTGGAGAGTGGTACTGCAGCACAGGAGACAGAGGGAGGCTTCCACAACAACACACTAAATGATAATAAATTCAGATGAAGTTGTGTGAGAAGTGGTCACGTACCACACAACTCATTAAAACACAGTCATACTTAAAGTAGTGCGCCGGATAAAACAGGGTATCGTACGGCTTGCTGAGACTTGCTGAATATCTGTATGGTGTGATTTTTAGCAGGTTGATGTTTGACAAAACAACGTACCGATTTCATCTTCTGCTTCCAGAGAGGCGGAGGGGACGAGAGGGGTCGGCCCAGGCTGAGGGGGCATGACCGGACGACTGTTCTTCACTCCTTCTTTCTTACTTTGAATCAAAAGGAGTAGATTAGCTGCAGTCATTAACACAACCACAAAAACATCTCTCCTCTCGGAAACACCTACCCGGACTTTTTCCGTTCCTTCTTTGCAGTGATTGGCTCCTTGCTGCTCTTGCTTTTCTTGGCGGTCTGAAGCATCACAGTGGGAGGGGCCTCCACAGGTTCCTCCGCCACCATCTTCTTTTTGTGCTTTTCTTTCTTCTTCTCCTTCTCCTTCTCTTTCTTCTCCTTTTCCCTCTCTTTTTTCTTGGGCTTGCAGGCCGGGGGCTGGGAGAGCGCCGCCAGCTGTTCATGGACAGCTTTGAGCTAGAGGACACAAACACACACACACAGTGGAGGTCTTAAGAGAGGAAACCACGGCGTGCTACAAACGTGCTTGTCCGTGTCTCAGCATTCACCCAGGTTCGGTAAAGCTGTTCTGCGTGGCCCACCCACCTGTTGTGTCTCATAAGCCTCCCTCCCCCTTCATTTTCCATCCTCTAACCTGTTCCTGTAACTCGGCCAATCGGTGTTGCCTTTCGTGGTCTGAGTCTCCTCCCGAGGACTCCGACTCGGAGGAGCTGGAACTCTCGTCTTCCGAGACAGCAGGAGGAGGCGGGGCTTGTCGAGTGGAGGGGGCAGGGTGGAGGGCCGATGACGGGGTGGGAACAGGGGTGCTCTCCTCCGGCTCATCAGGCATTTTGGCGAAGCGCATCTCAAACACGTCCTGTTAGCATGAAAGACAGCAGGAGCAACCGTCAACTCCAATTGAACCAAAAACCAGGAGGTTCAATATGAAGAGTAAAGATGACAAATGTTTGTAGTCCAACAGAAAATGAGTTAAGACTACATATTGGACCGAACCAAGATGAAATATTGGACTGAATCAAAATGAAACTAATTGACTGCACTTTTTGAAGCGTGAATAAGTACAAAGCTGATTAGGGATGTCCCGATCCGATATCGGCCTGAACGAGAAAATCCCGATCCGGACCCCCGATCCGATCGTTTTTTTTTCAAAATCCGGTCCGCGTTTCCCAGCACACCTAGCGCACACCTGGCGACCTGTCCAGCATCCCCTAAACAACAACAAGACGGACTTGTCTGTGCATGTCCCACTAAGAATTTAAAGTTATCGTTAAAAATGTCAGCTGTGTGGGATTATTTAACTCTAAAAGACGAAGAGGCGGAGTGCAATACTTGCCACAATAAAGTCAAGCTTTGAGACATTTAGGGGGAGCTCTAAAACACTGTTCAGAAACGCTCTGACAGCTTCTGACGCTCGCGTTTTGAAGTAAACCCACTGTTTTAAACACGCACCAAAAGCGTTATGACGCGGACATAAAAGCGGAGCCTCCGCCACTCAGCTGTTGATCCTCGGTGACTGCTGGGGTCGGCTGCGCTCTGACCGACCGGGAGCCGCTCCGTGAGTCGGTGTCCAGCTCATGGAGCCTGCTAACAACAGCGATTAATTAACATAGTGTAGTTATGATTGGCGTAATGCGGAAGTCTTTCCTGCTTCCTAGTGTTGCACAGCCAGGCTTTCAACCTGCCCAAGGCTGGGAAAGAGCGCTCGGATGCCGCGGGGAGGCTGATGGGACGGCCGCACCCCCTGCACCCCTAGTTCCAACGTCTATGCTGCTAACGTTTGTTTCTATGATCGAAATGAATAACGTTGTTACTCGACAGCGGTAAGGTTGACTATTTATTATTTTGTCTATTTTGTGTTTATTTAACCCTGTTAAGAATAAACAGGTCAGCTTCTCATTACCAACCATTGTGGATTATTCAAACTAACCTAATTAAGTTGGCTAGTTGTTCTTAAGAGTAAAACTCTTTTCAACATGAGTCTGACAACAAAATAAGTAAATATCTTTAATCTTTAATACATGCTTGGATCGGCTGGTATCGGTATCGGCCGGTACTGAAAGCTACAATATCGGTATCGGATCGGAAGTGCAAAAAGCTGGATCGGGACATCCCTAAAGCTAATGTTAGACTACAAAGGAACTACGCCATGGTCACATGTCACCACCTCACTGGGAGGAGGAGAAATCAAATCATATTCAGTTTCACAGCAGAAGAGATAATTTTCTGTATATAATGTGTGTGACCGTTTCCTTCTTTGTTCTGTGTTCCTACTTTATAATAAAAATAGTAAACCAAAGTTGCCAAATGTTTCCTTAGTCCTCAACAGGAATACTGTCTGTTCAGGAGAACTGAAAAAAAGAAGACGATTTTGTTCTGCTACTGAAGCGTCACTCCTGGTCATACAATATATGTAGCATTAATCATGGTGTGTCTGACACGTATGACCTGTTGTTACCTGTAATTTGCGTGCCATGCCAACCACATCATGGTCTGGGGGATTGTACTTGTAACAGTTGGAGAACATCAACCGGACGTCTGCTGCAAACTCCTGAGCGTCTCTGTACTGCCGGTTGTCCACCTTTCTCTGAGGGAGTCAAACAAATGCACCGCCGTCAGCAAAACAATCACAAGATCTATTTAATATGGACAGAAATCCAAATGAACACGTTTGCTTTTTAACCCGTTTTATAGTGTGTTCACACCAAAGGCAATCTACATTTAATGTATCATAAACACCATTTTGGCAACAGGTATGGTATTGGCAGTCACACATTACCTTGATGCTGCTCAGGTCCATCGGGTGCTTGATGATGTCGTGGTAGTCGTGGAGACTGAGAGCCTTGACGTCGACGGGCTTGTAGAAGGGCCAGGCGTATCCGACGTGTTTCTTGGACAGCATCTCTCTGAGGAGGCGTGCGCAGTAACGCAGCTGTTCTTGACGTTTCTGTGTGACCGCCCCCCCTGGCGCCGCCACCGCCTCAACGCCGCCTCCCAGATGATGCTGAGAGTCCGGCTGCGACACGTCTTTTTTGGGCGTTTTAGACGGGCGACTGCTCTCCCGCCGTGGCCGAGTCTCAGAAGAGACGGGGGACGATTCGCTGAGCTGGTCGTTGGCTGTGGGCGTGGTGGTGTCTGCTTTCCTCTTCTGGCTCTTCCTTTGCTGTTGAATCATCAGACGTTAGAAAATTACAACACATTAACTTGTGATTCATTTATGAAATCAATAACTGCTGCTGATTTCTTACTTTGATGAGGGCGGGGGAGCTCTGCAACATCGGGGTGGGGTGGAGACCTGGGTGTGTCGGGGCTTGAGGGGGGACAGAGGTCATGCCGTGGGCCAGGACGTCGGGCGTTGAGAGGGGAAATGGAGGTCCGAGATGGGGTGCGTGGGAGGTGGGTGTAGGAGGGACGCGGGGGGGCAGAGGCTGGGACAGGGACAGGGCAGGAGGGCCTGGAGGGGGGGCTGCAGCACGGGGATGGAGGGTGGCTGAAGGGGACGAAAAACCCTGTGTGTGGGGGGTGGTGGAGGGGGATGATGAGTCCTGGCCTGAATCTGACTTGGAGATCAGACCTGGAAGGAAGAATAGAAACAAGAATATCACAGAGATGAAATCAAGTAGAAAAACACCCACAATTCATAGCCAGATCCTGCTATAGATTTTTATTTGGCAATTTTAGCAAGCACAAAATACAATGAGCATCTACTTCAAGTCATTTTTTTTGTCCCACCCTCCCCATTTGTTATCCACCACCATGTGTTAAAAAAGAAAGAATAAGGAAAAATAATGTCAGCAATGTAAAATGTAATCATATCCAGGCTGAGGTCTTAAAAAAATACATTTTTGCACATGGCTATAAAAATATACGTATAAATAGAAAAACAAAAAAAATCATACCAGTGCCTAGACTAGTGGCTAATCATGGCAGCACAAGATCAATAGAGGACGAGGTCTAGAACACCAACCAGGACCCAGGTGCAGGCCGGGGTCTAGAACACCAGACAGGACCCAGGTGCAGGCTTGGGTCTAGAACACCAGACAGGACCCAGGTGCAGGCTTGGGTCTAGAACACCAACCAGGACCCAGGTGCAGGCTTGGGTCTAGAACACCAGACAGGACCCAGGTGCAGGCCGGGGTCTAGAACCCCAGACAGGACCCAGGTGCAGGCTTGGGTCTAGAACACCAACCAGGACCCAGGTGCAGGCCGGGGTCTAGAACACCAGACAGGACCCAGGTGCAGGCTGGGTCAAGAACACCAGACAGGACCCAGGTGCAGGCCGGGGTCTAGAACACCAGACAGGACCCAGGTGCAGGCCGGGGTCTAGAACACCAGACAGGATCCAGGTGCAGGCCGAGGTCTAGAACACCAGACAGGACCCAGGTGCAGGCTTGGGTCTAGAACACCAACCAGGACCCAGGTGCAGGCTTGGGTCTAGAACACCAACCAGGACCCAGGTGCAGGCCGGGGTCTAGAACACCAACCAGGACCCATGTGCAGGCTTGGGTCTAGAACACCAACCAGGACCCAGGTGCAGGCTTGGGTCTAGAACCCCAGACAGGACCCAGGTGCAGGCTTGGGTCTAGAACACCGGACACGACCCAGGTGCAGGCCGGGGTCTAGAACACCAGACAGGACCCAGGTGCAGGCTTGGGTCTAGAACACCAGACAGGACCCAGGTGCAGGCTTGGGTCTAGAACACCAGACACGACCCAGGTGCAGGCCGGGGTCTAGAACCCCAGACAGGACCCAGGTGCAGGCTTGGGTCTAGAACACCAACCAGGACCCAGGTGCAGGCCGGGGTCTAGAACACCAGACAGGACCCAGGTGCAGGCCGGGGTCTAGAACACCAGACAGGACCCAGGTGCAGGCCGGGGTCTAGAACACCAGACAGGACCCAGGTGCAGGCCGGGGTCTAGAACACCAGACAGGACCCAGGTGCAGGCCGGGGTCTAGAACACCAGACAGGACCTAGGTGCAGGCTTGGGTCTAGAACACCAGACAGGACCCAGGTGCAGGCTTGGGTCTAGAACACCAGACAGGATCCAGGTGCAGGCTTGGGTCTAGAACACCAAACAGGACCCAGGTGCAGGCCGGGGTCTAGAACACCAGACAGGACCCAGGTGCAGGCCGGGGTCTAGAACACCAAACAGGACCCAGGTGCAGGCCGGGGTCTAGAACACCAAACAGGATCCAGGTGCAGGCCGGGGTCTAGAACACCAGACAGGATCCAGGTGCAGGCCGGGGTCTAGAACACCAGACAGGATCCAGGTGCAGGCCGGGGTCTAGAACACCAGACAGGACCCAGGTGCAGGCCGGGGTCTAGAACACCAACCAGGACCCAGGTGCAGGCTTGGGTCTAGAACACCAGACAGGACCCAGGTGCAGGCCGGGGTCTAGAACACCAAACAGGACCCAGGTGCAGCGGTGCAAAGATGCCCCGGAGACAGTCCAGCACATACAGCAGGGTATAAGATGCAGGTACAAGTACATGAAGCACCATAACTAAGTGGCTGCGATGTGTACAGGAACATCTGTGCTGAGTATTATGGGCTGGAGGTCAAAATGGAAGACACGTCCAAGGTGGTTGAGAAGGACCAAACTAAGATCCTGTTGGAATCCCAGATCCAGACTGATATCCTGGTGATGGCTAACCAACCGGACATCGTGGTGTTGGACCAACAACAGAGGACACCAGTAGTGATAGATGGAGCTATCCCAAGCCACAACAACATCAGGAAGAAGGAAAACAAAGATACCAAGGGCTGAAAGAGGAGCTAGAAAAGAAGATGCTTGTGCTCAAACCAGCCCGTCTGGCACCAACAACCATTCTGATGCTCGGTTTGAGCTGCAGCAGATCGTCTTGACCATGTCTACATGCCTAAATGCATTGAGTTGCTGCCAAGTGATTGGCCGATGAGATATTTGCATCAACAAGCAGTTGAACAAGAGTAGGCAATAAACCCTGAAGAGTTACCTGAATTTTAAAGTACATCCTAAACTCCTACCTGATTCCCGCCTCCCCCCTCGGCGTCCCTTAGTGACCACGGCGATCTCCTTCTCCTCCTGCGGCATCTCCGTGATCTTGTGGAGAAAGACCTTCTCCAAGGCCTCCGCCATCAGCACGATGTCATCCCCAGGCTAAACACACAAACAAACACTTTCAGGAGCTCAGATACTTTCCTTGAGTCACCTCAACTTCCACGTTCAGGGGAAGTCCCATGTTATCAGGAGTCCCGTGGCCCTGGGCTGACCTTGTTGTAGATGTAGCAGTTTGTGAACATGGTGTTGAAGTCTTGGATGCACTCCTGGGCGTTCCAGTAGTAGTTGTTCTCCAGACGCTTCTTTATCGTGCCCATGTCCATAGGGTTCTTGATGATCTTGTAGTAGTCCTTAAAGGGACAAGCAGAGCATTAGATTATGTGAGATAAGAAAAACACAATAGACAAGTTTGTGTTTGTAAACAGCAGAGTCAAACTAGTGACAGTTCTGTAGTAGCACTTGATCCTTCTCGGATTATGTTACTGGTTTCCCAGCAGAAGACTCCTGTTTGATATGAATAACACGGATCAATGTGGTGAGTTCCCTGAGCCGTGACCACGATACACATCCAACTACATGGACTCAGTTACAGTAGACAACGTCTTCTATATCTGGTGGAAAACCCAGAAAAGTCTAGTCATCTCTGGACTCATGACATCCTTGTAACATTGTAACACCAATGTCATTATGTGTCCCAAGGCTTGGCTGAGTTTGTGCTCAGTCATAGTGGAAAGTTACGTCATATTACAGATAGAATATTACCGTATGAATGCTGTTATAAAGTCAGCTAGCTAAACTGTTTACATGCTACTTCTGCTAACATGCTAATGTTGTTACTAATTTAGTTATTAACGCCATCATTGATTTCATTGTGTGTAATAAACAGGAGAAAACTGATTTGAAATGAGCCACAGAGACCAGAGTTCAGCCCATACACAACCATACACGTAGTGTTTTGCTTCAAACGACGTCTTCGACGATGGTATTCTATAATTAAGACTGCCTCATCCCGCTCCGATATCCTACGACAAGATGTTTCAACTTGTTTCGGCTGTTTTTCTGCCACCAGAATGCACACGCAACTGCAGTGACTTTAATACGGCGTCTACTCTAAAATTTCTATAGAGTTGCAGGGATGACGTGTTTGTAGTCCAGCAGGAAGTTAGCATCGCACTGCCTCGAGATCTTCCACCTATGTTCAATATTTTTGAAAAACAGATTTGGACATCTCCCAAACCGTTGGTTCGACTACATGTTGAAATGTTTGGTAGTTTTCAAGGTATTGGACAATGGACTTGAAAAAGGGCGTGGCTCAGCAGAAAAATAAAGGTCAACAATCCTTAGGTTAATCATCACAAAAAGCTTGACACGTCCACCTGAAACAACAGAACAGAAATTCCTTCTTCAAAATCCACACAACTTGCAGGATATTTTTCATGATAATGTCGACCCGCATGTGTAAAGTTATTCTGAAATGGCTCGATAGGTGGCGCTACCAGTTCCTAAGATGTGCGTGGGCTTGGTGCACATTCAGCCATCAGTCAAGGTTTGTCCAAACATCACCGAGTATGCTGGGTGGGTTTCACTGAGCTGTTCAAACATGTCCCTAAAGCCAAGAAATCAGACTGGCACTGTGCAAGCTGTCAGGCTGCACACGTTGTCACGATGAAACAAGTCATCGGTCTGAGGGGAGTTCGCTCAAAGGCAAAGCCTGAAACCACCCACTGCTGCCTCGGCCTTCATTGTGGCGGTTGAGCTGCTGCCTTCAGTCGAGTGAAAAATAAGCTCAGCAGCAAAAACAGTTTAAAAAGTTTAAGAAAGTTCTGTGTTTTATTCATCAAGATAACCTTCACTAATGAACACCACTTTTACCATTTTTGAAGTGTGAATGTGATCCCCAGAAGTAAAACGCTAAAATGAGATCATAAATGAACTATGCCACGGTCCCAAGACTAGACCATCAACAGGCGGACTAGTGTTCAGGTGACGACAGCTTGTGTTAAACAAGGACATTATTTCAGGGATCTAACAAAAAACATTGAGACGAATGCTGACTCATGTCTGGGTTATAGGACTCTCTTTATGCGTGTTTATACCTTTTTATCAATCATCAACCGGGTCATTTGTCACCTGTAGAGAGGTGCTGGAGCCTGGAACTTTTTTTAATCATAAAAATCATCAAGAGTGAATTGAAAAAGCCATCTAGCTCACTATCATAATCATAGTCAAGTGACATAGTCAAGACACAAAATACATTTTTCTGTATTTACCTTTCCTATTTATGCAGGTAGATCTTATTATTTATGATCATCTTAATTAAGATGATTTGATTGTTTTTCATCAAAAAGTCTGTTTACTCAAAAAAGTGCATCTTATCTACAATAAAAAGATTTGCTTCTCAACAAAATGCAAAGTGATTCAGTATGTTGTATAAGTGCCATTTATAGAATTTTCATAATATTTTGACGATTATTGGGATATTATCGAGAATCGCCATTATTTTTGGCAAGATAATAGTAATATATCCTAGACAGCACATATTTGTTTTGGTCTTTTCATTTGTCAACGCCAAAAATGTAAAATATTAAACATCCTTTAACCTTTAAGTAGCAGAACTCCCGCGGGTGACTGTTGCTTGAATGAAAATGTAATCGATCTGTTTCACAGCATTTATTGTTTGCAGCAGAAAGATAATACTTCTGTGTTTGGCGTCCTCGTGGCGAACGCTTGCGATGACGTCATTACTCTGTGGAACAAGTGAAACTATCAACACCTCTGCACTCCGCTCCTGGACATGAGCGCATGGCATAAAATAGAAAATGTACACAAGGAAATAAATCTGAGAATTACTTTGTCAAATTTTTGAGGAGTTCTCAGGAAAAATATGTTGTGTTTATCTATTCAAATTTTTTTATTTATTTTTTTATTCATGACACAAGTTCACTATTTGTATTAATTTGTTTTATTGGCTTACATAACCTTTTAGCTGAGGTTGTACAGATTTTAGGGATATTAAATGACATCACAGTGAGTAAAAAGACCAAAGTAGACACCATGGGAGCGTTGAGGGTTAATAGGACAACACAGCATCATACAGGTCACAGGAAGTGAATCTGAAGCCCTGCGTTGGATTTAGAAATGTTCTGCTCGTTATTTCTCTTTCACATTCTTCTTCTGAAAAAGTCAAAGTCTGCAGCAACAGATCCATGAAGAGTAGCTATACTGATGCTAAAAGCTAAAAACAGCTAACGGTAAACAAGAGAAACTGAGTGCAGAGACTACGGTTCTACAGGTCCAGTTCCTCCTTTTTGACTGACAGCTTAACGACCTCAGGAGAAGTCAGCTGACTGGGGAAAATTAATGCACCTTTTCTGGAGGTTCAATGCAAATAATATGGAATATTTTTACACGCTATCAGTGTGTTGGACTTTGATTACAAACATGTGACTCACAGGTAAACCGAGTTTGATGGCGTCTACGGGAGCTTGGAAGGGCCATGCAAAGTGATGTTTCCACAATGTCTTGAACACCTCTTTAAGCAGGTACTGAAAAAGAGCAAAATCAGCCATCAAATTTGCGTCCAAACACCACGTTCACATGTATAACCACACCGACAGATGAGCCAACCTGCAGCTGGTTGGTCTGACGTTTGGGTCTGGAGGCGTTCCAGGTTTCAGGGGCTGAAGTGCTGAAGGCCAGAGAAGGCGGGGCAGAGGGAGGGTTCTGGCTGCTGCCAGCCTCCAGGCCGTCTCCCATCGCGGTGGTGGGTTGCAGTGACTGAGCAGACGATTTGAGCAGATAGGACCTTGCAGGGGCAGGTGGGACCCCCCTCAGGCCATTACACTCCTCGCTGGACTCTCTGAAAGGAAAAACAACAAAATACATCATCACCGTCGCCACTACTCTCACCACTGTCAGTGTTGTACAGAGGGATGGGAGGATATAACGAATTTATAGTGGATCAAGATAAAACACAGTCACAATAAGTTGATAATGGTGAATATCCGTTATCAGGATAATTGTAAGTATTGCCAGTGACCGACAGATGAGCTATCTAGCATACACCTGCCAGCACTTGAAGTTCAAAATAAGAGTGAATACCAACAGAAGAATATTGCAGGGGATTTTGGCACATTTTTTGGGCCACTACCCACACGGTTAGCTGTGTTGTTCATTTCATGAATGCATGATCCTTACAAGTTGTACCGCATTGTAACGGTGACTAATCAGGGTTTCCAACGATATAAAATACAATACCAATTGGTGTAATTAAAGGCAGTGTTTCCCCCACGTTCACACAGCGAACGCCGCTGCTGAATTTTCTCCGCCGCTGCAATAAAAATCCTGTGCGTGTTGTCGCTCTCTTTGGGATCACTCATAGCCTTTACAGGAGCTTATATCCAGTCAGGAATTTATAGCCTAGGTATTTTAGGGAACTTTGAAAAATGAATCCATACTGTTAGATCTGATGTTGTTCTTTATTGCCATATAAAATCCGTTTTCATCGCGTATTTTAGTTAGGGATTTATGCTAATCGCCTGTAAGCATGTGGTCATTAGCATAAATGCAGGGAAAAAACCTAAGGACTTCTTAAAAGATCATGAATAGTTTCTATTATGTATAACTTATATTTATTTTATAATTTTCTCATCACTTTTTGACTCCCAAGACTAAGAAGAAGGGTTTTAAGCAATAACAAGCTTAATCAATTTGCCTTTTTTGTGTCATATCAATAAATAATTGTGAGACATTTGCTTTTTTTTTTTTTCAAAGTTACAACACCAATTAAAACTGCGAGCAGTATCGTGACGGGCCCGAGCTCATATGCGGTCGTGGAGTGCCTGCGGTCACAGGGCAGTGTCGTGGACGCTGCCCTTGGAGCGGCCGCCTCTCCCGGCGCAAGTCCAGAACAAGCGATTGACACCGAATGGCATCCGTCTGTCACGTGCGGTCGTGGAGTGCCTGCATTCACGCGGCAGCGCGACGGCCGCCTACCCGTGCAGCGGCCACCTCCTCGTGGCGGCAGCTTAGACACAAGCGATTGACATTCAAAGCCACCTGTCTGTCACATACACACATGTTCATGCCTTCCTGAAAACTCTCCTCCTCCCCCTAGTGTGTCCTGTCCTCCTCCCCATGTGTCCTCCTTGCAAGCTGAAATGAGAGGAATCAGTTATAAAAATAATCAGGTGTGGCTTTAACTTGGAAAAAGTCACAAAATCAATGACATTTCCTGTTGCCAGTAGGTGGCGCTCTGACAGAGTGAATATCACAGTGCAGATGTGTTCAGGAAGGAACTCTAATCAAGTGTGCAATGTTTGAAGCAGCTCTGAGAACAAACACTGAAGTTATAATAGTTTGGATGTTAATGAGAGTTCAGCTGACAGCCGTATGAGATGCATGTAAAGTGTGCCATCTCTCCTCCTCTCTGTGTCCAGGCTGAAATGAGAGGAATTTAAAAAAAGGAATTAAAAGTGGCATGACTGTTGATCTGGTGTGAAGCAGACTGCAGCTGCATGTGAGAGTCACAGACTCTCCATGTGTTACTGATGGATCTCTGACTCCCCCTGGTGGTCGCTGGCCCCATGTGTCTGTCTCCCCTATGCTCCCTGAGTGAAAACTGAGTGAAAAAGTGGCTGAATTACACACTTGGCGAAAAACATTTTTTTTGCCCACTTTCTGATAACTTTAGACGGTGGGTCCAAGAGGCTTTTTTGTACATCTCCACCTGGGCTATCTAGGAAAAAATATTTCATGGCTCTACGACCTACCTAGAGGGGGGGCTGCAGCTCAGAAAACGGGCATAAAATCGGGCACATTTCATGTCGCCATTAGGTGGCGCTCTACCCGTGAGTTAAAATTGCAGTGCAGTTGTGTTCAGGACGTGACTCTTAACAAGCATGAATATTTTGGAGCAGATCGGAGAAGAAACGGTGAAGTTATAACAGTTTTGATGCCAATGGCGAAGGATGAAAATAGTAGCGCAGTCATGGCGCCGCTGTGGCCACGCCCCAAGACTTTTGGATTATCTTTTAGGAACGTTTTGTCCTTAAAGCCTTTCCAACCACCTATCAAATTTTGGTATCGATCAGATCAACGGTTTAATGAGTTTTTGATTTTGCGTGACCCCTGTGAATGGCCAAAAACAGGCAAACACGGCCAAAACTGGCAATATTTGGGATTTTTTGGAAGTGGCAAATATTACTCGATTTGGATGAAACTTGACATGCATGGTCTTTCAAGCGATGGCAACATAGGTTTCGAGTTTCGTAATTTTAGGGGCAAAGGTTATAGAGTTATGCTAATTGAATTTTGGTAGCCACACCCTCTATTGTTCATTGGCCGATATCTCCGGATTAAATGCATATTTTCAAAACCTTTTCGGAACATAACCCCAGCTAGGTCTAAAGAGTATGCATACCGAATTTCGTCCAAATCGGACCAACGGTGTCCGAGAACTGCGCAACATCCTGTTTTTCATAAAATCCAAGATGGCGGAAAATTTTGCCAGGCGGACTTTGGTACTCCAAGAGGATTTTTTGTAGAGGACACTTGTTTGCACATGTGTGCAAAGTTTCATGTCAATGGGAGTTACGGTGCGGCGGGGCTGGCAATTCTCCACTGTAGGTGGCGCTAGCGAGCAACTTTTTCATGACCAAATGCGAAGACGCCAAAATCTCAAATTTTTCACCAGTCCCTATAGACACTCCAATTTACATTAGTTTTTTTTCAGGCGAAGGCCCCCAAAACGCAGGTCGAACTCGTGAAAAAATAATAATAATAATAAACATTGCAGAAACAATAGGGCTTCGCAGCCCGACGTTGTCGGCGCTCGGGCCCTAATAATCCCATCTACAGTAATACACAGGACTGTTTGAATAGGATTTAAGTGCATATTCTCCTCTCAAAGTGCACCAGATTCATGCATTCCAATGTTAAGGGTACAAAAAATGTTCGGCCGGGGGGGCATGCCCACGGACCCCCCTAGAGGGTTCGGGGACCACACCACCGCTGCTGAAAAAAATCCTGCGGGAAACACTGAAAGGCGAGGAATTATTGACTGAAATAACGTTTCCAAACTATTTTTGAGGAGTTTATTAGTTTCTTACCAAAAGTCTAAGTTATCCCAGTAGGTTTTAGTGCCATTTTAAGAGTTTTAAGCATATTTTGGTGATTATACGGATAATATCATGAATCAATTATTTTGGGCAGGATAATTGTGATATGAAAATGTATAATATCATCCCTTGCGTTGTTTGTCTCTACATGTCGGCCCTGTGATAGACTGGCGTCCTGTCCAGGGTGTACGCTGCCTTCGCCCAATGACAGTTGGGATCGGCTCCAGCCCCCCCGCGACCCTGAATACAGGATAAGCGGTAGACAATGGATGGATGGATATCATCCCTTGCCTAGTCCCACGGTATACCAATTCTAGAAAATGTATCTTGAACAGCTTGGTCGCAGTGTTCGCTCAAAATTATGACAAGTTGTGTCAACTTGAGCGATAATTGTTTGCACACCGACTCCGAAACTTTCGTCCGTCAAAAGAGTTTTCGAAACGGGTCGATTTTCTGCGTTTTCCACATCCGTCAAAAAGCATTTAGAGAGTTGTTTGACCACACAGAGCCACCGTAGAGCTCCAAACAACCAAAATGTCAGCTGGCAGGCTCGTCCAAATCAAGGTGCTGTATGACAAAGATCCTATCAAGATGCAGAGATGAAGGACGGATTGTGGCAGCGATTGCTGAGCGGTTTGGGATCAGGGACATACTGCAGCCGCTGTTCAGGGTCGGTTGGATCGTGGAGATTGGTGGTCTTCTTTCTGATGTGTGGTTCCCGTAGTGCTAGCAGTGTAGCAACCTGGACCACCGACAGTCTGAAGTCCACCCGGAACCAATCGGGATAGTTGCGCATCTCCCTTCTTTTTCTTATTTCAAGAAGTTAGAGGCCCACAAAATATTCCTCACTGCTGGATGACTGCTTTGTTTTGTATTGCAAATTTTTGCAACAAATTAAAATAAATTAAAAAAAATGCATGGGGCTCAGGGTGCAAGTTTTCTGTGCACAACAAATTTGAAATTTTAATTATGCTTACTCAGGGGACCGAATGAGTCATTCTGACACATTGAAATATGAAGACAACAACTTATATCTGGAGACTCACATGTTTGTTGCTACGCAGCTGTGCTCTAATCCAGATGTGTCATATCTCTGTTGATGAGGCAGCGATCTCCTGAGGCGACGTGGGAGGATGTCAGCGACTCGCTGTGGAAGAAGGAAACCTCAACACAGAGAGAGGGCCGAGTCACACCTGACACAGAGAGAGAGAGAGAGAGAGAGAGAGAGAGAGACAGAAAGAGAGAGAGAGAGAGAGAGAGAGAGAGAGAGAGAGAGAGAGAGAGAGAGAGAAAGAGAGAGAGAATAAAATGGATGCAATGAGTCTCGTTCCTTCATGACTTGATGGTGATGTTGACGGTGATTCGATATCACCTGAATCTCTTTAGGTCACGTTTAAAAAGGGATCTACCATCATTGGAGACGTGGCTAAGCCCCGCCCCCTGCTGCTACCACCTAGCCCACACTGTCTCATTTCCGGAAAAACTAAAAGCGATTTGTATAGAATGAATGTGTCTAAAATATGTTTGTAGGATGTCAAAGAGGTTAACCCATTTGTGCCGGCTGTTGCGTGGCGCAGCACGGCCGACTCGTCGCTGGCCCCATGACGCATGCAGCATGTGGTGCACTGTCATTGGTTCAGGTGCACATGTGGTGGGTCTTGTTGATATTTTGGAACCACGTGACCAACAGGGTGTCGTATGGTTCGTCGAATGACGTCAATCAATCAGACATACACGCGTGTAAACAAAGGCACGTGTATGCCTGATTGATTGGCTTTGTTGTCGATGAATCGCACGACGGAAAACCGTCCTGTTGTGGATCCATTCAGTCCTCTAGCAGAGCTGCTCACACATCACTACCCTGCTAATGCACATCCACACAACTCATAGGAACAGGTCTTTGTCTTTTTCTAGTATCGGTATACCGTGCAACTAGGGATGATTGATATGTCACAAAATATGATCACAATTTTTTTTCACACATTGATTGATTTATATTTTTCATGATATATAATTTGATAATGCTGCTTTTTGAAGACTATAATGAGTGAAGCCTGAAGAAACCGATGGTTTATTATTTGAACTTAGAACAGATTAACAAAAAATAGAACATAATGTTAACAATGAATATTTATCTGCCTTAACAAAGCAACTCAGTAAGCCTGTCTTGTCACATATTAAAATCAAACGAATGGCCGCTTATCCTGTATTCAGGGTCGGGGGCTGGAGCCGATCCCAGCTGTCATGGGGCGAAGGCAGGGTTCACCTGGACAGGTAACCAGTCCATCACAGGGCCAACATATAGAGACAGACAACATTCACACCTACGGGAAATCTATAGTCACCAATCAACCTATCCCCATCCTGCATGTCTTTGGACTGTGGGAGGAAGCCGGAGAACCCGGAGAGAACCCACGCTTACACGGGGAGAACATGCAAACTCCACACAGAAGGAACCCGGGGCGACCTGGGAATCTAACCCGGGATCCTCTAGCTGTGAGGCGACAATGCTACCCACTACACCACCTTGCAGCCCACAATTAAGATCAAATTAGGTAAAAGAAAATGATGTACTGGTAAAACAAATCGTGTAGAAAACGTAAACTGTACAAACATCTACCTTAAGAAAACAAAACAAGTTGCTTGCTTGGGCTGAATGATATATCGTTATCGTATCTATATCTAGATATGAACATTCAAGATATTAATATCGAAAAAGCAACGATATAAACGATATAGATTTCCCTCGTGCTCGCCCTGCATGTAAAGCTCTGGCAGTCACTATAAACTTCATTTTTACGATTGCCCTTGAATGCACCGCTATGGCCAGCCAACCACAAACCTTATTTCATGCTTGCTGTGGATCGACAGCTGAAGCCAACCAATGATGAACATACGAGGGCGGGACTCCCGTCGTTGGAGTGAGTGAGACCGAGACCGAGACGCAGATGCAACATACACAACAGACGCAGCGGGGAAATCAAAAAGAAAGAAAGAAAAGTGAGACGAGTGCGGAAGATAATGCGGCCGGTGGCGGGGCCGAATCTGATTTGGTGCCAAAACATAAATCATCCTCCATTATTTGGAGGTATTTTGGATTTAATAACGATGATGTCAACCAGAGCGAGGTATTCTGCAGGTCGTGTTCGGTGAAAGTTGCACCGAGTTTATTACAATGCGTTCAGTAGCGTTACACCGCATGAGTCGGCGTCCACCAGACATAAAGACATTACAGACGCTATAACATACCACATTGCAAAAGACATAGTACCCGTGTGGACAGTCTAAAATGTTTGATTTTTTATTTGATTGGTGACTTTATGGTAATGTTGATGACTGGCAGTGAGTTATCATCAATAAAACTGCCGTTTCCACATTCTTTCGTATTTTTCAGAAAAATATTTGGTTTTCACCAAACCGTAGTCATATTCATATCATATCGATATCGAAATATCTGGCATGAATATCGAGATATGAAATTTTGTCCATATCGTTCAGCCCTATTGCTTGCCTTGTAATGTCACTGATATTAAAAAAGAAACATGTACTGTGTGATTGAATACTGTGGTGAGGCTCATATGGCTCAGATGTGCGACTGGACCAAAGGTCTGTAGACCAGACACTACGATGGACCGGTGTTTCGGTATTGCTCCGCTTGCGCTGCTAACACTGGTGGGGGGACGTACATGTAACGCATCATCATGCTTTCGGTGGAGTCAAGGGGTAGGCAATAAAACGATGTCATGATCATTGCAGTATACCTTTTCCTCGATAGAAATATAAGACAGGTTGATAGAAATCATTCCTTCCATGTTTTGATAAAGAAGACGAACAGCCAATGATACTGATATTGCCATGCCGAACCAATCATGTGGCTGGAACAGAGTAACAGACCAAAGCTCAAACTACGAGGATGTTGCATAAAGACGGTCGGAGGAATTCACTCGTGTGGAGATATTTGGGATATTTAAAGTCTGACAAGAAGCAGAGTAGTGTTCCCGTACAGACAGGTTCCCACAAAGTCCGGTAACACCACCAATCTGTGTACCATCTGAAGAAGTGCCGTCCTCTAGAGCAGCACAATGCAGGACATTACAGTCCCAGACCCAAACCAGGACCGCTGGTCCCCCAGAACCACCAGTGTAATAGCTGGGCAACAACAACAGACCATAATGTCCTCATTCTCCAGTGCGGTAAAACAACCAGAGACGCCTTTATGTTCTCCTTCGTTCACATGTGAAAACTGCTCGATTTACAGTAGTTGTTCTGAGGAGATATACATAATTAATTTGTCTATTTATGGATTTGTTCCCAACTATTAAAAATAATTTGAATCTATACAGAGGAAAGGATACAATCTTTTTATTTTGTAACCTGAATGTAGTTGTCCATTGTGTTTGTGTTCTGAAAACCGACTTGAAACTTCTGCCTGGTCAGAATTCAGATTTTAGTTTGTTATATATAGCCATTTTATTTATTTGAAATTCAGTTTTATAATGTTCTACAGTGTTTGTGTGATGTTCGACTTCAGAGAGAATTTAATCCAAACTGACCTTGTCATATCTTCACATCTCACTAAACCTTTAAGCTAAGCAGAAATTAAGAAACATTTTAAGAAAAGAAAGCACTTAATATCATGATATATATTGATATCGACTGATATGAAATTAATTATTGTGACGACCTATTTTTCCATACCACCCGGTCCTATCGGTGGGATGGTCCCTTTGCAGGTGACTGGAAAGACTTGTGGTGTTTCCCGACTTGGTTGACATGGTTTGCAGACGGTCTAAATCTGCACCTCCTCACTATAGGTGACCCAACCACTTCCATATATGGACGTCCTGGTTCATTTTAGAGGAAAACACTTTCACTTTCACTCTCATCCTCCTCACCGGTTCCACTCACTTTTCCAATTATGAGGTTCTTGCTGTGGATTCTAGAGCTTTCTTTTTTTTTTTTTTTTACCAACCCTTCCTTACCGCCGTTAAATCAAACATTGCTTTGTGGTAGGAAATGGTGTGTACTTTGAAGTGCAAGTGAAATCTGACTGGCTGCGGTCGCGTGGGGTTTTGGCTGCTTATAGGCTGTTAGATCGATCCATATAGAGTGAAAATGTACGAGGCTCGTCACCGAAATCAACATCAATTTGATTGTGATGACGGATTGAGATGGTTTATCTCCCAGCCCTCCATGCAACAACACTCGGAGGTAAATATTGTACTTTTCTACATTTGTCCGACAGCTTTAGTTGCTTTGACCCCCTTCCTGTCCAGTGAAAACGTCATATATCTACCGATGTGTTCATGTTACATGTCTGTGATAAACTGAAGGATGAAGTGTTCCTTTCTGTGTGAGATAATTCTCCTATTTCTTAAGCTAAAGAAACTCTAAAAAGCCTTTTGGATCAGCTGGGAAATGCATCGTCACAAAGCTGACACGTTTTTCTCACAGGACATATGATGATCTTAAAGAACATGATGCAACATGCAGATTAAACTAGTTACAAACATGCATTACACACATGAACGCAGCAGCCATATTCTTCATACACATCGTAAAACATTTTACTGCACATTACTTTAGTAAGGTTTGTATTCCTTACAGTAGAGTATTTTCACAGTACAGTACTTTTACGGCAGTAAAGGGCCTGAGTACTTCTTCCTTTACCGACTGTGGCTGATGCTTTAAAAATATCTCGACACGATGCAACAGCGTTCACATAGTGTAACAATGTCACAGCGTATTTAAATAAAAGTAAAGTACGTCTGGACAGTGAAGCGAATGGACGCAGTTTGCAAATTAATTATTCTTACAACATTTCAGCCATTTTGCTACTATTTCGTATCATGTAACTACCGGTGAGGCTATCTTATTAAAGCTAACGAAGCTGATTGTCATACATGACGTTACTTGTAAAGCCACCAGTGGGACATAAAAACACAAAGGGCAATTAAAACAACAAAAACAACTCTGTTCTCCACATTCGCCTTGCTAACCTTCCATGTCAGTGCGCCGCCATGTCCACTCCGCTGACAGCTCCGCACGTAAACGGCCTCTGTGGATCGAGATTCTCGAACGTACGTCGCGCTTCACATGAGCTCCTGCGCCATCGCGCGTTAACTACGCTGCCGACAGGACGTAACTTGTGTCAAGAATACGGCCTACGGGGCTACAAACAAACCGCCTAGCAGCTAATTGGTTAGCATGATAGCGACCTGCAGCTAACTTGCACACTGACAGCGCGGAGTGTCCGGCGGCAGGAGGACGACCTCAACGCGACTATTGAGAGGAGGAACGTACGACACAGAATATGCACAATAACACAGAATCCCGCCATTTTAAAAGGCACAAAAACGATCTATCTCGTGTGCCCGAACCGGTGCAAGGCCTGCGGAGACAGCTCATGCTCCGCTGGCCGAAGCACACACTGACAGCGCGCGAAAAACGCCCCCGATTCCCGTTGTAAACGTTTCCCCGGGACCCCGTTGTTGTATGCTTTCGTTTGAGCTCCCAATGGCATGTAGAGAGAGGCGATAAAAGCTCCTTTTACCTTCTTCAGTCGGTTGTCAGCGAGCGCAGACCTTCCTCGCCCCAAATCCAGAACAAACAGTCCCGTTCGACGTCCGCTGGTGACGTCAGACGCATAGGGGCGGGACCAAGGATTGTCAGCCGAAATGTCGTCACCACAGCCCTCATGTCACTATCCTTTTCTTTCTAGCTTTTTGGCGGTTGGCAAACAACTTTTTGGTGCATTACCGCCACCAACTGGTATGGAGTGTGGAACAATAATATATAAATAAAAATATTAAATAAAACGAAGCAAATAAATAAATTAATTAATTAAAAAAAACATCATAATGAAAATAATAACCTATATTCCAAACAAATTAGTTATAGTTGCACAATAAAATTTGATAGCACTTCAATTCTTTTTGTTTCTATTGAATCAAGTCGCACTTTTTCTTCTCTTCTCTTCTTTCTTCCTCATACCTCTCACAGTGTATATGACATGCTCTATCATCTCTTCTTGCCCACAGTATTCGTATGCCTGCCAAGTGTGCTGTTCAGACCAGTGTGCCCAGATCTGATTGTTGAAATAACTGCTCCTCTTTTCTGTTTTTTCCTGCACATCTCATTTCTCCCACTTTCCTTTGGACTCTGTAGAACCACCTTCCTTTCCACTCTTCCTCCCATTGCTTTTGCCACTTTTCCTCAGGCCTTTGCTTAATGATGTCTTTGATTTCAGTTTTACCTATGTTAATCCTTAAATCAATCTTACTTCTTTTTGTTACCTCTTTTCCTACCTTATCTGCCATTTCCTTTCCTCTAATGCCAATGTGTGCCGGTACTAGGGGTGTGAATCTTTAGCTTCACAGCGATTCGATTCGATTAACGATACACTAGCTGGCGATTCGATTCAAGTACGATTTTGTTGTTGTTGTAATGATTCGATTCGATCGATTCTGTAAACCACGATTCGATTCAGTAACTTGTAACCAAAGTTCTATATCCATGAAATAAACATGCAATAGTGTGAGTGAGACTATCTGTATTCTTCTGAAAGGTGAAAAAATAACATATCTATTCTATAAAAAAGTAGTCCTGCATAATATTTTATGCTGAATACAAAAATGTAATTAAACACAGTTATTTTGAACATTATTCAATAGACTACATGCTGGCAGCGAGAGAGAGTGTCTTACACGTATTAAAACATTAATCATAAGTAAGAATCACGATTAATCCGATTAAATGCATTTATATTCGATTATTGGTGAAGTCAAAACGATTCATTCTATTTATTTATTTTAGCAGATCTATTTAGTTGAATCTATAGGACTGACTATCAATTCATCGATTAATCGAATGAATCGTTACACCTCTAGCCGGTACTCATTCAAAATATGACTGTTAGCCCCATCATTCAAGTGATGTACTTCAATCAAAACGTCTGGTCTGCTGTCTGACTGGCTGTGCTGTAAACTCTTCATGCTGAACTTGAACCTAAACAAATAACCCACTGTTTCACCTGTCTAAACTGGGACTTCATTATTGATCCTCCTCCCTACTTTGATGTGAAATTCTGGTGGAATACATAGTATGTGTGTCTTGAACGCGTGCAGCAAGGTGTTGGAGATCTTTGATCAGTCTGTGGCGGCCAGTGTTCGGTTCTTTGCTGTGGTTTATTGGGGGAGCAGCATCGGAGCCAGCGACACCAACAGACCCAACCCTCTTATAAAGAAGGCTGCTCTGTGATTGGCTGGTATCCATCATGGATCATCCCACCACACGCCAGTCAGACAGAGGAGCACCTTCTCCAACAGGCTGCTGCACACACAGGACATCTTTTCTGCCACAAGCCATCACACTCCACAACAACTCTCACCTGTCTGACAGAGACAACTCAGAACTCTTCCTTATTCTCACATTCATAGGTATTGATTATTTGTTGTATTGTTGTAGAGTTTATTATCCTTTATAGTATAGTGACAAAATAATTTCCCAGCCTGGGATTAATAAAGTAATTCATTTGTTCTATCTATCTATTTATCTATTGTTGTGGAAATTAATCTGTTCAATAAAGATCAACAAACAGGATCAGCTTTTTCTCTGAGGTTTATTTGACAAAGTATTTTCATCTGCAGACAAATATAGTTCGCCTCCTCCTCCTCCTGGTAACATGCAATATCTTGCAATGATATCAGCGATTAAACAGGTTGCTGTTTATCATACAAGTTATGTCTTTGATCCATTTGCTGATCTAACTAATGCCAGAAGTAAATAAGGACGTGTAGCACCCGATAATGTAATCACTTCCTTAATCAAAGGTAGGCTGACTTATCAAAGCCTTCATTACTAATACATGGAGGGAACCTTTTAGATGCGTGATGATGAAGTTTCCCCTCAGTTTGTTTCCCATCACCCTTGAAGAGGAAGCAAATGCTCCAGGAACCTCCAGTCATTTAATACAGAGGTCTTCAATGTTTTTTAGGCCAGGAGCCCCTGGCTGACAGTGACCCCCTATTACATATCGTATAACATTGTGTTGCTTATTACATTTATTATAGGTTGTATTCATGTTACCTTTTGGATGTATTTACATTTTTGTAAGAAAAGTTTGGGATGACATTATTTCGGGGACCCCTGCAGTAACTCTGCAGACCCCCTAGGGGTCCTGGACCCACTGTTGAAGATCTCTGATTTAATAGATAAGGACTAGTTAACCTCTCTTTACCAATTAAACCTGAAGCTAAAGAAGTTCATTTTAAAATGACAACCGAGGTTCATGGTGACGTTGTGATGGTTACATTTAATTTGAGTATTTAAATGTAACCATTTAAATATGGTAAATATGGGAACATCATAACCGTGGAACCGTTCTTTTCTATTGTGGACTCACCAGGATGTTCTGGGAAGCTTCCAAAAATCGGATGATTTATAATGATCAAAATGTTAGAATACTTTGATCATTATAAATTAGTTTGGTCTCAAACCGGACATCAAGAAAACAGAGATTTGGAATAATATTTATTACAAATGTAAGAACTACGCCTGTAATTGCTCCATACCTAAATGAGCTACCAGACCTCCTATTCAGACCTCCAGCTCTACAGTATGTTTGTATATATATATATATATATATATATATATCTACATATATGCACTATAGTTTGTGGAAATGTAAAGAGTTCACACAACAGTGATAGTGATATTATATCATGAAAGTAGAAGCATGTGGGTATACCACAACAAAACATGTCAACGTCTCTATAACTTGTCATGTGACCAAATGATGTCCACGTCTCTGCTTTCTGGGACTCTTCCAGTCTCTGTGTCTCCGTAGCAACCCGCTGATGACACTGTGACACTCTAAGCTCAGTGGCCACTTCCCTCCGACAACTTCCTGTTTGAAGCCTCGCATGGCAAGGTGCTGTTGATCACTTGTTAGGTGTCGTCTTGGACTCATGATGTCAACATGTGAACAGCATGATGAAGACGATGTTTAAATACCAACTCTAATTGAACCAGGACACTGATTGGTCGATTCAAGGATCAAACAGCTGTTGTGTATTTTGCCGTTCAGCTCCGTGTTAGACAACAGCAAGTTGTGCAAAAAGTACTGAAACATTACACAGTTGGACATGTGCATTCAAAAGTTTAGAGAAGGTCAAATTAAGTTCACCTATGAAGGTTATAGTGTATTTTAGGTTCATCCTGAATATATCCCTAACTTTGTGCGAGTAGTGTTTAGACAGACAGACGGAATCTATCAACAACCTTCAAGGACTACTGGGAGCCATGAAACATCTTTTCACGAGTTTCTTGCAGACATTTTTGTCCTCAAAGACATCAGCAACTTTAATATGACGCACAGAAAATCTTCAACAGAAGCCAGTGAAAGTGATTTATTCAACAAGATTATTATTCGTTGCATGACCGATATCTATTCTAAATATTCCATACTTACTACAGACAGTCCCCTCAGTTAACTCGATCATCCCAGCAGTAGAATAAAAAGCCCAGCAGGTTTAGATTTGACCAAAACCATCGTTCACCATCATCAAGAGACAGAACGACGGAAACGCACAATATCTCTTAACTTTACAAGCTATCTTAAATGACTAAACAAATACATCCAAATTAAGAATACTTTGAACAAAGGCACGAGAAAAACAATTAAGAGGAATAGATTGACATTCTGTGAAATACACTTATAATAAAATAGAGCGTAACCATTCTAATCTAACTCTACACGAGGAAGTCAGAGTATTTCCAAAAATGTGGTGCTATTCCTTTAACAAAAAATAAAATGATACAAGTCGAGAGCCATTAGACGGTGAAGCTGGTGGGAGCAGGTATGTGTAGAATGGTTAACTGGGACTGTCATTCATCATCCTTTCCTCCCTCCTCCTCTGCCTCCGCCACCTCGACTCCTTCCTCCTCTTCTAGTTCCCCCGGTAATCCTTCTTCACCAATCTCATCGTGCACCACATATCCCTCGTCGTCCTCTTCAACCTCAAAACCTTCCTCCTCTTCCTGGTTGCCCTGCTCCTGCTGTTCCTCCTGCTCCTCCTCTCCCTCTGCCTCCTCCCCCTCTTCCATCTTCTCCTCCTCTGCTGCTGCTGCTTCCACTTCTCCCTCGGCTGCCTCTTGGCTCGCCTCCCCCTCGGCTGCTGCTGCTGGCTCGTCGCTGACTGGAGCCGCCTCCGTCTGGCCGTCTGCTGCCTCGCTGGTCAGCTCCAACTCGGACACGTCCATCGCCATGGTGTCCTCTGGATCCTGGTCGTCTTGGTTCCCAGAGAACGGGTTTTCACCCTGGTGAAAGAACATTAAATGGTACGTTTGTGAGGCGACGCATTCACGACCATTTAAAGGTTCAGGTTTCAGCTATATGATCCATATAACTAACACAAACGCACATCTGGATCTATTAAGTCTAGTTCCCCATCCTTCTAAACAGTACTACATTCACTATCCACTCATTATATTCCACTTTACCATTTTAGTATCTTGACCTCAGGTTCTGTGTGTTACGATATAAAGTGATTCAGAATCAAATCATTACTGGTGGGACATGATACACCGATACAGAGCAGCAACGACTCGTCGATCGACAGAAATAATCGGACTATTTTGATAATCGATTCCTTTTTCGCTCAAGTGTCTTTTCAAGCATAATTGGAGATATATGAAGAATCCCTTCTTTTCTCTTTGGGTCCTGGACAAAACATTTAAAGACATCACCTTGGACGATGCTAAACTGGACATTTTTCACTATTTTCTTATATTTTATAGCCTAAATGATTAATCTAAAAATAGTTGTCAGATTAATAAAAAAAAAAGAAAGAAATAACAGCTTTTTCTACAATCTATAAATGACGACAGACCATTTCTCCAAACTCTGTTAAATTGTTTATCGTGTTACCATGAAATGACAGTTGATAATGTAAAGTAATGTAGTCTGTCATTGTTAATGACAAGAGGTATTAACTCAACACGTTGGCAACATCAAAGAAATTCATTTAACTCTCCACTCGTCAACCCACCAAACACGATCAATGTCCAATGTGGATATTAAAAGAGCAGGGCGGCCGATGACCGATCTATAATGCTGATGTCATATTTTTGATATCATGTTTTACTTTGCCTCTCTGTGCATGTGATCAATAAAGCACCTTGAACCTTGCTTGTTGTTTTGCATCTGATGAAATACAAAAATGGAATTCATAAAAAACATTGCTATGGTGGCGGGACCCACTGCCTGCTAATCCACATGAACTACTCTTCACATCAGCATACCTTACATCCCCCCCACAGCACTCGTTCCTTAAACCTTCACTGAATATTCTCTGGTCTAGCTCAGATAAAAACACAGCGTCTGCCAGCACGTTAGCGTGCCGTTCATTACTGAGCCCGTTTGTGAAAAATGCAAGCGGATCACATTAATGATCATGTGTAATTTTATCAGCGGCGCATGAATAGAGGAAACACAAGCTGTACTTTGGATCACATATTGCAACGTCTCAGGTGCTTTCAGGTGAATATGTCTTGTTTTCTCTGCTTCTAAGGCGAAACCAAACCCATCGAGGATGGAAGTGCAAACATGCATGGCAAAAGATTGACCAAAGGTCAGACACAGCGTCTGACCTCAAAGATTAAAGTGATCGATGGATGTCTTTTCTTGTCAAACATCAGCTGTGATTAAATCGGTAACACCGGTGCTATCATAACTTTATTAACCAGTAGGAAAATCTCTCTAGTGAGAGTGTGAAGACACGAAACTGACATCCATCTGCACAGCAAGGACATTGACAATTCACTCTTCCTCCCATGCATGCAGGCCGGTGTACATACCTTGAGGTAACTCTCCAGTTTCTTGCCAATGAGTTTGTGGTTGAGGATGCTACGAGCAACTGACAGGCTGGCCCTTTTGGACTGCTCCATCATACCCTTGAAGCATAGAGAAAACAAACCATCATTAGAGCTGGCAGGCTTCTAACAGGACATGTGGCAACTGTAAACATGAGTTGGTGGCAAACGTATGAAAAAGAAAATGCTACGTTAATTGTTATGTTTTTTTCTGGTTCTATTAAACCATCTCAGTGGAAGAAAGGTAGTTTTTAAATGTTTCACAGAATAAAGATCTGCCATACCTTCCGGTTGTAGTTGTGGTCAGGAGACTTTATGTGTTTCTGTATCAGGTGCGGCTGCATGGGAATGAAAAGGTCACATGCTGCGCAGTGGGCAGCTTCCACCTTCCTCATGAAGTGCTCCATACCGAGATCTATGCAGACATGATACATGGAATGAGAAACACACACACGTGCACGCACACACACACACACACACACACCACACACACAGACACACACACTTACCCCTGGTGAGGTCCTGCTCTTTATACACCTGGCAGATGGCAGCACTGTGGTTTTCCAACTGGCCTACCCTCTGGTCCGTCTTCTTAAACTTGTTCTGCAAATACTCCTACAACAACAAAACCACAAGGTTACTTACCATTTTAAATAGTTAGAAAAAAGAAGATCAATATGTGGCGGTCAATGTTGATATTTTGGCAAATATAAAAAAATCTATGTTTCGGAAACACTGGTGTGTGTGTGTGTGTGTGTCTGTGTGTGTGTGTGCGTGCGTGCGTGTGTGTGTGTGTGTGCGTGTGTGTGTGTGTGTGTGCGCGCGCGCACGAGAATGACAAGGAGAAAGAGTGCTATGCGGAGATGAATGAAGGGAACATCAATTTCTTTTTTGGAGAAATAAATAAATAAATATAAAAAAAACGGAATCATTTTGTGGCGCTCAGTGTTGATTCTGTGGCGCTGCGCCACACATTGATGAAACACTGGCTTTAGCTTTCTCAATGGTCGCCAGCTACATTGAAGACAAAGCGGAGAGAAAACAAACTGAAATGTTCTCCGTTGCATCGTTTGTTTCCAAAGCTTACTCCAAGAACAAGGAGACAGCATCGGTTCCTGTGACTCATCACATGAGCTACAAGAGGTGTTACATTGGCTGGTTTACCATCATAACACAGACCCAACAGAGCAATAATGAAACGTGATGTTTGACAAAGCTCCATCACCTGTAGGAAGTCTGTCGTGGGCTTGGACAGCTGGCCGGACAGGAACTTGAAGTGGTCCTTGTGGAAGCGGCTGTCGAGGTGAGTTTCCATCTCCTCCTTGTAGAATGAACGGAACTTGCACACAGAGCAGGCGAACATCACCCTGAAGGAAAGGCCCAGCAGTGAAAAGATCAGTATGTAACCCATCCCAATGACTACACAATCCTAGCTCCACAGATGGCATCATGTACAGTGAAGTCCTCTCACCTTTCCAGGAAGCCCCTCCTCTTCCTCATTTTAGGATGCTTATCCTGAACCGGGGTCGAGGTCTGTTTGCCCTGTGGACTTTTCTTCTCCTCCTGTGTAGGTGAAGCTAAGCACAAGTACAAGAGCCGACGTTGATGACCATGAGAGGGAAAGAGCTTTAAACAAGTGGCTGATGTAGACCCACCAGGCATATAAATGACACGGAAGGAGAAACCAAAAGGAATAAAAACATTATAATCAGTGTGAAGAACCTGTAGTTGAGCTTACCGTTGTCTCCATCTGCAGCAGGTTTTGTTTCCTGTGAAGAGAAATAGATATTATTTATCTTATTTAGAAATATGTACGGGAAGCCATTTCTTCACAGTCTAAGCTTCTATTGATGTTATTGAATGTCATATTTTATGACAGGGAAAGTGCTTAGTTGAATTTAATGGTCTATATTAGATGACATCAACTTTCTTTATGAATATAACCAACCTGCTCTGCCTCCATTTGTGCAGTGTGCAATTAGCAGGGGAAAATGGTATTTGACCACAGTGAGATCCAGATTGAAGCAGAATATTTCCATAGATAGAACCATGTCACTAATCTTTTGTTCAATAAATGTTGTCTTTTTAATCTGCTATGGAGTTATTAGGAATATTTAGCTCACACAAGTCAGAAGCAACCCTCCGCAGCCACCACTGGAATCTAATTCTATTAACAGTATAATACTATATAATATTATTTATTATTATAATATTAAAGCAGCCTGAACTTAATCTGCAAACGCTTTTTTCCAAAGTTCAATCCATGTCCACCTTCATTTATTGTTAGTTACTTTGTGTTGCATTTCTTGTATGAAAGGTGCAACATAAATAAAATAATCATTACTACAAATGGAGAAATATAATCTTTAAACACTAACAGCTAACAGGTTTTTTTTTTTAAAGAAAACAACATTGTTTACATATGCGACAGCCTCTCTCTTAAATCTGTGAAAAACAATGGCTATCAATGAAAAAGGCTCATTCACAGAATAAGGAAGAGTGAGTCTTTGTTTCAGCCTTCTTCACCAGGGAGTCCTTAAGAGAACAATATAATGTCCTCATTACATTAGAAGAGATGTGTTGTTCAATTAAAATCTAGTGGTTTATTATTGAGAGAAAAGTGTTGATGAAGAACAATAAACAATACTATTTAACATTACATGCAAGTGGCTGATGTAGCACAATAAAACAAATATTAAATATAAACATTAATAATTAGCCTTCCTATTATATAAAGTGTTGATGTAGCACAATTATGGCACATTTAAGACTTTAAAGGTAAGAATCCGTTTGTGATCAACTCACCGTCTTTGGTTCACTGTCGTCACCATTTTTCTCTGCTTGCTCTATGGAAACGGAGCAGATCAACATCAGGCTGTAGACGCATAGAAATGATGTTGTTGTTGTTGTTGAGTATATCAACCTATCATTGTTACCTTGGATATCTTCTGGCCCTGAACTCTCAGTCCTGTTCATCTTGGACTCTGGCTCATCGGCTTCAGTGAGTGTCTGCTTTCTCTTCTTCTGGACTTCCCGCTGTGGCTTCACCTGCTACAGTCAACACAAATCACTTTGCAACCACAAATACATTTTATCTGACAAAAAATACCAACAGGCAATACAACCTCCTCATCAACATCAATGGATTCTAGACTTAATGCTTGTGAAAGCAAATTAGCAGTGTTGGTATGTCTTCCTTCTCTGGGCTCGTCAATAGTGTTAGCCTCATCTTAAGACTGCCCAAAAAGGAAAAAAAAAAATAGCAAAATCCACAAAGTGAAATCACTCAACGCCTAACAGGTAAACAAGCCAAAGAATTGGGCAGGGAGGGTTGTCACTTGCCCTTACTGTACAAAAAGGGGCATCTCCGTGAAGCATTTCTGACCACATTAAATAAGGACTGGGCACTTAGAAGGGCAAGTGATGTGTCAAATGTGTGTCAGGGATTATTTGTGACATATTGCTTTGCATGGCATGTAGCGGGAAGCAGCACTTTAGGCCGACTCGCCAGTTGGTTGAGGATAGAAAAGGGAGGGCATCAGGAAGGGCTTTACTTCTGCCCGGTGTCTGAGGAGGTCTTATCTGGCTGGAGCTACTTACTTTGTTGAGGGGTCTCTTGCGGCCTCGCTGACGGCCAGCCCGTGGGCCCCCTCCAAAATGCCGGCCAGGAAAGTCGTGAGGCCCTTGAGTGGAACCCTGATGGAAGGCCCCACTCTCACGGTACATGCGGTTGGACAGGAGGGATGGGAGCTTGCCTCTACCACCTCCTGGAGAGCGGCCGCGGTGGGACTGGCCACCACTGCCGCTTCCCCGCCCACCTCCGCCTGATGGAGTGGGGTCAGGCCTGCGGCTTCCAAACCCTCCTCCTCCAGCTCCTCGACCCCCAGCACTTCCACCCCTTCTGGGGGAACGTCGGCCTGCTCCAGGCCATCCTCCACCTCCAGAACCTCCACCCTGGCCACTGTTGAAGGACTCCCTCATATTCTGTCGCATTTTAGCGACTCCATAGGAAGAGGAGGGGCTGTCAAAGCCTCCTCCTCCCCCTAGCCCAATTCCCCCTCCGAAGCCCGAGCCTCCTCGCTGACAAGACAGCATGTTGTCATCACGGCCCTCGCCATAACCATAGCTACCGCCGCCAGATCTGTAGAGATCTCGGGAGGAGGTGAGACCGGAGGCGCGCGAGTCGAATGACTCGTAGTGGTCATACCTGCGGGAGGGAGGGAGAGGGTTGATAGAAACGAGCAGAGAGCAAGGGAGGCAGGGAGGGCAGTCAGGACTGGATTTCTCCACCTGCTACTCCTTCTCCTCCATGGTCTCGCTTCCTCCTTTTTGTTTTCTTGTCACTCCGGGCTTTATTTCAGAAACCACATTAGATCAGAAATTGATGATCCAAAACAAGTTAGCAAGTTTGTGGTCTTTTATAATGTAGTCATGTTTTTTTCTCTTATGATTAGGTTTACAGAAACTCATCCAACCACATTCTCTGGTGAAGGTCAAACAGTATCCTGCAGATTAAGGGAAATGCAGTTTCTTGAACCTTGAACAGACATGACCATGGTCCATCAGGACCACTGATGTCTAGAGACGGAGGTGAAATATCCTGGCAAGTGACTAGATTATAGTGAACTTCTACTCAAGAAAGGGGATGAGACGTGAAAGATAAACTGGGGCGTTTTTGTAGATACAGCAGGCAAATTTTAATCAACAACTGAGCTTGATGGCATTATAATCAAGCTAACACCTGTAAACTCATCTCTCTTGCGAAACCTAAAGCCAGAACACATGGTTAGGTCACATGGAGGATGAGAGAAACAAAGTGTGGGAACAAATAAAAACAAAAAGGCAGGGATGAGCTGGCTTCATGTGCAAAGATGTCATCTGTTACAAATGGAAGAATTGGTCTATAATTGCCCTTCCAACAAGGGCTGGTCATGCAGTTTCATGACGTCTCATGAGGTTTTAAAGGAATTGCAAGATTTTCTTCCCAGCATTCAGACAAACAAACCATAACATAGTTACTGAGCAGCGATCAAATCTTCTGCATACACTGAGGCATTTAAAAGCTGCATGTGAGCAACTCACAACCTGTTCATCCCAAACAAACATTGAGGCATTTTCAAAGGCGTAAAGAGCGTAAAAGTACAAGTAAATGCCCTAACATGCTACAAGGGCCAATCTCACCATCCTTTACTGGGATACTGGCCTCATCTTTGTTTTGATTTTTCACCTGTTTGCCTTCTGATTAAGCAATAGCATTAGAAGGCCTTGGCATCGAGTCTGGTAGTGAATCAAAACTCTCACTGGCATCCTTTTTAAGACCAAGATCAACATGCAATAATTAACAGGTGTGCAGCAACATTCGGAGACCGATCTCAACAACCAACTCGTGCAGCTCAAACGTTAGTGCCTTTCCGGCCGTGAGAAAGCACATGTGACATTGGGTTTGAGGTCAACAATAACATTATAATTGTGAATGTAGCAGTTCAGTGTGTCTCTTCATCAGTGAATAAATGCTACAACTCCTCAGACACAAGGTTCACGTGTCTTGCTTTCCTCTCAGCTGCCTCCACGTATCATATAGCTTTTTGTGTGTGTGCATTTCTCATGTAGCAAAACTGCAATATGTCAAATTGTTCATCTATTAAACAACATAATGTAATAAAATAAATGTCATTGTATGTTTAACTATTTATATTGCAATATTTTCTCCTCCTTGAAAACAATATTAAGTGAACTTTCAGCCGCTAACGGATCATCATCACCTCACAATGAAAATTGAATCAACTGTAAAACGCAGGAGTCCGTGGATTGTGGCAAGCTCTGGATACAATTTATGCAAATCGATGTTATCTTTAACATTATAAGTGTTCGTCACCGCTTCATCCAGCGTCTCCCCTCTTTGTCTGTTTCACCGAGGGGAGGGGCCGACACACACACACTTTAAATTGTGACTGCCCCATAAATGATTGCACATATTGATGCATGTATGGGTTCGCCTGTCCTGTTTCACTGGGAAATATGTCACAATACAGGATATCGATATTCTGGAAATGATGTTGCAGCTTCAGTTTAAGGTGGACCAACCTTTCAGGTTAATTAGCCAATCCTCTTTCAGTAACAAGCCAATCCTCTGAGTTTTGCTCAGCCTTTTAAAGGTTTTATTTTTGATATTTATTTTGATAACATTATTCGGATAAATGTTGTGTTGTCCGTTATAGGCTACGAAGTAACATCCCTAATCTTGATTGACATATGCTAGGTACTTGAACATAAAAGAGTAACTGACATGGATGTGTGGTGGTGGTATCTGACTGTTGAAGATACAATGGAGCAGAAAAAGGAAAGAAAAAGTAATTACCTGTCTCCCCGAGCCCCTTTCAACCCCCCCTCCAACTGAGTGAGCATATCCAGGCGCTGGTTAATCTTGGCAATGACGGCATCTGCATGTGTGCCTGTGGATGAGAGCAGCGATGCTCCCGAGAGACCTCTCTTCATGTGGCCGCCGCCGCCCTCCTCCTCCTCCCCCCCCATAGCCCCCGAGCCCGGACATTGAATCCTTATAACCTCCCCCATACAGGTCAAAGCCACCAGAACCTGAGAAAGGGAGGAATCAGAAGGGGTTAATATGACCACCATGTTTAGGTGTCCTTGTGTCATTATAGACTGTAGTCACTGATTTCCTCACCTCTGCTGCCTGACCCACCGCCTCCCCAACTGGAGTAACCTGCAAAAGTAGAGATTACATTGATATTACGAAACTGAAAGTTAATAGAAGCCGACATTGATACTTAAAAAATATAGATACAAACAATACAAACAGGGCTGATCCTTTCCCTCTAAAAATTATCTTTCTTCAAGTCATATAACACAGCACCTTGTTTCACACAGTCCATTAATACTGTCACAACACACTTAAAGCATGGACAAGTGGCATGAATAGTACAGCGCAGATTGGAGGAAGAGAGAGAAAATAGCATGGTGGGAAGAGAAGAGGCAGGCCAGAGAAAACTACACAGTGTGCAAAGTCTGGGATCACCTGAGCGTAAACGAAACTAAAACCAACACAATTTTATAAACAAAGAGGTTCTTTTAAATGTTTTATGTAGACCACAATGTAATATAGCATGTAAATGCAGTATATTGGTTTGCTTTGACATATCTTTTACTTAAATATATATTTACAAAAAGTTGATTCTTTTTTGTATATTTACAATTGCTCTTTGATATAGCTTTTGCTTACTCGATTAATGAATGAATGAATAATCGATTGGTGCAGCCCAACAGCCAAGACATTGGGTTAGCAATAAGATTATACGACTGTGTAGTGCGATGTAAAGAAAACAAAGCCATACATTGTAGGTTAATAAAAGGACTGAAAGTAATCAACGGTTTGTTAGATTCTAGTGAGACAATGGTTCAGTTATCCTCTATTTTACTAGCTTAACGTGCAAATGGAAAATTCAGACCTGCTTCAGGGACCAGCGGTATTTGTAACGATAATGTCATAACTGGCTGTGAAAGCATATTTAATAAGGCGACCATTTTATTAGCTCGCCTTTAAAGGATCCCCCCCCCCCTAAACACACACACACAGACTCCATTTTAACAGAATTAGCCGGCTAACTTTAGCAGAGCATTTAGCACGCCGGACAGCAACCCAACAATGGGCCGCACACCCCCCTAGGTTAGCATTAGCGTTAGCAGCCTGGTGGCGAAGTGGCTAAGCTAGCTACTGTTCGTGAATGTTAGCTAGCGGGCCTGGAATATCGTTTGTTCTGATATGGATACATCACGTAACAGTAGCATTAGATTACAATATTACCGAAAACCCTTAATATTAAATAAATAATCGCTAATTCCTAGTAAAAGCTACCAAGGCTTTGTATCAAGCTACAGCCGGCTATGGATTGGCTGTTGCTACTGGAAAGCTAATAAGCCAACACACTGCGGCTGTGTTTCTCGGCAACAAAGCATGCGGCTAACAGGGGAACTAAATAGTAAATGTAGCCACAAAGACATCCGCACCACAAAGTTAGGTGTTTTTCATCAGGGGCACGTCCATGTCTAGTTACCTGAACCGTAGCTCCGGCCGTCCATCGTGTTTTACTGGCAATCCGATCAAAACAAGCAGCGGCAGTTAACTGTTACGCCTTCGGGTCGAGTATCGTTCTTCAATAGAGACAAGACGTCCCGGTACGCAGAAAATCACGTGACCAGCAAGGCCTCGTTACGTCATACGCATTCATGTAGGCCTGGTGGAAATCTAAACTGCCTTTTATTAGAATATATCACATTTTCTCAACGTCTTTGAAGTGAATTTGGTCATTTCCAATTACTTATAAATAATTCTGTTAATTCATGATATTTCAAATGCATCCACTCAATCATAAATCACTGCGAGAATAATCAAAGGCCTTCACTGATGCTGGAAGGCACTAACTGAAGGATAAAAACATATTCACAGAACTGATTAAAGGAAAGAATAAAACCCAGGTCTGATATTGAGAACATTTCATTTTGAAAAGGGTTGGACTTTTACCTATAAAGGCCTACTGTGTCTAGATTAGGAAGTACCTTTCAAAATGTTATGCTAAAAATAGCCTACTATCTGTCTTATGATAACAATGATAAAAATCCTTTTCATATCGCAAAGTTAACAAACGGATATGATTCATTTTGTTTGTACCTTTTGTAAAACATAACCAAACCATTGCAGTTTTTAAATGCAGACTGAAAACATTATTAGGAATTCAAAATCTAGTGGGAATAATATGAGAACAAGTTTTGGAATTAACAGAAACGATTAAATGCATATTGTAGTAAAGGGATATTTCCATTCAATTCAATTTAGTAGGATAGTCAAAGCGTCGGCCATTCAATCATTTTTTATTGCAGCCAAATGTGCACCTGTTACTAAATGTTTAATATTTACAATATTAATAGTTTATGTTTTAAAAGATTGATACTTGTCATCCATGTATTAATAGAACTGGCATACAAAGTATCGCAATGCTATGCTGTAGTTATTTTTTCAAAGCAGTTTACAGTAATGACTGACATTCACCCATTCATACACTCATTCACAAACTGACGGTGGAGTCAACCACGCAGGGCGACTGCAGCTTGTCAGGAGCAATTAGGGTGAGGTGTCTTGCTCAGGGACACCAGGCACTCAGCTAGGGATCGAACCGGCAATCTTGCGGTTGCCAACCAACCCCGCTCTACCTCCTGAGCTGAACCCCCCTGATATAATTCACACTCAAGCAGGATTGCTCCGTAACACATGCAATATAGATACTTGAGCAAATATTTAAATAAATGCATTTTTACAACGCAACATTGACCTTTTAAGTTGATATATATATAGTCATTTCTCCACTTCTCAAAGGAAATACATTAATTTCCTCCACATCACCACCATCTGATTCCAACCAGTAGAGGGCAGTCACTATATATTTCTAACAATATATAAACCCTTCAACAGCACAGCCAGATACTAGGTATAGCGATTCATTCTATGAATCGATGAATCGATTGTCAGTCCTATAGATTCAACTAAATCGATCTGCTAAAATAAATAAATAGAATTAATCGTTTTGACTTCACCAATAAAATGCATTTAATCGGATGAATCGTGATTCTTACTTATGATTAATGTTTTAATACGTTTAAGACACTTTCTCCCCTGCCAGCATGTAGTCTATTGATAAATGTTAAAAATAACTGAGCAATACATTTTTGTATTCAGCATAAAATATTATGCAGGACTACTTTTTTTATAGAATAAATTGCATTATTGCATGTTTATTTCATGGATATAGAATATTGGTTACAAGTTACTGAATCAAATCATGGTTTACAGAATCGAATCGTTCCAAAAAAAATTGTCCTTGAATCGAATCGAAGGAGGTATAGTTGGAGTTTTCTTAGATTTGAAAAAAATCTTTGACACTGTCAACCATGAAATACTAAATAGTCTTATTTTAATTTCTCAACCAATGTTACTGACTGGATGAGATCATACCTGTCAAATAGAGTTCAGTGTGTGAGAGTTAGTAGTGAGACATCACCACCCCTCTGGAACAAACTGGGTGTACCCCAGGGATCTGTCCTGGGCCCTATTTTGTTCAGCATCTACATAAATGACCTGTCATCAGTGTGCACTGGATGTGAGGTTCATATGTATGCTGATGATACAGTCATATATGTTCATGCAAAAACTAAAGCCCAAGCTGCTGCCAAGCTCAGCGATACGATGGTACATGTACCTAAATGGCTTACTTGCTCACAGCTGTATCTCACTGTGAACCCAATGTCTGTGTGTCTGGGAAGGTCATTCAAACAGTAACACATACTTTTGCCGCAGAACAGATGATAGAAATTGGTCTGTTATTATTGAGTTCCAGGTCATCGCTCCCTTTGTGCAGAGGAATAACACAAGAACATTTCCATATATCAGGAATTTCACTGGTAGATCAGATAGGTGAAGATATTGCAAAGAGGATACATGAGAACGTGAGATGATCATTTCAGAAATGTTGCCTCCAAGGCATCTAAACCTGGACCTCTTCTTGCTTTAAGACCCTTGATGGCATCTCGGACTTACCCAGGTGTGGATCGCCTGCACGTTGATGAAGTCATCACCAGGACAAGGATCAGGTATCAGGTTCCTCTTTTCCACCAATGCAAACCTAGTTCTAGTGCTGGGCTGGTGGCAGTGCTGGTTCAGTTAGTTCAACTTCTGAACCTTCTTAGAACCTAGAGAGCCCAGAGAGCCACATCATTACGTCACTGCATACGTATGAGGTTTACCCAGAAATGCTAGCTAACTTCAATGGCGGACTACGCCGCTGCTGGTTTTGCAACTACATCGGCATTAACACCAGACGGATACAACACATTTGTGCTGCTCTTCTTGAACGCTGTATTAATGGATTACATTGGAGTAGAAAGATAATAACGAACACGTTTTGATTGTTATTAACATGGGATGGAAGATGTTAACGCTAGCCAGCTAGCTCTTAAGTTAGTTAAAGTTACCTAGCGTAGGCTACCTGGGATCCATTACATTGGAGTATAACAAATAAAAATCCATCGATTTCTATCTGGTAACAATATGGGCGGAGCCACGATCTCACCACTTCTAAAGTGTCATTCTACCTGCTCGGTTTCTGTTCAATGGTTTGAAAACTGTCGATTATACATTTTTATGTTTGCTTGCCGAGTTGTTAATAGTTGTTTTTCTTTCTGATTTTCTGAAGAGGCAAGACTTGGGTTGCGAAAGATTCAAGACCAGCCACCAGTTATAGTTTTATCGGATACATTAATAATATTCTTTACTTTATTCCAAAATTGTTTGGGGTTATTAGGTTGTAGGCAATAGATTCCTTGAAGTAGTTGGATTTGGAATTTTTAGTCAATGTTTTGCACAAATTTCTCCGTCATCTGGATCCTTGGACTTCCAGTCCACAGCCCATGATCTGCCGTGAAGATGGGATCAGAGGTTCTCCATGAAGATGTCTTCTCTGGATGAGGATTCAGATGGATGTTCCAAGAAAAGAAAGAGCCGTTAACATCACAGCTCCAACGTGTTGTGACGTTGTGTTCTGTAGTTCTGCTGTTGATTCTAAAATCATTACCAGAATGCAATGCTATTTATGGTTTATTACAGTAATTTATGGGAAACGGCAAGCTACCCACAAATATTGCCCAGAATGCATTGTTTTCTACAGTATAATGCCATTTTAATGCATTATACAGTATGTTACTGTCACAGTTTGGCTGTTTGTTACAGCAACAATAATAACAATAAACAACAATACTTCTAACATTTACTACAACCCAGTTCAGACTGTCCACAGTCAACAGCTGGAAGAAGAAGTTGGTTCTCTATTCTGTCTCTCCTCTCCTCCCCCCCAGTCTCTACTCCTCCTCTCCTCCCCCTCAGTCTCTTCTCCTCCTCTCCTCCCCCCCAGTCTCTACTCCTCCTCTCCTCCCCCCCAGTCTCTTCTCCTCCTCTCCTCCCCCCTCAGTCTCTTCCCCTCCTCTCCTCCCCCCCAGTCTCTTCTCCTCCTCTCCTCCCCCCCCCCAGTCTCTTCTCCTCCTCTCCTCCCCCCCAGTCTCTTCTCCTCCTCTCCTCCCCCCTCAGTCTCTTCTCCTCCTCTCCTCCCCCCAGTCTCTTCTCCTCCTCTCCTCCCACCTCCCCCTCCTAATCTCTCCTCCTCCCTCCCCAGTCTCTCCTCCTCCTCCCTCCCCCTCAGTCTCTTCGCCTCCTCTCCCTACTCAGTCTCTTCTCCTCCTCTCCTCCCACCTCCCCCTCTCAGTCTCTCCTCCTCCTCCCCTCTCAGTCTCCTCCTTCCTCCCCCTCTTAGTCTCTGCTCCTCCTCTCCTCCTCCAATCTAAGTCTCTTCCCTCCTCTCCTCCTCCCCTCTGTCTCTTCCCTCCTCCCCCTCCCATCTCAGTCTCTCCTCCTCCTCCCTCCCCTCTCAGTCTCTCCTCCTCCTCCCCTCTCAGTCTCCTCCTTCCTCCCCCTCTTAGTCTCTGCGCCTCCTCCCCTCCTCCCTCCTCCGTCTCTATTCCTCCTCTCAGTCTGTCTCTCCTCCCCGTCGCCTCCTCCCTCCCCCTCTCGGTCTCCTCCCTCCTCCCCGCCGTTGAAGCTCAGTTGACCAGCGTCGCAACTGGGCGATGCGCCTCCAAGCTGAGTGTCGAGCAACAACTCTTTTCAGGACAACATTTTGGGTTGCTCATTTGAAAACAGGCGGTTTTTGTTGTTGTTGTTGTTGTTGTTGTTGTTAGTCTTGAACGAGCCCCCGCGGGAGGATTTGCTTTTATTGTGAAAGCAGCCAGACACAACTGAGAAGTGAATTGAAGATGTTTCGGGAAACGTCGGAGAAACTCGCTTGATTTCGGTTATTGACTATTCAGATTGAGTCTCCGGGACGCGCCGTCGGACGGACTGCAGGGACCAGAAGAGGCTGTTAGGCGACCACAGGCTGCTGGAAGGTAAAGCATCACACATGTTGCACACCGCACTTTCTTTTATCAGCTATGACATCACTACATGCAGGTATGGCATCTTTTTATAGAGGCTTATTGGTGTTCATAAAATAATACAAAAATAAATACAAATATATATATATATAAATGTATGTGTGTGTGTGTGTGGTGTGTGTGTGTGTGTGTGTGTGTGTGTGTGTGTGAAGCGTATCCTTACCAGTGTTCAAATCCACATAAGTTAATGAAGGTGAACTTTAAGTCTAAGTCTATAGGCTGAACGTTATATTGTTCTCCTCATCTAGGCTACAGCTCTTCACCAGAAAAGAGTTCCCCAAAGCATGATCCTGGGCCCTCACTTATTCCTCTTGGATACCGCCTATGAATACATGTTTTTATGATTAGTATTGACCTAAGTTGTGTTTTTGTATATCCCATTAATTTAAGGTAAATTATTCATTGATGTGTCAATCTTAACAACTTTTTTTTCTTTACTGATTCATTTTATTTAACAAAATACAACAAGCTAACTAACATTTCAACTCACGCAAAAAAACATATTTTGCATACAACATAATTTGCATGATTTTGCTACTATTTGCATCTTAACATTGACTTTGTATACAATGTGTGTTTGGTGTGAAAAAAACAAGACTGTACAACAATGTAATATAACATAAACATGATCAACCCATATCCTGCGACTTATAGCCGGTGAAACAAGGTCTTGTCTTACTGAGCACAAGGCCACTAAGCTACTAATTGGTGAACCTGTGGATGTAGTTTGAACCCTGTTGCATCCCTGTTTCATAACCGCCCCACGGTGCTCAGGTAAAACAGCTGATGAGCCTGTGGAAGAGGTGTTTGTGATCAACCAGGTGATCAAATGTGGATTTGAGATGTGGAACTCTTGATGTTGTTCTGCTGTTGGATGAGGAGGGAAAAAAGAAAAAAAAAGTTTTATCCTATAATTAAAAAACACTAACACCAACCTTTCATTGTCTGATGCTACCACATCTACTGCCATCAAAACAGGTGGTCGAGTAGTAAAGCCCGCCCCTCGCTCAGTTTGATGGAGCCGTGCGACTCCACGCCTGGTGCAGAAAAGTTGAGGATAATTTAGCTTCTTACTAAACTGCATTGTGAATTATGTTTTGAGGGAAACATATATATCCCTAATTAGTTTCAAACCATTCTGTGGAAGTCCACGTAGTGAGGAGGTCTGGTGATGGACGGGTCCGACTTTAACAGGCAGACTGGTGACAGTGCCACGTTTGAAGTAGTTTTGTTGTGTTTTTGTTGTAGTCATTGTAATCTAAACCATGTTTTTTTTAACTAAGTGGTTGTGTTGCCTAAACATGTGGCATTGTAGAATGTTTTCTTGAACTATTTAGAACTTACAACACTTCAATCCAGAAGTCCAGACGTTGAGTTTGGTTGTCGGGTACTTCATTTTCTAGAAGACAGGTTTTCACATAGCACCACTGTACCGACTCCCAGGAGACGAGACCTGGACCTCCCTTGTTTTCCTCCCAGTTCAAAAGTCCACCACCCTCATGACACGACTCCCGAATCCCTGATCATGCCTCCTCCTCCTCCTCCCTAAATTATGATCCACCTCCTTCGAAACACCTCCTGACTCAGCTTCACTGATTTTCACACTTTTACTTATTGAACTCCCAAGAGGTAGAGCAGGTTCAGGGAGTGACCGATGGGTGGGTCGGCTCCACTCCACTTGAAACCCCCTTCCTGGCCATGGTGGCGGTCAGGGTGACGCATTTAGAGAATGTGGGGTTTTTGTGTGACGGCAGCTGCATGCAGGTTGCAGGCTTGTTGCATCATGCTGCTCTCTGAAGGTTGGACAGACGGATTTAAAAAAAGGCCCTGAGCCAAGCGAAGTCCTTCTGCCCACGCTGTCTACTGCCGGGTGGGACCGCCGCTCATATATATGTGGAAGGGAGGATATATAGGGAAGAGGAAGAAGAATAAAGAGCGTGAGGAGAAACTGATGGAAAAATAGGAATGACGTGGAGAGAAAGAAATGGATGAAGGGAGCAAGATGAGAAAGCCAAAGAAAACAAAGGAGGAAAAAGAAACCAATAAGAAAGTTGAAGACATAAAAAATATAAAAAAAGTTCAAAAGAATGAAGGAAGGAGCCCTGGTGGCCTCAGCATTTATTGCGTCAACTTCAACGTCCAGACAGAAACACCTTATTTTCTGTCAACTCTGGAGGCGAAACGTATCCTAAAAAAGAACGAGGCAAAGGATGAAAGAAGAAGGAATTAAAGAAAAAACGTTTACAGACAGGAGCAAGTAAAGAAAAGGAATCCAACAATAGAAGAACGAAGGAAAGAAGGAAGAATTGAAAAAGGAAGACAAAGAGAACAAAATGTACAGCTGAAGAAAGCAAGAGGAGGAGCAGAGAAAGAGAGAATAAAGTATAATTTAAGTATGGAAAGTAAAGAATAATTTAAATCTGATATTATTATTAGGTAGAACAATAAAAAGACAAACTGATATTTCAGGGTTAGTCCTCGCTCTTTTTTCCATATGATTTTTCTTTTTGGTGCTTTTTATGTGTGAGCAAGAAGAACGAAGCAGCTCAGGTGGAAAAGGAATGAAGAAAAAGTGAAAGTAGAAATGAAGTGAGTAAAGGAAGAAAAACAAATGGCGTGAACAGGAGATGATGGAGGAGGAGAGTGATGGAGGCGCAATGATTGAGGAGGAGCAATGATGGAGGAGGAGAGACATGGAGAAGATGGAGGAGGAGAGTGATGGAGGTGCAGTGATGGCGGAGGAGAGAGATGGAGAAGATGGAGGAGGAAAGTGATGGAGGAGCAGTGATGGCGGAGGAGAGAGATGGAGAAGATGGAGGAGGAAAGTGATGGAGGAGCAGTGATGGCGGAGGAGAGAGATGGAGGAGATGATGGAGGAGGAGAGTGATGGAGGAGCAGTGATGGCGGAGGAGAGAGATGGAGAAGATGGAGGAGGAGAGTGATGGAGGAGCAGTGATGGCGGAGGAGAGAGATGGAGAAGATGGAGGAGGAGAGTGATGGAGGAGCAGTGATGGCGGAGGAGAGAGATGGAGGAGATGATGGAGGAGGAGAGTGATGGAGGAGCAGTGATGGCGGAGGAGAGAGATGGAGGAGATGATGGAGGAGGAGAGTGATGGAGGAGCAGTGATGGCGGAGGAGAGAGATGGAGAAGATGGAGGAGGAGAGTGATGGAGGAGCAGTGATGGCGGAGGAGAGAGATGGAGGAGATGATCGAGGAGGAGAGTGATGGAGGAGCAGTGATGGCGGAGGAGAGAGATGGAGAAGATGGAGGAGGAGAGTGATGGAGGAGCAGTGATGGCGGAGGAGAGAGATGGAGAAGATGGAGGAGGAGAGTGATGGAGGAGCAGTGATGGCGGAGGAGAGAGATGGAGAAGATGGAGGAGGAGAGTGATGGAGGAGCAGTGATGGCGGAGGAGAGAGATGGAGAAGATGGAGGAGGAGAGTGATGGAGGAGCAGTGATGGCGGAGGAGAGAGATGGAGAAGATGGAGGAGGAGAGTGATGGAGAAGACCATTTGGCTGCAGGCCCTCCGTTGCCTCCTTCCTCTGCTGTTAACACATGAAGGGTTCAGCGGGTTCAGCTCAGCTATAAAAGCTCCACTCCCCCATTTCATCCCCTGCAGCAGAGGCAGGAGTCACAGCAGGCCTGGTATGGGAGAAGGGAAGGAGGTGGTGGTGCCTCCCCTGGTTCTCCTCTTTTATACAACTCTCGTGACTGCTTTTTTCTCGCTGGACTCGTTGGCTGGTTGTGGTCTCGTTTCTGGGCCCAGCCCTGGACCAGATATTCATTTTTCTCCTCTTAGTTTCTAACCACTAACTAACCACTGGCTCCCTGAACCCCCCCCCCCTCCTCCTCCTCCTCCTCCTCCTTAGTCTTAGGAATGTCTTATTCACCTCCTCTCTGTCTTCTATCCGACTCTTACATGCTAAAGCTCCCATGCATCTGTGCCAACATCTGCAAATCAACAGACAAATGTACACACATGCTTTGAGCATGCCGCTCCACCACACACACACACACACACACACACAGTCAGCATGTACTGACCACCTGTGAGGTACACACACATCCATAAACCTCCTTTTCTTCTGTTCCATTATCCTCCTGAGAGCGCAGCGCCAGGGCCTTTTACTTCCAAACCAAACATAGACCAAATTCCACAAACCCCACCCCGACACCCCCCCCCCATTCTTATTCTCCTCTCTCTCCCACTCGCTCTCTTTCTTTAGGGTCTGTGTTTGAGGATGGAGGCCACCTAACAAAGAGATGGACTAAACAATGAGCAGAGAAAGAGAAGAATACATGCATAAAGGAAGATAGGAGCTATGATTGTGACGAAGGGATGACAGATGGGTTTGAGTCAGACAAGGCTCATAAATGTGGTGTCGGCTTCGGTGTCAGATTCAACAGGTTTTTCGCTCCACTAGGCTGCAACTACAGGATACTTTGATTGTTTGTAATCTCATGGCTACATCTTCAAACAATTTATTAATCTGGTCCATAAAATAATATAATATTTCCATCACAGTTTCCCACATCCAGAGGTGATGCCTTTAAGTTGCTTGTGTTGTCCAATTATCTATAATTTAATTATCTATAATTATATTTAATTATATATAATTATAAATATATCTATAATTTAATTGTATGCAACCTCTGGTTCTGAAAAATATAGCCAATGATGGAGTGCCCCAAACCATGATTGCAAAAATTCAGATTTCATGGAAGTCAATGAGAAGTCTATGACGCTACTTCTTCTTGATTTATTATCTCAATAGTATATGCTTTAGGATGTGGCTACCTTTGGCTTTAACTCCTGTGATGACTTTTACTCTTAGCTGTAAAGTTGACCTACCTTGAATTATGAAAGCTAACTCAGGGCTCCAGAGTGCGACCGTTTTGGTCGCAAATGCGACGATAAAGAAAGGGACGCAATGCACTGCATTTATTGTTGGGAGTGCGGTCAGAATTTGTCCGGTAATAGTGCGTTTGTGGAGGAGTCAACAACATTTCGCATCGAGACATTGAAAAAGCGCAATATGTCCAAAAAGCATACTACATGCCGTGATAAGTGTGTTAATAAAGTGGCCCATCATCCAGCTGCATTTCAGCGTCAGGCTCTATCAATCAGGTCTGCTGAGGAATCTGAAATGATTATAAAATTCAACGTTGCATACAATATTGCAAAGGAGGAGTTGCCGTTCACTAAATTTAAGTCCCAAATTATTCTGATGAAAAGAAATGCCGACACGCTAAAGAACAAGACAGCTGAGGTTGGAAACGCCACGTACACTTCATCCATGATTGGCGGCGACATAGACATCTCTACGAAGGAGTGCGTTATTGTCTACTGCCGCATTTTGCGTAAAGGGAGGCTGGTCAACATGTTAATTGTACATGTCCGGTGGAGCATGGACATGCACAGTGTTTGAAGGCCCACATTACAGCATGAGAGATCATGAATAGGAAATTGTATAGTAGCCTATTCCTAATATTATTATTAAAAATGAATAGTTCACACCGAACGCGATAGACGCGAATTGAGCGGCGACTCTACATTGAAAATCAATGTAAATGGCGCGATGACACGCGATTCAGGCGGAGCGAATGGAGCGTCTGGCGCGATGAGACGCGGCGCGAATGGCGCGTCTGGCGCGAATGAAGCGAATGGCGCGTCTGAAGCGACGCGAATAAAGGCGGCATCGCCCCGCGACATCCAATCAGCGACGAGTTCAAGCTGACAGACAGATGAGCTGTTTTTAGCTGTTTTAAGTTATTTGCTTCGTCGTCTCTTGAGGAAGCTTTATTTCTTTGGGTTTTGGGGGGGATTTGGTTTGTTAATTCAGCCAGGCGATTTATAAGCTGACATTATCTTATATCAGTATTTGTGTTTGTATCAACTGATAAGTAACAATACATGTCAAAGATATGTTTGAGCTCATTCCCAAACAACCCGACTCGGGAAGACCGGACCCCGGCGCGACGGGGGCCGTTACCGGCCTCACACCGTCCATGGGCTGAGCCGCGATCAGAAGGACTCAGGCCCCCGAACGACACCGGGCAAGCGGTCTTCCGTACGCCACATTTCCCACATCCGCCCGCCCGTCGGACGGGGAATCGGCGCTGGGCTCTTCCCTCTTCGCTCGCCGCTACTGAGGGAATCCTAGATAGTTTATTTTCCTCCGCTTAGTAATATGCTTAAATTCCGCGGGTGGTCGCGGCGGGGTCCGGTCTTCCCGAGTCGGGTTGTTTGGGAATGCAGCCCGTCCATCTCAGCTCATCTGTCTGTCGGCTTGAACTCGTCGCTGATTGGATGTCGCGGCGCGATGCCGCCTGAAAAGTTCGATATTTGCAACTTTATTCGCGTCAGACGCGCCATTCGCGTCAGACGCGCCATTCGCGCTGCATCTCATCGCGCCGGACGCTCCATTCGCGCCGCCTCCGCCTGAATTGCGTGTCATCGCGCCATTTACATTGATTTTCAATGTAGAGTCGCCGCTCAATTCGCGTCTATCGCGTCCGGTGTGAACGCCCCTTAAGTAAAAATATAAGTAAGCTAGGCTAAGATCACATAAACAGTTTTCCATTTGCAATCTATAGGCTAGTGGCCTGTATGATCTTTTTTACAAGGAATTTATGCTGCCACAAAGCAAGCATTTGCTGCGCTTGGGCATCAGTGTGCAGATTGGCTGGAGAAAACTGGTTGCTCTGGGTGCTGATGGTGCTGCAGCTAACCTAGGCCATAAGGGGGGCATCATTATGTAAAAGGAGAGCGATAAAAAGGTGACTTTTTGGCGTTAAAGGTGACGTGATGAAAAATGTGGGTGCACCTTAATTTTGTGCTGGTGTACCTAAAAAAAACACCAGTGCAACCAATGCAAAAAGTTAGTCTGGAGCCCTGTAACTTAACAATTTCACAGCAGAAGCCAGATGGAGCCAGATGCAGTTCACTGGTTGCAAAAATTCCAAGATGGCGACGGACAAAATGTTGAACTTGAGGCTTCAAAATCATAGTTCACAACTTATAAACAGTCGATGGTCTAGACTTAAATAGGTGGAATCAACTTAGGACTTACCAACATGACATCTTTAAGGGTCTATCTTGGGACATTCAGTTATTCTTACATACCAGTTTTATTATTGGTATCGACCCAGAATGTGCTTGTATCTTTATGTAACTTACTAAGTTATTACTTTATTCATTATTAATATTGTGTCAATCAACTAAACCATTAATTGTCTCAGAACTCTTGTCCACTTGGTTATTTAGTGGATAAACTCGCCATGTTTGGCAAGAATTATTGTTGGTTACAGTATAAAACCATGTCACTGATACTGACTGTAATCTGTATCCCCACATTACATTCAATTAGGGCTGGGTATTGTTTAGAATCTCACGATTCGATTCGATTTCGATTCGTTGGGTCACGATTCGATTCAATATCGATTCGATTCGATATTGATTGAAATGCTTTGATATCGATTCAGTATCAAGTAGAAATACACAAGTAAGAGTACCAAATCATTTTTTCAAATAATTTATTTAGTTTCATGCCTTATGAACAGCCGTGGTATAACTCATGGCATGATAAAAAAGGACACTACTTAAACACTGAACTACAGTGCATGTAACGGGTTCACACCGGCCGCGGAAGCTATGGTAGTAGCTACCATAGTAGTGCAGATATACCGTTGAAATGCAGATATACCGTTGAAATGCACATATTTGTTTATCTACCCTTCACATTTATTAAATGTATTTTCTCTTCCTGTTTCCCAGTGCAAGTTGACATACACAACTATGATCGCATTTGTCAATCGCGGTATTTTATTTTGAAAATTGCTTTTATTTTGAAAATTGGCCAGATTGTCTCGTGTTTCTTTAGCTGTGGCTGCAGAGCCTGAATTGGGACACAGCTACTGTATGATTTACTGCCAGAACTGACGCGCTCGCTCGCGGGACGCGCAAAAAATAGAGCAGACGCCGAAACGATCGCTTCACGGCGCGGGACGGCCGCGCCTATTCGCGGCCCTCCGTGTCTGGTGTGAACGACACTATCGCTTAACAGGGGCGCCGAAAGCAAGCGGGCTCTGCTACGCGCCTACTCGCGGCGCTTCCACGGCCGGTGTGTACTCACTCCGGTCGCCATTTTGGTTTGGTCTAGTGCAGCCCCCGTCCATACAGCGCGAATCACACGAGGGTGTCGGTCACAGCGCCCCCACTGGCCAGGGGCTTGAATCGATTCAGAAGATTGCTGAATCGATATTGAATTGCGGGGAAAAGAATCGCAATGCATTGCTGAATCGATATTTTTACCCATCCCTACATTCAATGGCCATGTTTATTTATATATGTCAATCACCAAAGATTCATTTTACTTACTTACCACACTCTCTGCTTCATGGTTCTTGAAAGGTTGTTGTTATGACAACTGATCTATTGTTAATTATGGTGAGGAATAAATGGCAAAATGGTAAATGGCCTCATTAATATAGCTCTTTTCTCCAAAGCGCGTTACAGTAATGACTGACATTCACTCATTCACACACACATTCACACACCAACAACGGAGTCAACCACGCATGGGGACAGCCAGCTCGTCAGGATTAGGGGGAGGTGTCTTGCTCAGGGACACCAGGCACTCAGCTAGGAGGAGCCGGGGATCGAACCGGCAATCTTGCGGTTGCCAGTCAACCCGCTCTACCTCCTGAGCTAAATCCCCCATGTTGTTAAGTATGGGGAGACCAGTGAACAATTTTTAATTTCATCTCATCCTAATATTCCTCTCTCTTCGACTGATCAAGTGTCCTGTAGCCTCTGCTGTGAGGGAGGCAAAGCAGCAGGTCTCTTCATCTCTTCAACATTGCGTGGAAGTCAGGGACAGTGCCTAAGGAGTGGCAGACCAGGGTGGTGGTCCCCCTGTTCAAAAATGGGGGCCAGACTGCCAACTACAGGGGTATCACACTACTCAGCCTCCCTGGTAAAGTCTACTTAAAGGTGCTGGGAGGGTTTGGCCGATAGTTGAACTTGTTTCCAGTAGGGGTTGGCCTCCACCAGGGCTGCACTTCGTCACCAATCCTGTTTGTGATATTCCGGGTAGGGAATGAGTCCTTACCCCAATTGAAGGAGTTCAAGGACCTCGGGGTCTTTTTCGCAAGTAATGGGATAATGTAACATGAAATTGGTGAATTGGTGAATTGGTGAATCGGAGCAGAGCAGGGGCGGTATTGCAATCGCTAAACCACTGTCACGACCTGAGACAGACTGAGGGACTCAAATGCACGACTCCGGTCTTGGTGTTCAACAAAAAGTATTTATTTCCTTTTCTTTCATGGCGCAAACAAAAAAACACTCTCAAAAGAGGTTGCAAAAAAACAAACAAAAGGCCTCACAAAGAGGATCAAATATAACGACCTACACCAGATACTTAACAGGACTACACCTAAACTGGGCGAACACATCCATGACATGAACAAGACGAACTGACAAGGACAAAGGGAGACGAGGACTATTTATACATGAGGGGAGTGAACACAGGTGAAGCCAATCAGGGGCGGGGCAGACAATTACCAAGGCGGGAAAATAACACAAAGGGAGGAAGTCTGGGTCTGAAACGAAAGGGAAAAGGTGAGTACAAAAATAAAACAGGAAATGCTTGAACACAAAACACTGAACATGAACATGAATAACTTCAACATACTTGACGAGACATAACAACCACTCCGTTGTGACGAAAAGAGAGCTGAGCCGGAAGGCAAAGCTCTCGATCCATCGGTCAATCTTCGTTCCTACTCTCACCTATGGTCATGAGGGATGGGTAATGACCGAAAGAACTAGATTGCGGGCACAAGATGCCGAAATTAGTTTCCTCAGGAGGGTGGTTGGCATCTCCCTTAGAGATGGGGTAAGAAGCTCAGTCATCCGTGAGGGACTCGGAGTAGAGCCACTGCTCCTTTGCATCGGAAGGTGACAGCTGAGGTGGTTCAGGGATCTGTTAACGATGCCTTCTTGGTGCCTCCCTAAGGAGGTGTTTCAGGCGCGATCAGCTGGGAGGAGGCCACTGGGAAGACCCAAGACTAGGTGGAGAGATCATATCTCCACACTGGCCTTGGAATGCCTCGGGACACCCCAGTCAGAGTTAGCTGATGCGGCCCGGGAAAGAGAAATTTTATTTGATTAGTCCATGAACAGAAATTTTACCATTTCTGCCTGTTTTACCTTTAATTATTAACAGATTTAAACATAGCATCATAATATTTTGATTGGACACTTATGCTGCGTTTACATCAAAACTGAAGTAAAATTTAAACTTCGAGCCAGAAATTTGCATCACGCTGTATCGTGATAGCCTATCAGTAAACCAGAGACTTGGTAGAAACATCAGTGTCGCTGCCGTATTCATGTTCTTATTTGATGACATTACTCTTTGTGTTGATGGAGCAGCTTCAATGTTAGCATAGCCTAGCACCCATCAATCCAGACTCCATTCAGAAAAAAAGCATTTTAAAGATTGTTTGCTCATCCTCTTGCAGACAGACCTAACAAAGCATGCCTTCAGACTTGTTTAGAAATAACCATCATTATGTAGTTATTTCAGCATCCTTTTTATACAATATTTTTAATTTAATCACAGTCCTCTTTGTTCATTATGCGTTCATACAGCTGTAGTAAACCAGCCGACATGTGTTTGGCTAGATCCAGTGATCCAGCTAGTCAAATTCACCGAGCACCTCTGGATGATGTCATGACCTCAGACAGGACACGGTTTGGTTTCCTTGTGTATCTGTGACTTCAACATAAGCCCCACTTCCTCTGTGTGAAGAAACACAAATTATCCCATGGATAAAACTCATGCGGCTAACGCAAGATGAAAATTCGCTTCACGTTTAACACATCTGTAGCCCGCGCTCTGAATTACAGTATAAAAGTATTGCATCCACTTGAATTTAAATTTAAGAGAAGCAGATACAGACCTATTTTTTGTAATATGTGGGCACCAATAAACTACTATGATATCAACTAGTCGTAGTAATAATTCGTTGTCTTTGTAGTTATATTGATAAATAATGAATTTCCTGTGGTACATGGTGTTTTGTGGTGTACAAGCATTGGTTTTCTTGGTTTGAAAAGCACCCATTTACCTATTTGACCTGTGACTCCTTTTCTGTATAAAGCCAGTAGTTTGGCCACTACTCTGTAGTATATATGTCCACCATAGTGGTCGCTATGGTCTCTGTTTCCATCAACTCCTTCCTCTCCCTTACTCAATTGCCCTACTTAATTAATTTCAGCTACTTGACCTTAATCCAAATAATCAGGGTGGAGTTAGTGGATTACTTTCGTTAGTGTGAGGAAGCCAACTTAATGAGTCACTTTTGTAAGGAGTTTATTTACCTGTGCAGCAGTTTTTCTCCTCCAATGTGCTTTGTGGCAGGACTAAAAAGTACTCTCTGAAGCTTTGAAATGAGTACAAATCGGAATTATTTTTTTTCAAATGGCATGCAACTCTTAGAGACCAGTGACTACCAGACTCATAATGTCTGTTAGCATTAAAATGTTATTAATTCTTCCTCTCAACTCTCCGCTGACTCTTTTCCAGCTCATTACTCTGTTATTTGGAGCCTTTTTTCCTCTCTCTCCCTCTTTGTTTCCCCACCGAGAACGAGAGGAACGGCCCACAGTCCAGCTGGGATTGGTTATTATTTACTGGCTTGGCACACACACACACACACACACACACACACAGTGGAAACAAACTGGGTGAATCTGCTCTGCACGTAGGAATGTGAGGCGCATGTGTTTGTGTGTTTTAGGTCTGGATGACAGAGCTGAGGGAATGAAACAGAGACAGACAGAAAGAAATTAAAGAGAAAGACAAAACAGACATACAGAGCAGGACAACGATAGAGGGACAGATTGAATTCTGGGATGCAGACTGCTCTCGGCATCGTCTGCTTCGCCTGACAACAAAGGTTAAAAACACTTGGTTTCTCTCTACCAGATCCTCTCCTTCCTTCCTCTGCCTTTCATTTCCTCACGTCCCATCCCTCTCCATCGTCCCCGTCTTCATATTTTTGACACTGACCTAGAATGTCGGCTTTCGATCCCTGGACCTGGCCTTCATCCTGGTCTCCATCTTTATTTTTTCCCTCACTTCTCAGAGGGTGGCGGTGGATGAAATGATCGGGGAGGGGGAGGGATCTGTTGCTCTGCTGATGGCGAGGAATTACAGGGAGGAGACGTAGAGAAGTTTCTGTGTTGACCTTGTCCCACTGCCAAATGGTGGAATGATGGTGATGGTGGTGCAAGGGATTATGGGTGGGGTTATGAGTGAGGAGAAGGATACATGAAGAGACTAGAAGATCTGTGTCTATGAAAGGAAAAAGTAGTAGAGCAACTACAGTAAGATACAAATCTTCATTTTGGTGCCTAAACCTAATTGCACGTAGTTATGTAAAGCCCAACCATTTTGGATTCACTTTGTTTTATGAACAAATATTAAACCCACGTATTGAACACTTTAAATTGACATTGACATTGACATTGACACTTTAAAGACTTAAAAGACACTTTAAAAGACACTTTAGACACTTTAAACATTGACACTTTAAAGCAACAATGACTGTTCCTTGTGGCTGCTTGGGAGCAGCAGAATAAGCTGTGAACACAGTTTAAGTCACTTCCTGTGTCTGGACAGGTAGCGTCTCGTTGGCAGTACAGAGCTTTCCTGCTGTAAAACAGCTGCTCAGTGTGGCTGGAAACCACCAAATAGTAAAGTACACAATGACAACAATATTGACTTTGGGTATGATTTGCTATACATGAACATAAAGTGTTTCTGAGAGAGACGGCTCAGTTTAGTTTCCCTTCATGGGAAAAAAACAACTTTGTCCTCCATTAAGGAATAGGATAGGAATATGACTCGTAAGAACACCAAAATAGCATTAGCCTGAAGTCTGTCCATCATGACTATACATGGGTAAGTTTTAGAGCTCGAGAGAGAGAAAGAGGGATGAGGTGGGTTTATCTGTTACTTAAGGCCTCCTCATCACTCCTCTCCATTAGCACATAGCCCATTTGACTGTAAATACTCTACGTGTCTTCTTTTGTCTCCTGTTTGTGTAAAGGCCTTGTACGGTTAACCAGCCTGCTCTCCTAAAAATGACATTCCCACACTACTTAACTACACCGTTAATTATCTTTTATGGGAAACATATTTTGGCATGGATTAGGTTTGCTCTTGATGTATCACAAATTGGTCTTAAATGACTCCGTTGAAGTCCACGTAGGGAGGAGGTCTGGTGGTGGATAGATCAAAAAGCACAAGGCTTTCACCAGGAGACGGATGTCGGTATCTTTTTAGAACCAAATTGTTTTGTTGTGTTTTGGTTTTGTTTCAATTTCCCAGTTATTTTCAGCCAAACCAGGATGTTTTTACTCAACCTAACCCAGTAGTTTTTCATTTCAAACTGCAACCATTTGGTATGAATGGTTTCCCTGGAAATGTAACTGAGAGTGAAGTTTAATTGTAGGGGAATGTTATTTTGTAGGAGACAGGGTTGGATTAGCACATGTCAGTATATTTTTAAAACTTTTGTTTTCAAAACAGGAAGAAAGTTGTTAATTAGTAACGCCCGCCTCTTGCTCCATGTCATTGGCTGCCTGGGCCAAGTGAGTCTTGACGAGTGGTTTGATTCTACCCCAGACATTGAAAACTTGAGAATATTTAAACTTTCTAAATCTAAAAAACACTAGAAAATGTGGTGCTAGAGAGGAGTGCACCAGGTGTGCTGTACCAACAGAAAACAATGGTTCTGTGTGCAACATTTTTCTGTTGTGCGCGGATTGGAGCAATTGGAGCTTCTTCCATTCAAAACATTAAATTCAATACACAAAGTCAAGTCAAGTATTCACTTGTTTTCTGCTAGAAGCACATTTTAAATACAGACATGACATCCTTCTACATTATTGTCAATCATTTCTGACATATCATGACTGATGGATGGATGGTAAATGGCTAGATGGATGGGTGGTTGGTAAATGGATGGATGGATATATGGCTGGGAAATGGAAGGATGTTTGGTAAATGGATGGATGGATAAATGGTTGGTAACTGGATGGATGGATGGTAAATGGATGGATGGATATATGGTTGGCTTAATGGATGGATGGATGGTAAATGGATGGATGGATGGTAAATGGATGGATGGATATATGGTTGGCTTAATGGATGGATGGATGGTAAATGGATGGATGGATGGTAAATGGATGGATGGATGGATGGATGGATGGTAAATGGATGGATGGATCGATGGTAAATGGATGGATGGATGGATGGTAAATTGATGGATGGATGGTAAATGGATTGATGGATAGATGGTTGGTAAATGGATGGATGGATGGTAAATGGATGGATGGATGGTAAATGGATGGATGGATGGATAGATGTTTGGTAAATGGATGGATGGATAGATGGGTGGTAAATGGATGGATGGATAGATGGTTGGTAAATGGATGGATGGATGGTAAATGGATAGATGGATAGATGGTAGGTAAATGGATGGATGGATAGATGGTTGGTAAATGGATGGATGGATAGATGGTTGGTAAATGGATGGATGGATAGATGGTTGGTAAATGGATGGATGGATAGATGTTTGGTAAATGGATGGATGGTAGATGGATGGTAAATGGATGGATGTATAGATGGGTGGTAAATGGATGGATGGATAGATGGTTGGTAAATGGATGGATGGATAGATGGTTGGTAAATGGATGGATGGATGGTAAATGGATAGATGGATAGATGGTTGGTAAATGGATAGATGGATAGATGGTTGGTAAATGGATAGATGGATAGGTGGTTGGTAAATGGATGGATGGTAGATGGATGGTAAATGGATGGATGGATAGATGGGTGGTAAATGGATGGATGGTAGATGGATGGATGGATAGATGGGTGGTAAATGGATGATGGATAGATGGCAGGTAAATGGATGGATGGTAGATGGATGGTAAATGGATGGATGGATAGATGGTTGGTAAATGGATGGATGGATAGATGGTTGGTAAATGGATGGATGGTAAATGGATAGATGGATAGATGGTTGGTAAATGGATAGATGGATAGATGGTTGGTAAATGGATGGATGGTAGATGGATGGTAAATGGATGGATGGATAGATGGGTGGTAAATGGATGGATGGTAGATGGATGGATGGATAGATGGGTGGTAAATGGATGATGGATAGGTGGTTGGTAAATGGATGGATGAATGAATGGAAGGATGGATAGATGGATGTGAAATAGATGGATGGGTGGATGGTAAATAGGTCGATGGGTGGATGGATGGATGGATGATGGTAAATGGATGGATTGTAGTCAAATGAATGGACATAAACCCTTCATTCACAGAAACTGCTCCAAGCCAACAAAATCCATTGATAAAAAGAATAATTTTTACCTTGTTTGTCATTTTAAAATATTCAAACTTGACAAAAATAAAACTCTTCAAACTGTCTTTTTCTACTTTTTCCACATCAATCACCAACTCTGGTTTGAGATTTTCAAACAGAGACTGAATGAAGAATGACCCACACTAGCCTTTTCACTGTTTACTGGTTTCTGCTTTAAAACAAGTCTGACAGCGATGTGAAAGGAATCTCTCATATTTTTAGCAGTTTTTCCTGTGTTTAAAATAAATGCACATTAAATGGTTTTAGTGTTTTTCTTTGGTGAAACAAGAAAGTCTGGAACATTTTCAGTCCTAAAGTGAACTCTGTAGTTTTAATAAAACCCAGGCATGTATTATATCTAACTGCTGCAGCCTCCTTTTAAGTGATTCAGCAATAAGTTTAGCGATATACAGAAAGTCTGGAAAAGAAGTAAATAAAGTGTGTCTCGAGAGACGACTCCCCTGCTGCTCCTCCCCTCACAGCCGCCACCACTCCCCTCCTAAATGGTGGAGACGCCAGTGTCAGTGAGAGAGAGACACTGGTGGCGGTTGCAGACTTCCTCTGCAGAGTTGCATCACTAATGCTGCTAAGACACGAGAGGGAGGAGGGAGGATAATACTGAGGCAAATAATGGGGAAAGTATGAGGAGAAGAAAGGGTGGGACTCTTTCACTTTATGTCTTTCCTTTCTCTCTTTTTTCTCAGCCTCCTCGTCCTGAGAGAAATTCATGCTGAGAAACAAAGCTGACATAATATAAAACAACACATTAAAACACTGAATGTAAATGCCCTTCGCTGCTGTGGCGGCCGTGGTTTCATTTTAGTAACTAGTGATCAGGTCATTAGTGTGTTGGATTGAAACATCCCAAAAAGAACAATCTTTTGAAGTTAAAAACGGGGAGTTTAATGTGATGACGAAAAGAAAATGCAAATTGGATAAAAAAAAATATCACTCATCACTCAAAGAAGTTTTTTTGTTGTTGTCTTTTTCAGATTTAACAAGATCCTTGAGGAACATTTCTAGTTTCTTAATTTTGCAACTGTGAAAGCACCTTTTGAAAAATAGGATTTGGAAATATAAATGTTGAGTCACCAACTTTTTCAAACTTTTTCCTTACTCTGCAAAAAAACTCCTGTGGTCTGCCAATGGTCTACGATAGTAGCTCACATTAGTCCAGAGACCAGACCAGACTATGTGGAGAAAGCAGAGACTGTCTGTGGTCCCCCAGAGGTCTAGATAGTAGCTCACATTAGTCCAGAGACCAGACCAGACAACATGTAGGAATCAGAGACTGCAGGTCCCCCAGAGGTCCAGATAGTAGCTCACATTAGTCCAGGGACCAGACCAGACAACATGTAGGAATCAGAGACTGCAGGTCCCCCAGAGGTCTAGATAGTAGCTCACATTAGTCCAGAGACCAGACCAGACAACATGTAGGAATCAGAGACTGCAGGTCCCCCAGAGGTCTAGATAGTAGCTCACATTAGTCCAGAGACCAGACCAGACTATATGTAGGAATCAGAGACTGTCTGTGGTCCAAACAACAAGGTCACCGCCGTATTTATGTCTAGATTACCTTATTTGGAGTGTTGATGGAACAGCTCCAATGTTAGCGTAGCCTAGCACTGGATGATGTCATGGTGAATGGACTTGCATTTACGCGCATTTACTAGGGTTGTAAACGATAAACCGATGCGACTGGATATTCGGTTCAACAAGTGAGAGATACGGCTGCATCGGTAGCAGCCTCCTCAATCGATACGAATTATCAATGAATTCCTAGATGAATCGGTTATAGAGTCATGGATCGGGTATCGCGAGACTTTGAAGCGGTTGGCGGCATTACACCAGCGTCTCTAAAACAACGCGAGAGCTGAAGCTGCCGGTGAAACGCCGTAGCTGCCTAGCTTGTATGAGTTATAAACAAGGGACAACACGGGACATGGAGGAGGTGGAGGTGAAGAGGCGGGCGCAGCACAGGTAGGCGGCTGTGACGCTGCCGTGTGACTGCAGGCACTCCACGACCGCATGTGAGAGACGGATGGCTTTGAATGTCAATTGCTTGTGTCTCAACTTGCGCCTCAAGAGGCAACCGCAGCACGGGTAGCGTCCACGACACTGTCCTGTGACCGCCATCCAACCATTCAGCCAGACTTTTTTTTGGTCCATGTCTAAAAATAAATACATTGACATGTGATTTTGTTGTTCTGGTTTTTTGTTTTTTTGCCAGTGCCATACAGCCACAATGTTCGGGGATATGTGGTCTTTTACATATTTGAAAATAAACTGTACTGTCACTTTCATAGAATTGGCTTCTTTATTTTATAAAATATCTACAACAAATATTAACCGTAGAATCGAATCGTATCGTTCTTACACTGTATGGAATCGATTCGAATCGAATCGGTCTGAAATAAAAGGATGTCGTTTTTGAATCGAATCGTAACCTGTGTATCTAGATGCATATCGAACCGTTTATCACAAAGAGATGTGCAACCCTAGCATTTACGCACTTTCATGCACTGATGGCATATTTTTGAGGTTCAGTATCTTGCCCAAGGACATGCGGCCTGGAGGAGCTGGGTATCAACTTGCTCTACCTCTGAGCCACAGCGGCCTCTTATGAACTAGACAGAACGGTGCTTGGTTTCCTGGCGTATCCTGGACTTCAACATGTACAAAGCAGCAATTGCGATCGAATGAAACATTGTTGATGTCTACATGGAGGTAAGCCTCCTCTGCGGTGCATCTAGGAGAAAATTGGTTTCCCGTTTGGTGTGAAAACGGCATAAGAACACTAAGGAACACATGCGTTCTTGGATTATCCTGGAGGTTCTTCAAAGAAGAAACTACAGCAATGTCAGCCTGGGCCCTCCAAAACACTCCAAAGTGAGACTGAAGAAAAGGAGTAAGTGTGGCTTGTCTTCTGTCTTTGGAGAACCTCAGTATGTTGAACCCTACTGTTCTGTCCATGCTTCTTCTTCTTCTTCTTCTTCTTCACTTTTTGCCCAAATGTTCCCTGCTGAGACAGGTGTCATTTTCAGTCATTTCCCATTAATACACCAGTGTCTCTCCTTCCGTCTCTGTCTGCCTACAAGTCATGAAGACAAAGCCTCCTGTCCTCCTTGCTGTTGAAGCAACGTAACACCATATAAGGACGTGGGATGGAAAGATCAAAGGATGTAACCCCTAAAAAAACTGCTCCTGGAGAGACGGACGGTTTCGGTCTCCTCCCTCCCACTGAAATACATTCCTCTAAAATACCAACATTTTGGAGTTCAGCCTCCAATCCAGCTCTACTCTGTCTTCTTTCTTTTTTATTTGTTGGATTGATTTTGCCACAACAGAATGACAAGAACTTTGAGGAAATCTAAAAAAAGGGTGAGTTGAAAAAAATTCTCGGGAGGATAAAGAAAATAGGAATGAAGAAAAAAGGAGTGGGAGGTGCAGAGGGGAGGAGAACAGGAGAGGTATGCTCTGCTGGAGGACTGGGAGAGGAAAACCACAGGAAGGAGAAGAGGCCAGATCAGGGCGCCATGGAAGAGAAAGGGGGGCGGGGGGTAGTGTACGTTACAGTTTTACATAAAAGTACGTGGAAAAATAACAGCTTGCAGTGTTTCTGTGACATTCATAAAGTGAATTTTGCTGTTTGCATGGAAGATGCATCAGCAGCTCTCTGTGTCTGAACGTCTGAATTATGTGTAAATAGTTTACTTTCTGCTCACGTTTGTGTGAAATGTTTATTTGCTTGTGTGTGTGTGTGTGTGTGTGTGTGTTGTTGTGTAAGTCCACTTGAGAGCTGCCATCCTTACAATGTGCATTTGACCATGCACAAGCGAGTGTGTGTGTTGGCTCGTACTGCTGTCTTACCATTTTAAACACTTGTCGTGAGGACACTGTGTGTTTTTCATTGTGAGAATATTTTCTCCTTTCAACCTTGACAATGGTAAGACCAGATCCAATCCTTCTGTTCTCACCTTTCACAATAAAAGCCGACATAAACACTGTAACTCAAATCCACTCTCTTCTGTCAGATGCAGCTCTGGGTCAATAGGACCCTGGCAGCCGGTCGTCTACAAGAATCTTTTCAAAGCTTTTATTGATAAAATGTTGCAACCATCACTGCTTCCTGTTGCTGCTCATGTGAATCATTTTTACAATAGAGCATATTTTTATTTCTGTGATGTTTATTTGGTGTGTGAAAACCTTAAGACCTGGATTTAAGGTTAGAATAACTTTAATTGAGGTTCAGCTATTTAGTTGCAATGCATTATGTCCCCACAAGTATAAAAACACAAACGTGCATGTGTGTGCTGCTCCATACATGTGTTTAGAATATTCACTATTTGTGTGTGTGTGTGTGTGTGTGTGCATGCATGTGTGCACAAGTGGCAAAGTATGTGTTTTAGGCAGTAGGGGATCCATAAGAGGTCCAGGCGCATTGCCCAAACACAGGTCATTGAGGGAAAAGAGGGGAGGAGCTGCTGAAGTGGGGCTCACGTGTGGTTCTGGGTTTTGTGCTGGTGAGACTTGAGTCTGCATGCGTGCCTGGATACATATGGTCCTGTATGTGCGTGCCGTCACAATGCCTCCGGACAGCATGTGTGTGTGTGTGCTGAGGAATGTGAAACCAGTGTGGTGAGGTAGCTGGCAGGCCGACGCAAGGACCTAAACACTGACTTCATTGTGGTTTAGCCTCTGCCTCATATTATGTCGGGGGATCCTGTCGGTGATGGTGGAAGAATTTGTGGTGACAGCCAGTTAAAGAGGTGTATGTGTAGCTGGGAAAGTGGCTGGTTTGAATCCCATAGTGTGTTTTGGAGAAGCAGCCGGTGGAAGTAAATAAGGAACGCCAGCTATCATTAAAGAGCCATACAGAGAGACACCCAACAGCTGTGTCACTAATCTACTTGCAAAAATATTACAGCTCGTGAGAAAAACAGAAAACTATTTTAATATATATATATATATTTTTTTTTTCCTGGAAATGCCGTTTCTCCTCCACTTTAATGTTAACTTTAATTCTTGATATGTCACATTATTCACAAGAAAATTAAAAATGGCATATTATGTCAATAAGGTTGCTGACCCCGGTTTTAAAGAATCTACAAGAAACTTTAATTTTGTGTTGATTATAGCACCCCCTGTGGAAAAAGCAATAGAGTTGTTCATGAGCACCATCACCTTTGTTTGGTAAAGATATTAATCTGGGTAACACCGGCTTTTGTTTTGAAAGCGAGTGGAAGATAGAAAGGAAAAGTCCCGCCCCTTCCTGTCCCACTCATGGGAACTTGTTTAAAAAAGTATATGTGGTCAACTGGTAGAGTCAAATATTGTTTAATCCTGTTGGAATTGTGTGATGAATTACACATATGATGTTTTTCAATTTAAAAGATAATTGTTCAACTCCAGAAAGTAGGTTTCTAGTAGGTTTGTCGGAATATAATTTAGTTTAGTGTAAAACCCACAGTAAACTATGTCTCTCGTCTCACACAATGTACATCACCAACACGGCCTTAAGTTAACAATGTGCCATCACAAATGTAACGTTATGTTACCTTATGTGTTTTATCCACTTTTTTTTGGTATTTGGGTATTTGAGTGGAATATTATCCTGTTGTCACTAACATCGTCAATAACGTTGCTGAATCAGAAACTAATATTGTATCATGGGTGACCCAGAGCTTGAGATTCTCCTGTTACTAATAGGGGGACCGACTTTAGAAGACTGAATTGTAAACATCAGATTTACGTCCAGATGTTACTTATTTTAAACGACCAGATGGCGGCTCTCAGGTGTGAACGTTGTGTAACAGTGAGAGTTGAGTCACTTTTACAGCAGCTGTCCAGCATTTTTATTCTCAGTTTGTCTGGTCCACCTCACCGCCTTCACTTTCCTCCTGTGAAGCAGATATCTGGGTCTTGAGTCATCCGGACTAACAAGAACATATGAGTTGAGTCATGGACCCGGGTGGCTTTTTGTCTCATGCTTCACCCGAAGCATCAAACCACGATGGGTGGAAAACTACTGCAGGATCCTGTTGAGCCCCTCAGTGAAGGCCAACCACAGAAATGTCGAGGGTCACAGTAACAAAGCCACATCTTAATGCTTCTCAGAGTTTTCTAGCCTCAGGAACGAAGCAACAACTAGAACTCACAACGCAGAGCTGGATCCAGATCAGCTGGGTTCACAAACCGAAACTTCTTCTTAAAACCCTCTCACTAATTGACGCACACTAAAAGTTGTATTTTATTTCATTCAGCAAATACAAAATAAAAGCATTAAAATTACATCATTATATATCATTAATAAAATAAAAAAAAGGTTTTAGGACATTTGAAACAACTTATAGTGATCAGTGATTAAATACAAGATACAAATACTCTCTCCATCCATCCATTGTCTACCGCTTATCCTGTATTCAGGGTCGCGGGGGGGCTGGAGCCGATCCCAGCTGTCATTGGGTGAAGGAAGGGTACACCCTGGACAGGACACCAGTCTATCGCAGGGCTAGTTACAAATACTGTTTCAATAATTTCTTTATAATCAAGTATTCAGATTACAGGGTTAATTATACATGGAGCCTCTGAAACTCTTATGCTAATTGTTAATGCTATTCGCTAGCAAACACTTAACCAGCCTTGCTCACATGAGTTTAAACTGTATTTTGTCACTTTAACAGACCTTTAGAACACTTATAATAATAATAATAATAGCCTGTATGCTAGCGATGAGCATTATCAATTAGCATTAGTGCCAAACATTAGCTTATTGAAACGGTAACAGCTATCATGAAGGTTAAATTAAAAACAAGTCCACATACATGTTGAAGTAAGCAATGTTCCACTTTCTCTCACAAAACATCATGTTGGTTGTTAATAGCATCTGATTTAATGTGAAGTGTTGAAATGATCAGTACTGTACATATGGGAGCTATATAGTAATTTCCTACAGCTTGAAAATGCCTGGAAAGGGCTTGGATTTGAATTTGGAAACAGTGTAGGGAACCTGTGCGTGAACAGGAAGTGGTTTGCGAAGTTGACCAATAATTTCAGTTTACCAAATTCATAAGGTGAAATATGTCAATTTCAAGACATTGTGTTACAACAGAACTGTCCTAAATTAAGCCCTGATTATGCTTCACGTAGTGATCACGCAACGGCCACGCAACTGCCATGCAGTTGCTTGGAGACCGTGATGGTTCTGCGTTGGGTTTACGTGTCGAAATGCAATTCAATGCCACACCGGTAAAGGGCGCTATGTTTTTTGTAAAGACTGACCGACCGACCGAGACTCTTGACGTATATCGTCGTTAGCCTCGTTATATAGCCTATTTGTTTACTTTCCAGCTTTAAACATCCACAATTTTTCAGAATTTGGTGTTTTATTTCTTTGTGCAAAAGCGACAAGGTGCAAACAATAAAACGAGGTGAAAACAATAAAAGTAGCCTATTAAAAGTTTAAATGGCGGTGTTAATGAGTGGAAACCGGATAGCGGTCTCCTAGCGGATGTAGTTAGCGGACCAATCACAGCCAATGCCGCTGCGTTGGTGTTGCGTTGGTGTTGCGTCGCCTCGACGCGCGTCTAGGATTTTTGGCAGGTGCACGTCAGGCCCTTGCGTTGGATGTTAGGGGGGTCCGCAAGGACGTAAGGGGTCCGCAAGCCCCCTTGCGTTGTGTGGACGCGGAAGCATAACTTGGGCTTTAGAAATCAATCACTGACACTTTAAAATGGTTCTGTTCTGATACATTGAACATTCATTTGGAAAAAGGTCATTGACGGTTATTTATGGCAACTTGACTGTGAGCTTTTTGTGTCTTCTCAGGTGGGCAGCAGCAACTAGCAGCCATGCTGTCATTGGACGAACCGCTGGACTTGAAGCTTCCCTCAGGACGGCTGGACGGTCCCATCAGACTAGGAAAGAGGGTGTGTCCTTCCTCTATCTGCACCCCCCTCAGCACCACACGACCACGCCTGCTATGCACAACCTTTCCATCACCACCCTCCTCCCCAGGTAAGAGTTCACCAGGTTAAACAGAATATTCTTATCAACAAATTATCTTGAGAGCACCTGAGGGAACACATGAATCTAAGTAGTCACAACTCGTTATCGGCATACCCAACATTGCAAAACCAGGCAGTGTGATGTGTAACACAGTGGCATCGGTCACAGTGTGACGTGTTAATAAGTGTTGGTGGTACTGGTATTTCTATTAGCTGTTAGTCAGTGTATGTATTGGAACTTCCTTTAGCTGTTAGTAGCCAGTGTGTGTCCTGGTACTTCTGGCTGTTAGCCAGTGTACTAGTACTTCTGTTAGCGGTTAGCCAGTGTGTGTCCTGGTACGTCTGTAAGCTGTTCTGTAGCGGTTAGCCGGTGTTTGTACTGATACTTCCACCAGCTGTTAGCAGTATAAAACAGGCAATAAAAAGGTGATGCTGTTTGCTGCATACAAAAAATATGATTAATTTGCTCCCCTCAGAGCCACCCGACTCTTGACAGAAACAGTAATGTTACTTCTCTGATTATCATTAAACTGGACAGTTAAACTCAATTAAACTCAATTTATTTTGGCAGCTTTTGCTGTGGTTACAAAACCTTCATATCCGCACAAACGCTGGTGTAAACAGGGTAAAACACACAGGACATGGCTTTGCTGATGCCGTGTTGCACTGATTGAGACTACTACAGTGATAATGCAATAGAACAATAAGTGGATTATGTGTTCTCACTTTACCAGTAACATAATATTGTAAATTCAATGAATGGCAGCTGTCCTCTAACAGACATATATTGTCCCCAGACTTGTCAGCGTGGCTCATAACAAGAAGAGCGTGACACTGAGTTCAAGATAACCACAGTCTCCATGGACTGGATCACATTATCATACTTTGCAGAGTGTCTCATGTGTATTTATGGCTGTTATTGTCTTTTCTTTTTAAATAATGCCTTTTTGCCCTGTTATTTGTGTTTGCAAAACAAAGCTTGAACCAGAAAACTGTGCACTTAGAGGGAAATTAATCAATATTTAATCAATAAGACTATGTGGAATTCACAACACATGTCAGTGAGGCCGAAAATTGTCCTTCTGTGGCGCGGAGTAAGGCGGAGGTACCGTTGGACCCAGCCTTGCTCAGTCCAACTGTCCGCTAGTAAGATAGCTAGCTTTCTAATTCCACTGCTTCATAATGTTGCGCTTGTTACACAAAAATAACCAAACAAAATTGTCACTCATGCAATATCAATGTTGTTTCCTGCAATGTGCTTCGTAACGTTACTACTCCACTCATAGTTGTTACTGTAAAACCTCATCTCAGTCCACCACTTGCCGTAGGTTGCTTTACTTTATACAGAAGTGACCCGCTACATTGTTCACAATGGCAATGGCACACATAAAAATGGCTTTAAACCAGTTATGCTCACCCAGCTAAATAGGCTACCTTCATGTGTTGCATTATATGTGAAGGGTTTTCTTCAGTGTGACAAAAGTAATATCACCTCGTTTTATCTCTAATCTCCAATCTAGAGTCCCTGTCTTCCCCTCAACGACCCGGGTCCTGCTTCAGTCCTCCAGCCATGGACCTCAGCCTGTCGCCCTCCTCCCGCCATGCCTCCTCCCTGTCCCCGTCTCCTTCCTCCCCCGCCTCCCCCTTCCCTTCTTCACCCCTGGAGTCCCCTCACAGCGAAAGCAGCCCTCAGCCACATCTATTCTCACGGGTGAGGCGACGCTAATTTACTGGCAGCTGCATGAACCAAGGTCCATATCACTGGCTCACGTTTTACTAACTCTTGTGATGAAACTCTGTCTCAATCTAGACAGTATGAGACGCAGGTTTCCTTTAAAACACTGCAGAGAGGTGGAGAGGAAACAAAGGGAAGATAAAGTGTTTCTCAGAGACTCATTAGACGTGTATAGCTTCATGCTGCAGCTGCTGATAAATGATGATTCAACATGTTTGTTCATCAGGTTATTGTTGCAGCTGGGCGGCTTATTAGGCTCCATGGTGAGAGGTTAATTAGGGCACACTCACACAAGGCCCTGTTGCTCGGTACCGTGCTGAAGCACGATTGTCATGGGAGGCGGTCCCATGTCCCCCGCTGGCCTGCACACTGCTCCGAGCCCAACCAGGCCGAAGCACAGATACACAGAGATCACAATTCAGTCTAGGTGGGAGGGGGAGATGTGCACGCCGTACCTTGTGTTTGTTTACTTCGGTGTTTTGAAGATGTGAAACTAGGCAACGCGCCACCGGAGCATTTAACAAGCTGGGAAAGTTGTCTCCGAAGAAGATAGAAAGCCAGTAGTTGCTTGCACGATTCCACCATTGTATTATTAACATGTTTATGATGCACAGCAACTTAGCTTGTTGAAGAGTCATGTAAATATGCAAGACGAGCAGTTGTTTTGAAGCCTCGAGCTAATCGGGTTCCTGACACTCATTTAATACACCACATGGCCCACGGCGTCTCTGGTTCCACAAAGCCGGCTTTGTAAAAAGAGATACCGTAATGCCGCAAAGCAAAGTTCCTTATAAACGGTGCGATAACAGCATATTTTTGACTCTCCTTTCCGTGATTATGGCAGAATCTTCTGTGTAAATAGACCTAATGTTTCACTCGGGAGGAGCTGCTGTGGCAAGTGCGAAGCCTAGTGGTAAAAGTCGGTATATTGGTTTGGCTTAATATCAAACTGGTTTAAACATTTTTAAACTGGCCCAAGCTTATTGCGTACTGAGCGATAATGAGTGTATTGGCCTCTCAATTATACGGCATGTCCACATGGTGTCCACGCCCACGTCCACGGCATATCCACGTTGCTTTTGCATGAGTAACTGTACTCTGCCTCTTCCAACCGTGCCAGAGCCAAAGAAGTGTACCGTGCTCACTTTCACAAACCGGACTTTGGAGTCAAACATGCTTGGGCACGGTACGGATTGCCAAGTGTGAGTGCGCCCTGAGACTCAGGGCCCTAGTTTCGTAGACCAGGCGTAGACGGCGCACAACGCACCTGCAACACGTCGACGGGGTGTGTCCGCCTGGACTTTGCAAGTTTCGTGCGCCGCGCAGGATAGTGCAGGCACTCCTCCCGTTACTCCCACCCACGCAAGTGGGTAAGAGGGAGGAGAAGAAGGCGTGAGTGGGAGACGAGGAGGAAACAAGGCGTGGACTGGGATTAATACAGCCGATTCAGATCTTCACCAATCAAATGAGCTCCTCTCCTCACCTTTAATGCACCAGGCGAGATGCAGTGCAAGTTTCGTCACTTGACAACCCAATGACAGAAGCAGCGCCGCCGCTCCCACCACGCGCATCACGCGCTGTGCGTGCGTATAGTCATAATAATTACAATGCCGATATTATATCACTATAGAAATTGTAGGCACATTTTAGGCATGTCTATCACAAAACAGGGTCAGGGCGCACAGCAGTAGACAAAATTGACAAGCCGGCTGGGCCATTTATCATCATCATCACCGTCTTCATCATCTGCGCTCCACAGCTGCACCGGATTCCCCGTCCAACACCAGAACAGCGGGACACTGGGACCCCGTGCCGCTCAGACCAGCTGCAGCCCCAACTCCGGTTCCAGCTCGCGGCAAAGTTGCGCATTTCCACGGACAACAGGCTGCCGAGGCGCGAGACCAGGGACGAGCTGCTGTATTTTTTTTTAAGATTTTTTCAGGCATAGACGCATTTTATTAGCAGTGGATAGATATGAAAAACAGGAGAGAGAGAGGGAGGTGTTTTGGTCCGAGAGGTCCAAGTTTCAGCTGTGTTAATTCAGTCAGGCTGAGTTTCCATTACGCGTGCCATCCGCCTTTGATCTGACGTCAGATGTGACGGGACAATCTATATAGATATAAATTCACGTGTTGATTCAATTAGTTGCATTAAATAGTGTTTGTTGTGATTATTTATTGCATTTAAATGTGCCTGAAACTGTGGAAACCTACCTGTGAGGTCATGGTGACGTGTGCAGCCAAACTGCCACTCCGCCAGCTGTAATTCGCCTCACGCCAAGAGTAGACCAGGTTGGAGCTGGCGGGCTTGCAGCGCAGTCTCGGCGCGGCTTTTTGCCACTTCCGCTGCACCAAGCTGAATCTGTGACGCCTCCCCCTGCTGCGCCACCACACCCATCTTGGCGCAGGCGGTCAACCAAACTGCCAAACTGACCGTGCGCAAGGCTGTGCTGGTCGAAACTTGCATTACGCCGGCTCCACCACCCTTCGCCACCCTGCGCTGTGCCACGAAACTAGGGCCGTCAGTGTTATGAGACCAATATGAACAGCTCCCTTGTGTGACTCAAAGGTGAACTGCAGATAGAAATGTTAAAAAAGAATTTCTCATATACCATTGTCCTAACTACAGACTCAGTGGGTTTTTATTTTTTGCTGACTGCAGCTGAAGACGACTCTCTAGAAGTGAAACATTAAACATTAAAGTTGCAGGCGGACGGTTAAACAGTCAGTGTGTATCTTCATGTTAGCAGTTAATATACCACAGGCTTCGCTTAATAATCCAGACAACTACTTATTGTGGCTGTAATGAATTGGGACCCTGAGCGAATTGAATTCTCTGCTGCAGCCATCCAGTGACTAAATCTGATTCTGGACATGCCTGAGTGGTAAAACATGAAACACGCTGCTTCTTTGTTGGAACTTAATGGTCTCCTAATGGCACCGATTCATAAAATGTTAAAAGTCGATACTGTGCTTCCTTCTAAGATGTCTTTGAAAATGTTGGCAGCAGCTTTTTGTCCAAAACGATTCCCAGTAATCTCAATATGAACCCTCTTTCAATTTTAAATGCGCAGGCCATCTTAAAAAACACAGTTAGCAGCTCATCCATCAGTAAATACTGAACCAAGGATGGCATTAAGCAGTGCCCAATGGGCAGTAATAGTGATGGATGAAACATTGTTGATGTCTACATGGGGGGAAGCCCCCTCCCTATCCAGCATGTCAAATGTGAGCAATGTGAATTAACACAAATTATCCTGTGGTCAAACAAAGTTGTAATCTGTTAGATTTGAGATGCGTTGCTTCTAGCGGCCTCTTTGGTGGTAGACGGAACTGCAGATAAGACCTCATCCCCCTCACCCAACAGCAATAGTGTCGACTGTCTCTCAAATTCATCACAATACAGAAGTTGGTTACTCTGGAAATGCTGTTTCATCTCATCAGCCTCCTCTCTTTCAGGAGCTGGCTCGTCATCGAGGTCTGGAGGGCGGAGCTTCACCGCAGGGTTATCCGTTTTATCTGCCGATTGGAAGCCCGCCAAGAGCGTACAACTTCCCCTCCTCGATGTTCATTGGTCAGAACAGAGAGAAGCAGGTATCACCAGAGCCCTCATTGGACGGTCAGCTGGCCTGCCGTTGGATGAAGGTGAATATACTTAATCAATGCTCACTGTACTGGTTTTTGTCGTCTCTGTACTTGGACTCTTTGTCATGACATTAGAGTAGCATTGCCCTGATACCCTCCAGGCAGAAACCTCCAGTTCTGCAAAGCGAAGCCAAGGCTGAAGTGCTGAAGTTTGCATCTTCTCTTTTGGCCATAAGGGCAGACACCTCCGGTTGAGAAAATGACTCTACTTCTCACTCGATTAATTATCTCAGTAAACATTGTTAACATGAGTTTATGTCTCAATCTCTAGTTTCAAGTCTTCTTCAATCCAGCATGATGTTCATTTAGTACATTATGGTCCATTTAAGGTAATATTAAATAAAGCAGCAGATTCTTTGGGGCGTGGCTACCTTGTGATTGACAGGTCACTACCACAGCCTCGCTACCATGCTACTAAGATGACTCTAACATGTCGCTGTAAAGTTGACCTTGAATTATGAAGCTAACTAATGTTTAAGAGTGTCACACCAGAAGCCAGATGGATCCTTAGACACTCTTCTTTTCCATAACTGATGTATCGCTACAATCACAGCACAGTTCTTTCCCCTCTTTTCTGTGGACTTGAAATGAAACACAGCATCACAGAATCTGGTGAATCAGTGTTATTGACTAATGATCTGGTGATATGAATGTGCTTTCCAACACCGTGACAAGAGTGTCCTCCCCTCTGTGCTCCTCCGAGCTCTATCGTTCTCCCCTGGCAGCTTCCCACCTCCCTCTTATTTGACGAAAATAGTTCACCGAAATGTGTTTCTGAAGACATTTTATGCGAGAAATAAGCTATGCAGTTGCTGAATCTGTCTTTATTTTAGATTGACAACGGTCAGTTTAAAAGATTTTCGAGAGGGTGGCTCCGCGACGGCATGCACAACTTCTTACACAGACAATGAATGGGAACATTCCCTCCGGGTATGAACTCAGGCAGGACGCCGTTTAGTGTTTATTACGGCCACGAATAAACCCCCCCCCCCCTTCCTTCCTGCTGACACTGCAGCCTCAGCCAAAATCTCACTCTGAACTCACGTGAGAGCCCTGCTCCGTACCTGAACTGCTCAGGGCAACAAGCGTCTTGTCCGCTCGTAGTTTCAAACGCGGAAGTGAGTCGGGACGAGACGTGAGCAGGAGAGTGAGTGAGGATTGGATCGGAACATTTAGCCAATAGTAGTCATGCGGACCGGATGGCTACTATTGGCTAAGGTTTGGCTCAAGTGAAAAATCATAGACTACAGCTTTAAGTTCATCAGTTTTATTCATTTAGGCTTTTCACTTTGGTTCGATAGCTAGCAAGCATGCTAATTCCATGCTACAGTTACAGAACATAAAAAGCACCTTCTGAAACCACTGGGCATGTAGCTGGACTTCACTGTTTTTTAATTACTGTTCATGATGGCCATTCAGTTTGTTTATGCTAATCGTTAGTGTGAATGCTAATGCTAACACAATACTTTAAAATTCAATTACTTTGCACTTAAATGTCAACCTTATACTAAAATGCCAAGGTACATTGGTTTTCATCTGAAAACAGTGGTCTGGGGGTTTGGTTACTGTTTACATTACAAGAGCAACTGTGTGATCCTCAGGTTCAATTTACATAAAACACAATTAAATAGTGTCAACTGAGCAGCCAGCCACCATCGATCAATAACAATAAATCAATCAGATTCACTGAATTTGTGGCGTCAGAGGAGAGCTGTGTGATAAAGACTGCAGCGGACTACTCTGGCCACTAGGTGGAGTTAAGAAGAAAATAGAATGATAACTGGCAGTCAGAGACACAAACACACACACACAGAGTTTGGGATGAAGCAGCCTTTTATCACAGCATGAGAAGGTAATTTTAATAGTAATAATAATAAACTTCATTATGTTGCATATTTACATACAAAGTAAATAAAAGTCCATCAAATACAATAACTTAAATTATAGGCCTAAATGAATGAGTTTAGGAGTTTAGAAAGTCATTGTTATAATAGCATTATAAATGCATATTCCCTCTTAAACACACTTTAACCTAATGCACATTATTGCCAAACTAACCTGATAGTGCAGCTGTCATTTGCTCTGCTGCTGCTGGTCCTGGTCCTGCTGGTCTTGCTGGGTTCTGCTGGTCCTGCTGGGTCCTGCTTGTACTGCTGGGTCCTGCTGGTCCTGCTGGGTCCTGCTGGCCCTGCTGAGTCCCGCCTCCTCAGTGCTCTCTCTAACAGTTTCAATCTTGGCCTTTCCACTCAGACACATGTCTCTTAATTTTGTGCCCTATATTGAGCTGTGCATAATTATTAGGCAGCCAAAAAATTGATTTAACTGACTCTGAAAAGTCAAAAATGGAAAAAAGTATCTCAGAGGGATGCAGCACTCTTGAAATTGCTAACATATGGGGCGTGATCACAGAACAGCGTTTTGTTGCAAATAGTCAACAGAGGTTGAAAAACGTGTCAAGAAAAAAAGACGAAAATTAACTGCCAAAGATTTGAGAAGAATCCAACGTGAAGCTACCAGGAAGCCATTATCCTCCAGTGCTGGTATATTCCAGAAGTGCAACCTACCTGGAGTCCAGAAGCATAATGTGTTCAGTGCTCAAAGACATGGCCAAGGTAGGGAATGCTGAAACCCGACCACCACTGAACAAGACTTAAGTTAAAACGTCAACACTGGGCCAAGAATATCTGAAGACAGATTTTTCAAAGGTTTTATGGACTGATGAGATGAGAGTGACTTGACAGACCAGATGGATGTTCACGTGGATGGATGAATAACCGGCACATCGCTCCACTTCGACTCCACGCCAACAAGGTGGAGCTGGGAGCGTACTGGTATGGGTTGGTATTATTAAAGATGAGCCAGTTGGACAATTTCAGGTTGAAGATGGACTCAAAATCAACTCTCAAACCTACTGCCAGTTTTCAGAAGACACAGCAGTGGTACAGGAAAAAGTCTGCATCTTTCAAGAAGACCATGATTTTAATACAGGACAATGTTCCATCGCATGCATGGAAGTACTCCACTGGGTGGTTAACCAGTAAAGACCTTAAAGATGAGAGAATAATGACATGGCCCCCTTTCTCACCTGACCTAAACCCTATTGAAAATGTGTGGCCCTTCTACCAAATATTTTAAATGTTGAAAATGTTTATTTGTAAATGTTTATTTGTTTGTTTATTTTTATTATCACTTTAACAGATGAAAATAATTCTGCACACTAATAGTTACCCAATAATTGTGCACATAGATATTCTCCTAAGAAAGCCAAAACCTCACTTTTACTTCATTCATGTTTGAGGTTTATTAACATTTTGGATTGGCCAAGAGCATTGTAGTTGTTCAATCATAAAATGAATCCACAAAAATACAACTTGCCTAATAATTGTGGACGCAGTGTCAGCTAAGACTAGGTCCGGTGAGTTCACTGTATAAAACATCTCTTGTCATCTCCATCCTCTAGTGCCACCTGCTGTTTGACTTGCTGCAGGACCTGGTGGATCACATCAACGACTTCCACGTCAAGCCTGAAAAGGATTCTGGGTACTGCTGCCAATGGGAGGGCTGTGCTCGTAATGGCAGGGGCTTCAATGCCAGGTATGTTCACGTTTCTCGAATGAAAATATGCTGTTGGCCTGTTGACAAGGAACTGCCTGCTACTATGTACCTACTGACACGGCCCTCTTTGATCTGAAGACATTTAAGAAGTATTAGTGTTCAAGAAATTTGCATGAAAATTAGAAAAACCTAATCAAAATACAATTACAAATTACAAAAGTGATGACTGATAAGGAATTAATTGATTAATTTAAACTCTAACAACAGTAGCTTTATAAATGCAATTATCCAATTTGTATTTTCACATATGCGTATGAGCATTCTATGACTTATTGAAATGAAAATGCAAATCGTATTATTTCATTTTCATTATCATTGTAATAAAGTCCCATTTGGGCTTGGGCGGTATCATGGTATTATGGTATATCAGGGTTTACTTGTGTGTTCAGAAATCCCAACGATATGACTTTTAACATCGTCGTCAATCCAGACGCTGTGCTTTCTCTGATGATGTGACCATAAGACGTCACCAAAAGTGAGCTCAGAAAGATGGCAACTCAGTGTTGTTGCCTTAAACATCATATAATTTATAGTGCGGAACTCAGTTTTGGTTAATTTTGCCTTTGAGAAAAAAACGAGGCTCTGGCACTCCATTAACTCAATGAGCTTCGCTGCCACAATTTCAAGGGTTATATCCATCCAGTTTGAATGTTTTTTGTTTTATTTTATTTTCTAATGGCTAGTCCAGGTCGGACTAGCTAGCAGTATTCAGCATCCTAGTATCGCTACAAGCATTCATTTTATGCAGATAGGCCAAGCTGAGGAGGGCGAGATTTGCTAATGTTTCACGTTTATAAACACAAAAAAAGTGTATTAATTTTTCAGCATTTGTCTTGTTTTTTTTTAATATTAAAATAGTATTCGATTCACGAATTTCATTCCAACAGCCCTAGTATTCAATAGTTTTGTCAGCTTTCAAGCCTGCTCTGTCACAGTATGGTAAGGAAAAGGGGGAAAGGGTAGGACCCAAATTAAGGCAAAAAGGCAGAAAGTAAAAGGCAAAAATATTTATTTGAACTAACAAAACAAAGTTACTACTCAGGGAGGCCATGAGGCTGAAAAACATTCAAAAAGAAACACGATAAACTAAAATCACTAAAGGACACGGGAGGCTGGACACAGGAACAAGAGGAACTTCCACAGAACATGCAGGAAACGAACAGCCATGAACACATACAACACCTGACAGAGAGACAGGGGAAACACACAGACTGCGGTGGAATCGTCTTCTTCTCTTAGGAAGGTTCCTAATCGAAGAAGTGACCTGGAAGTAAAAATGTGGCCGCCATGATAAGAGCCGTTCAGATTCTCTAAATGCAAAGAAAAGGAGCTCCCATGCTTCCTTTTTAGATCTCCTTTAGGATGCAACAGACCTTCCTATACGAAAGGAAAGGAGATTACGCCGACCCACAATTCTTTGCGAGAGCAACGTTTGAAGTGCCGCACACCTCGGCCGTTCATGAACACAAACAATATGCTTATTTTGCATATTTAACTACTTTCATGCAGACATGTAGTAATTGGAATTGTGTTGATAAATGTGTGGACAGTGATAATTTAATGGTATTTTTCATTTATTTGAATCATGTTACAATTGTCAGGGATGTACTATCAATGAAGGATGTAAGGACCAAAATGCAGTTAAAAAAAAGGTTTATTTAAATGATAAGCTAACAAAAAACAAAGTCCAAAAACTCAGGGAGGCCACAAGGGCAAAAACACTATGAAAAGAGAAAGAACAAGATAATCCAAACATAGACAAAACTCACAAACAATAATCCAGACAAGACCAGGGGCCTGTACTACGAAGCGAGTTCAACATCCCCAGGGCATCTTTCAGAGATCCAGCTTAACTCGTTAACTCAACCCAGGGTTTACCTGCCCAGCTATCAGCGCGTGCACATGAAAGAGGCGGCGCTTGCAGCATTTGACCAATCACAAACATGGATCAGTCTACGGCAGCGGAGCGGCGTATTTCACGTACGAGGAGCGAACCATAATCTTACAGAAATATGAAGAAGTTAAACATATAATGCAGGCAAAAAGCAACCCTTTCATCTGTAACATGCAGGAAGGACAGCTGGCAAAAACTCACCGACTGTGTGAATGCGGAAGTCGATGACAAAGCAGGTTCAACAAACTCTGAACCTAACCCTGAACTCTGAGTTGACCAACTCTGAGATGGGCAACTCTGTTTCAGTTTTCGGTTTTAAGAACAGCGGTTTTGAATTAGTTCAGTCAACTCTGAGTATGTAAACGCGCATGCCTGCCGACTCTTTAAAGCCATCATCAATGGAGCTCCGATACTACGATTCACCATGGCAACAGGGAGAGCACTATTAGATTTTACGGAGTTCAGGGTTAGGTTCAGAGTTTGTTGAACCTGCTTTCTGGAACGGGCCCCTGTGACGCTTGAGAACCTAAAACCCAGTTTCTCCGAGTTGACACGACAACACATAGCCAGCATTACCTGAAATCTCCACTTTGGCCGGAGTTTTTAGAAATAATCGTTTTCTGTGATAAAAACGGCATTTTCGTGTAAATGAGAGGCCAAACCGCATGAAAATATCTGCGTTTTCCCTTCGTGTAAACCGGGTCTTTATGCATAGGGAGGCAGGGAGCTGACGGGGAACAGGTGATACACATTAGGGCAGGTAGGTAATCAACACCAGAGGGTGGGGGAGACAAAACAACAAGGACCAAGAAGTACAAGACAGGAATCCACACAGGGGACAAAACGACAAAATAAAACAGGAAATGAACCAGTGAAAAAGCTGTTTGCCATAGAAAAGCCAGCACCACAGAGTGAATGTGACTCCATTTGGCTCAGCGCCACGGTGGTCACTTTAGTGCATCCTGACTGAACAGCTCAACTGGATGAAATATAGATTAAGAAAGAAGAAACTGGCTTCGGGGATTTGTGTTATTTTGTCCACTGCATGTAAATGATCCCCGGCTGCAGCAGAAGTTGCAGTAGTTTTCCGGTTCCCTTAGCTACTGAACTATACGTGGGTTGGTAGACCGCATCATGACCTTATTTATAGACAGCAGTCACAATTAGCTACTACTACCAGCTACTTGTACACAACTCTAACAGCCTGCATCACCAACACTCACCTGAGCTAAACATCACATCACCTTTTTATTTTGCCTGTAGTGTCACTCCCTGCCACTCTTCTCCCTCCACCGACCTGTCTCCCTGCCACTCTTCTCCCTCCACCGACCTGTCTCCCTGCCACTCTTCTCCCTCCACCGACCTGTCTCCCTGCCACTCTTCTCCCTCCACCGACCTGTCTCCCTGCCACTCTTCTCCCTCCACCGACCTGTCTCCCTGCCACTCTTCTCCCTCCACCAACCTGTCTCCCTGCCACTCTTCTCCCTCCACCGACCTGTCTCCCTGCCACTCTTCTCCCTCCACCGACCTGTCTCCCTGCCACTCTTCTCCCTCCACCGACCTGTCTCCCTGCCACTCTTCTCCCTCCACCGACCTGTCTCCCTGCCACTCTTCTCCCACCACCAACCTGTCTCCCTGCCACTCTTCTCCCTCCACCGACCTGTCTCCCTGCCACTCTTTTCCCTCCACCGACCTGTCTCCCTGCCACTCTTCTCCCTCCACCGACCTGTCTCCCTGCCACTCTTCTCCCTCCACCGACCTGTCTCCCTGCCACTCTTCTCCCTCCACCGACCTGTCTCCCTGCCACTCTTCTCCCTCCACCGACCTGTCTCCCTGCCACTCTTCTCCCTCCACCGACCTGTCTCCCTGCCACTCTTCTCCCTCCACCGACCTGTCTCCCTGCCACTCTTCTCCCTCCACCGACCTGTCTCCCTGCCACTCTTCTCCCTCCACCCACCTGTCTCCCTGCCACTCTTCTCCCTCCACCACCAACCTGTCTCCCTGCCACTCTTCTCCCTCCACCGACCTGTCTCCCTGCCACTCTTCTCCCTCCACCGACCTGTCTCCCTGCCACTCTTCTCCCTCCACCGACCTGTCTCCCTGCCACTCTTCTCCCTCCCACCAACCTGTCTCCCTGCCACTCTTCTCCCTCCACCGACCTGTCTCCCTGCCACTCTTCTCCCTCCACCGACCTGTCTCCCTGCCACTCTTCTCCCTCCACCGACCTGTCTCCCTGCCACTCTTCTCCCTCCACCGACCTGTCTCCCTGCCACTCTTCTCCCTCCACCACCAACCTGTCTCCCTGCCACTCTTCTCCCTCCACCGACCTGTCTCCCTGCCACTCTTCTCCCTCCACCGACCTGTCTCCCTGCCACTCTTCTCCCTCCACCGACCTGTCTCCCTGCCACTCTTCTCCCTCCACCGACCTGTCTCCCTGCCACTCTTCTCCCTCCACCACCAACCTGTCTCCCTGCCACTCTTCTCCCTCCACCACCAACCTGTCTCCCTGCCACTCTTCTCCCTCCACCGACCTGTCTCCCTGCCACTCTTCTCCCTCCACCACCAACCTGTCTCCCTGCCACTCTTCTCCCTCCACCGACCTGTCTCCCTGCCACTCTTCTCCCTCCACCCACCTGTCTCCCTGCCACTCTTCTCCCTCCACCACCAACCTGTCTCCCTGCCACTCTTCTCCCTCCACCACCAACCTGTCTCCCTGCCACTCTTCTCCCTCCACCGACCTGTCTCCCTGCCACTCTTCTCCCTCCACCACCAACCTGTCTCCCTGCCACTCTTCTCCCTCCACCGACCTGTCTCCCTGCCACTCTTCTCCCTCCACCACCAACCTGTCTCCCTGCCACTCTTCTCCCTCCACCGACCTGTCTCCCTGCCACTCTTCTCCCTCCACCGACCTGTCTCCCTGCCACTCTTCTCCCTCCACCGACCTGTCTCCCTGCCACTCTTCTCCCTCCACCGACCTGTCTCCCTGCCACTCTTCTCCCTCCACCACCAACCTGTCTCCCTGCCACTCTTCTCCCTCCACCGACCTGTCTCCCTGCCACTCTTCTCCCTCCACCGACCTGTCTCCCTGCCACTCTTCTCCCTCCACCGACCTGTCTCCCTGCCACTCTTCTCCCTCCACCACCAACCTGTCTCCCTGCCACTCTTCTCCCTCCACCGACCTGTCTCCCTGCCACTCTTCTCCCTCCACCGACCTGTCTCCCTGCCACTCTTCTCCCTCCACCGACCTGTCTCCCTGCCACTCTTCTCCCTCCACCGACCTGTCTCCCTGCCACTCTTCTCCCTCCACCACCAACCTGTCTCCCTGCCACTCTTCTCCCTCCACCAACCTGTCTCCCTGCCACTCTTCTCCCTCCACCGACCTGTCTCCCTGCCACTCTTCTCCCTCCACCACCAACCTGTCTCCCTGCCACTCTTCTCCCTCCACCACCAACCTGTCTCCCTGCCACTCTTCTCCCTCCACCGACCTGTCTCCCTGCCACTCTTCTCCCTCCACCACCAACCTGTCTCCCTGCCACTCTTCTCCCTCCACCACCAACCTGTCTCCCTGCCACTCTTCTCCCTCCACCACCAACCTGTCTCCCTGCCACTCTTCTCCCTCCACCACCAACCTGTCTCCCTGCCACTCTTCTCCCTCCACCCAACCTGTCTCCCTGCCACTCATCTCCCTCCACCGAACCTGTCTCCCTGCCACTCTATCTCCCTCCACCACCACCTGTCTCCCTGCCACTCTTCTCCCTCCACCGACCTGTCTCCCTGCCACTCTTCTCCTCCACCACCAACCTGTCTCCCTGCCACTCTTCTCCCTCCACCGCAACCTGTCTCCCTGCCACTCTTCTCCCTCCACCACCAACCTGTCTCCCTGCCACTCTTCTCCCTCCACCGACCTGTCTCCCTGCCACTCATCTCCCTCCACCACCAACCTGTCTCCCTGCCACTCTTTTCCCTCCACCACCAACCTGTCTCCCTGCCACTCTTCTCCCTCCACCGACCTGTCTCCCTGCCACTCTTCTCCCTCCACCAACCTGTCTCCCTGCCACTCTTCTCCCTCCACCGACCTGTCTCCCTGCCACTCTTCCCTCCACCACCAACCTGTCTCCCTGCCACTCTTCTCCCTCCACCGACCTGTCTCCCTGCCACTCATCTCCCTCCACCACCAACCTGTCTCCCTGCCACTCTTTTCCCTCCACCAACCTGTCTCCTTGCCACTCTTTTCCCTCCACCGACCTGTCTCCCTGCCACTCTTCTCCCTCCACCGACCTGTCTCCCTGCCACTCATCTCCCTCCACCACCAACCTGTCTCCCTGCCACTCTTTTCCCTCCACCAACCTGTCTCCCTGCCACTCTTCTTCCCTCCACCAACCTGTCTCCTGCACCTTTTCCCTCACCACCTGTCTCCCTGCCACTCTTCCCTCCACCGACCTGTCTCCCTGCCACTCTTCTCCCTCCACCGACCTGTCTCCCTGCCACTCTTCTCCCTCCACCGACCTGTCTCCCTGCCACTCTTCTCCCTCCACCGACCTGTCTCCCTGCTACTCTTCTCCCTCCACCGACCTGTCTTTCCTTATATCTCCATGTGTTCACTAACTGGTCTGAAAAACACCTGCTGAGGTTTCAGCTGAAGATCATCAGAGTTTAAAGTCATCAGGCTGAAATCCTCCTGTGTTGAATGTGAGGTTTACATTTAGACAGTGGTGTGTTAACATGTGAACAAAGTGCTGTAAATCCACAGTGTTGTGCAGGTTGTGGTTTAAGTCAGCAGAGAAGTGGAGAGTTTATAAAATTGTTTTACAGTTTTACACATGTGAGTCCAGATGTACCCGCTGTTGTTTAGCAATCGAAAAAAACTGTAATAATGTGACAGTTCTAGCAGCCTTATGAGGCAATGGAACTGGCAAAAAATCAAGTATCAGCAGCCACCTATTCACAACAAAAGGAAAGTAGTGTGTGCTTGTGTTAACCAGAATGTGCTTGATGTTCCACAGGTATAAAATGCTGATTCATATCCGCACACACACCAATGAGAAGCCGCACCACTGTCCCACCTGTAACAAGAGCTTCTCGCGTCTGGAGAACCTGAAGATACACACTCGGTCACACACAGGTAAGTTAATAATGACATGAAAATGCAATATATAATATATAACAAACAGCATTGCACTTTTTGGTGGCAGCAAAACATAATGATAAAATCACTCCTGTGGTCCTCCCGGGTCACATCTCACCGGGTGACTCGAGACTGTTTTTAAAACATGTAGAAAAAAAATATTAACAACTTCTGTTTTTCTCCTTTTTTCTGCAACTCCAGACCAACACATTATTGTGTGTGTGTGTGTGTGTGTGTGTGTGTGCACATGCTTGTTCAGTGACATGCCTATGGGCCTGTGGGTGTGTGAGTTTATAGTGCCAGAAAGCACAATTTTGTGACCATTATGCTCCATTTTGTGTGCCGGGTCCATTTGCCGGGTCCATTTGTGTACTGAAGTGATATAAAAATTCATAAAACACGTATACATTAATGAAGAAAGTAGAAATGTATTTGATCTATTGAGGATGCAGAGAGGCACAATTTCTGAAAATATCAAGCAATTCTATGAAAGATAACCTTTAATAATGGTATGACGATAATGATTTTGGGTCCAAAAGGACCCATAGACTACACAAGGGTTAAGGTATCTCCAAAAAAAGGTAACCAGGACATAAAAGCTTTCCTTTTCTTTGTGTGGATTTCAACAATACACTGCCACGTGACTATGACCTTCTGGTTTGGATGCAATGCAAAGCTCATGACCAGGCCTGTGCATTAAGAAGTTACACACAGCTTGTGCAAATGTTTAATTTCACATGGTGCGGTAACTTCCGAATGATACATACAGCCTTGTGAACGGCAACCATGGCGACTGTCTCATATATCACGGTTACACTGGCTCCGATGTTTGTTTGGCGCTAACAATGAGCAGGATTTAAAATCCTTCTTCGGTGACCTGCCTTCTCTGCCTGTGACGTTCGGAAATGTTGTGGAAGCTCTGCTGCGATGGAAAACTCACATTCATTTTATTCATTCTATTTTGTCATGGATTACATTTGCTTTTGACATATAACATATAAGTCTTTTTTAGTGTACTTGTTTCAATTGTTCACACCTGTGTAGAATAACCTTTTTTCACTAATGTCAGCATGTAACTTCCCAGGTTAATTACTCCATTAAAGGGAAAATACTGCCATTAAATTAATCTATTTTCTCCATGTTTTTAGTATTATAATGTTGTATAAATGAGGCCATGAATGATAAAAAAACAAACTCCTTGGGTTAAGTCCTCCAGAATATATTGGAGAATGAAACTGGAACGTTTGGTGTATGTAAGTATATATTTCTGACTCACAGTCTGAGAAAAAACTCTTTTCGGGAAAATAGCCTTTAAATATCCATCCATCGTCTACTTCTTATCCTGTATTAAAAGTCGTGTGGGGCTGGAGCCGATCCCAGCTGTCATTGGGCCAAGGCAGGGTACACCTGGGGTGACATGTAGAGACAGACAGGTAACCAGTCTATCACAGGGCTGACATGTAGAGACAGACAGGTAACCAGTCTATCACAGGGAGACATGTAGAGACAGACAGGTAACCAGTCTATCACAGGGAGACATGTAGAGACAGACAGGTAACCAGTCTATCACAGGGCTGACATGTAGAGACAGACAGGTAACCAGTCTATCACAGGGAGACATGTAGAGACAGACAGGTAACCAGTCTATCACAGGGCTGACATGTAGAGACAGACAGGTAACCAGTCTATCACAGGGAGACATGTAGAGACAGACAGGTAACCAGTCTATCACAGGGCTGACATGTAGAGACAGACAGGTAACCAGTCTATCACAGGGAGACATGTAGAGACAGACAGGTAACCAGTCTATCACAGGGCTGACATGTAGAGACAGACAGGTAACCAGTCTATCACAGGGAGACATGTAGAGACAGACAGGTAACCAGTCTATCACAGGGCTGACATGTAGAGACAGACAGGTAACCAGTCTATCACAGGGCTGACATGTAGAGACAGACAGGTAACCAGTCTATCACAGGGAGACATGTAGAGACAGACAGGTAACCAGTCTATCACAGGGCTGACATGTAGAGACAGACAGGTAACCAGTCTATCACAGGGAGACATGTAGAGACAGACAGGTAACCAGTCTATCACAGGGCTGACATGTAGAGACAGACAGGTAACCAGTCTATCACAGGGAGACATGTAGAGACAGACAGGTAACCAGTCTATCACAGGGCTGACATGTAGAGACAGACAGGTAACCAGTCTATCACAGGGCTGACATGTAGAGACAGACAGGTAACTAGTCTATCACAGGGAGACATGTAGAGACAGACAGGTAACCAGTCTATCACAGGGAGACATGTAGAGACAGACAGGTAACCAATCTATCACAGGGAGACATGTAGAGACAGACAGGTAACCAGTCTATCACAGGGCTGACATGTAGAGACAGACAGGTAACCAGTCTATCACAGGGAGACATGTAGAGACAGACAGGTAACCAGTCTATCACAGGGCTGACATGTAGAGACAGACAGGTAACCAGTCTATCACAGGGCTGACATGTAGAGACAGACAGGTAACTAGTCTATCACAGGGAGACATGTAGAGACAGACAGGTAACCAGTCTATCACAGGGAGACATGTAGAGACAGACAGGTAACCAGTCTATCACAGGGAGACATGTAGAGACAGACAGGTAACCAGTCTATCACAGGGAGACATGTAGAGACAGACAGAAATAAAAACTAATAGATACCATGAAACTTCCCCAGCTGATTACTGATATTATCACAATTCTTTTTTGTGTTGTTTCATGCAAATGAGGCATTTTAATGGTAGTTGGTAGGAGACAACTACAGACACAAAGTCAAAGTAGTAAAGTAAATATTTTCCCTCTGCCAGTCTGAAAGAAGACAAATGATTGAAGACAAATAGAGCAGCATCTGCAAATTGATCAGAGCATGAAAAACAATCTTGATAAGTGTTTCTTAACCCAAGTTTTTATGTTGGAAACACATTTCTTACATGAAGCAGAAACAGTGAAAAAAGATGAAAGATGTCGGGAGGTACTAACAAAAATATAATTTCCATCTGAATTATGGGTATAGGATTCACCTGGGCACTACAGGCTGGACTGGATTTTACCCATTCAAAAAACAATTCCCCATGTTTAACACTACTCTTTTAATGCCTCTTTAAAAAAAATCCTTCGCTTTATGGAAGTTACTGATTACAGTCCTTTTAAAGTTATGACAAGAATCAATAACTAACTCAACGTTAAAGATTTACACGGAAAAATGAAAAGTCTAAACTATTTTGTCCAGATCAAAAAAATAAAGCTCTAACTCTAACCACTGCTGGCCATGTTGCCAGTAAAAATCAGTTAAAGTAATTCAATATGTTTTGACACCATATAAGTTAATATTGCTGCATTAAATTTCTATATTTGCATTATGTTTTTATTCATACTGCCTCTTTTGTCCTCGTCCAGGAGAGAAACCCTACATCTGTCCTTACGAAGGCTGCAGCAAACGATACTCCAACTCCAGCGACCGTTTCAAACACACCCGGACCCACTACGTGGACAAGCCGTACTACTGCAAGATGGCCGGCTGCCTAAAGCGCTACACAGATCCCAGCTCGCTTCGCAAGCACATCAAAGCGCACGGGCACTTTGTCACCCAGGAGCCAGGCGCTGCCAGCAGGCTGGGGGTGGGGCGGGGCCTCCCTGGGGCCCAGATTGCTGCTGAACTGCCGCCTGTAGGCGGGGCCCACATCATCATTCCTGGGGCTGCTGCGGCTCTTCTTGGGGGTCTGGGGACCGCGTTGCCTCTGTCGGCTTTCTGCCACGCCAGAGCCTTGGCCCAACACGGGCCGCCACTCTTCTCCATGGGCCCAGGTGGCAGCATGGGGCCGCTCGGCCTCTCGGACTCTCCTCTCTTACACTTTGGACTTTCAGCTGCTTCGATGTTGGGGCTAGGAGCTATGGGAGCTCTGGGAGGTCTGGGGGGTCGGGTGGCAGGGAGGCAGACTGAAGGAGATGAGGCAGGGGAAGAAGGAGAGGAGGGGGAGGTGCTGAACCTGTCAGCGGGGGCGGGGCTCAGACGGAGCGACCGTTTGTCCTGGCTGGTTGTTCCCCCGAGGGCACTCCTCCTCAAACCAGCTGTTGTCAGCTAAGATGTCCACTCAACAACGCTTGCAACCACAGAGTGTGTGTGTGTGTGTGTGTGTGTGTGTGTGTGTGTGTGTGTGTGTGTGTGTGTTGTTGCCAGGTATTAAAGGTCACCTGCAGAGCCATAAAAAACACTGCAACCAGGAAACAACTGAAGACAGCCTGGAGAACTGAAAAGGATACGTGGCCTTGTGTCCTGATAGTGTTACAAACATCTTTAAATGTGAAAGACTCAGTTCACACAAAGGACAAAGACAAAACCAAAAGCTACCACTTGTGGTGTCTGGTAATGCAGATCAGGTCGTGCAGATCAGTTTACATCTGAGGACATTTTTGGACATCTTTACTTTGAAATTCGATTTTCAAATGTAATCAAGCAGCAGTAGAAGTCATAGTAATTTCTTGTACATGCATGGTCCTCAGAAGATGGAAGTTATTGACTTTTCCTTTCGCACCAACTTCAGACTTAACATAGAAACAAAATAGAACGAGAAGGGACAATGACAAATAAAATCATTTTCTGTAACCAATAAAACATTTACATGAAAGCATCAAGAACTAGCTAGCTAACTTTTGAACAGCTGGATAGTTAGCTAGTTTTCTAATTCTGGTATGAACCTACATTGATGGTCCCTCTCGTCTCGCTCCCCGCTGCTCTAGAGAAAAACAAGACAACTAGCTACCTAGCTAACTAGACAGACATCTGTCTCTCCGGCCGCGTCTGTGCTCGTCTTTGTCAGCTGACAATTAACAGCCCCACTGACCGGTCACCATGACAACTAAGAACAATCACCATTTTGTACTAGTCAAATGACCACTGAAAGCAATGTTCATTCCACTCCTATTTTTTTGCTATGGGTTTACATTTGTCCATACATTTGGCAAGTGACCAAATAAGTAGGCTATGCCAAAGCTGTTAACAAGGTGAACATCATATTTGATTTATTTGTTTTGTACCTTCCACTTCAAATCTTGTATGTTTTAAGAGGTTGATATCTCAAAAACCACATCTGTCTGCATGACTTGATACCACTGAAGTGAGAAATTATGTGAACTGACCCTTTGTTCTTTGATTCACTTCCTATTCATGGTCAAAAAACATTTTGTGGTGGACAATCGCCTGCGTGAGATTCACTAACACAGGTCATGAAACGTTTTTATGTTTGACAACCTCCACTGACAGCTGCTGCACACCCATTTTACTTTTTAACATGGGGAAAAGCAGGATAATGGGGAGCGATGAGAAATGAGAATGAATATGTGTAACAGATTTCGTTAAGATCGTACATTCTTCTAAATTCTTTCCAAAGCAAACTTAAGTGCAACTAACACCTGGTTCAGACTACATGATATTAGTGCCGGTACGATGGTTACTATGTCAGATGGTGATTATAATCAGAAATTCCTCTTGCGACTTGGCACAGACACATGGAAGTTAACTTTGTAAACAGCTTCACACCAGAATCCAGATGGATCCAGATCCAGTAAGATTGCTGCTCCGGGTCCCGATCTGCTGCTTGTGTTAGTCAGATCCACCCGTTGCTCCTGTGCAGTCCAAATATGGTCACTTCAGTTCACTGGTGGCAAAATCTAGCTGCACTATAGTATAGCTGTGTCCCAATTCAGCATTATCCTCCAGAGAACACCTTCTTTGAAGACCGCAAAGGTCATACTGAGCAGTCTCTGAAATGAGATGGTCTGGTCCAAAAGAATTCCTGCATAAACAGCTCTTTCCTCCCCCACCCTTTGCCGCTCCTGTTGCCTAGTTGACAAGAAAGCTAAAAACTGCCCAATATGTTGTAGTCTGAACCAGTTATTTAGGGTTAAATAAAAAAAATTGAAAATTCCACGCAACATTTTTGTGGTTATCTTTATCACCTAGTGAGGCACAGTACATCATGGTCAATGATTAACTTGTGATCAAGTCTCTCTGTGTGCTTTAAACCCAGAGACACGTACACAATCACAACGCTATGACGTGTGACCAAACACCACACAAAAGCTACCTGTTGCTGTGTGATGTTTCAAGTCACAAGAAGAAGGAAGGAAACTCTATTGACGCAACTGAATGTTTGAGGTGAACTCCTTTGCTTGCAGTTTATTTTACCTCTATTATTCATTCCAAGACAATGGTCTGAACAGGATCAGCCTGCCTTTTGAGGAAAACCTCATTCAACGACCAGGACAAAGGTGTGTATGAGACGGAAATGGGTACACATTTGCTTTAAGAAACCAAACAAAAGCTTTAAAAGCTATCAAGGCCTCCTGAGGGTGAAATGTTTGACGAAGGCCACATGTGGCCAGTATCTGTTGATTTAGCTTCTTAATTGCACAATTTGATTCCTAATCAGTATTTCATAAAGGTATCCAAGTGCCTTGGGTTTCATCTGAAATATATCACACAATATATGAAACATATTTACACAAGTGTATAAATGTACTTTGCGTTACATTTTTAGAAAACTGAAGTTTAATAACTTGACAACAGATGTGATTTGTACATCAGGGCCACTGCAACACTTTACAAGGACATCACCATTGTTGATGATGGTGACTATGACTCAGTGTCAATAAACACGAATAAAAACATGTTTCTGTCCCTTTGTTTTTGTCAGTACCAGAAATGTTAGTTCCCTAAGCCTGCATTCTTTCTATGCGAAAAATACCCAAGTTCTCACTTGATTTATTATTCAATACAGCATGATGTTCATTTGAGATTCTCCTCCCGTCATCCTGACGTTACTGATCAGCAATGGGAGAATCTTGGCTGTCTGTAGTCACCCAGAGCTCTATGAGTAGCTCATATTAGTACAGACCCAACCATGTATAGAAATGTATGTGTAGAAACCAGAGACTGTCTAGGTACAATCACCATCACTGCCATATTTATGTATCTATCTATGCTCTATATAGCCATCCATCCTCTATAGCAACCTCTACATCATCCTCTATATCAGGGGTACTCAAATACAAATCCGCAAGGGCCACAAAGATTTTTTTCAATGACTCAAAGGTCCATTTATTGAGGTCGGTCAGGTCACATGTGATTTACTGTATTTAGTGCATTTCTTTTTGTTGTTCTTACCTCTGAATTTTGAGGATATGTTTCTTCAAAATTTGTATGCTTTGTCTCATAAAGCCGTTTCAAATTGGAAATCTTCATCACAGATAGTCTCCTGGCATATTAAGCACATGGGTCTTGTGCTGGTTGGAGGAAGAATGAATGCAAACTTTTCAGTCCATTCTTCTTCAAATTGGCGATTTTCACTGTCCACCTTTCTTTAGGCAGAGAACTTGGAACACGCCATTTTACATGTAATCTTTTTTCCCGTCTATGCTATCTATCTATGCTCCTACTGGCAAAGTGGCAATATGCGAACTGCTTCAAAAACGAAAGTGAAACTTAAAAATGCGCTTGCAGCGCGACCCAATAACAGGCTGTCTGTGTATCGTTGGCATGGAGACAAGTCCCGATACACGTGTTGACCCAACCAAAACACATACTGAAAAAATAATAGTTCCAGGGCCACAAATAGGTGGCCGGCAGGCCGGATGCGGCCCGGGGACCGCCTATTGAGTACCGCTGCTCTATATCAACCTCTACATCATTCTCCATATAGCCCTCTACACCATCCTCTATATCTACCTCTACACCATCCTCTATATCTACCTCTACATCATCCTCTATATCTACCTCTACATCATCCTCTATATCTACCTCTACATCATCCTCTTGATCTAACTCTACATCATCCTCCATATCTACCTCTACAACATCCTCTATATAGCTCTCTACACCATCCTCTATATCTACCTATATATCACCCTCTATATCTACCTATATATCAGCCTCTATATAGCCCTCTACATCATCCTCTATCTCATCGTCTATATAGTCCTCTACATCATCCTCCATATCTTCCTCTACATCATCCTCTATATCTATCTCTACATCATCATATAGCTCTCTACACCACCCTCTATATCTACCTCTACACTTTCCTCTATATCTACCTCTACACCATCCTCTATATCTACCTCTACATCACCCTCTATATCTACCTCTACATCATCCTCTATATCTATCTCTACATCATCATATAGCTCTCTACACCACCCTCTATATCTACCTCTACACCATCCTCTATATCTACCTCTACATCACCCTCTATATCTACCGATATATCATCATCTATATAGTCCTCTGCATCATCCTCTATATAGCTAGGGTTGGGCATCGTTTGGATTTTACCGATCCCGATCCCGATCCTCTGTTTCGATTCCTGTTCTAAACGATTCTCGATTCTGATTCTTTGAGGTGCAGGTCAACAGGTCCAGCGTTGCCACAGTCACTTTAAAAAAGTAATCTGACTACTGACTACTCCTTTAAAAAGTAACTTAGTTAAGTTACTGACTACTTGATTTTAAAAGTAACTAAGTTAGATTACAAGTTACTTTATTAGTTACATTCAACAGCTGCCGACTACCGATTTTTGCCAATACTCACTTTATTGATTTACTTTTACTTACTTACTTGACTTTACTTTTTTAACAGTAACATCAACAATGTATCCACTGACATTTTAAGTTGCACTTGAAAACTATGTCCTGATAGAAAATACATGTTTTTATATATAAAAAAATAAAGACAGTCTTTCTTGACTTCACTTAACTTCAATAATTGTTTGCATATTGTAATGGCAGTAACATCATGAATGAACATTTTATGAATATTGAACCAGCATTAGAGCAGCAAGATTTGGTTTTATGAAACAAATGAGCACAGTCCTCAAGTATGACCGGCGTGATGACAAAGGGAGGGGGCGGGGCCAGCAAGCAGCGTGACATTTCTCCACTAAACACTCAAGAGAGACTCCGCTCGCATTTCAGCACAGACTGAGTTAGCAGGAGCTCCGTGAAATCGAGAACTCGTCTTGTTTATTCACTCCTTTTCACCGTCACCGGACGGGACCTGCTCTTTTAATGTGGTTGTGCCATGCTGTGACTCTAAATGTTTTTTCAAGTTTGACGTTGTATTCTTGAAAGTAAACAACACTTTGATGTTAACACAGAGTGTACAACAAACCTTTATGATGCCATCTTTTACTGAGATGAAGTCGAAAGAATGCTTGTATTTCCAGCTGGAAAATGCGTATCTCTCCCCCTCCATTGTTTACGTTTCTGCCGGTATAGCGACTACACGTGACCGTCAGTGAAGGTGTCGGCTAACATACGTCACCCCCCTGAGATGCAAGAAGAAAGCAAATCTTTTTTTTTACTGACAAAAATAGTAACGCGCCGTGTATTTGGATATGTAACTTTAATCTGACTACTGGTTTGGCAATAGTAGCGCGTTAGACTACTCATTACTGAAAAAAGTAGTCCGACTACAGTAACGCGTTACTAAGTAGCGCGTAGTTTTCCACATATGTTGCACTGTGCTAATCCATCTTTGTTCAAATTAAAATGAAGCCAGACTTTCGAGGCGTCTTCTTCTGCCATCCAGGTTGAGTGAGTGATGTTCTTCGGTCTATCGCGGAGTCTCCGCACGCTGGGCGGAGTAATACAAACCAACTGGTGCGAGCGGAGTAAAACAAACAAACAGCTTCTTAAGCTAATCCGGTTCCAAATAGGAACCGGATCTCGATGCCCAACCCTATATATAGCTCTCTACATCATCCTCTATATAGCTCTCTACACCATCCTCTATATCTACCTCTACACCATCCTCTATATCTACCTCTACACCATCCTCTATATCTACCTCTACATCATCCTCTATATCTACCTCTACATCATCCTCTATATCTACCTCTACACCATCCTCTATATCTACCTCTACATCACCCTCTATATAGCTCTCTACACCATCCTCTATATCTACCGCTACATCATCCTCTATATCTACCTCTACATCATCCTCTATATCTACCTCTACATCATCCTCTATATAGCTCTCTACACCATCCTCTATATCTACCGCTACATCATCCTCTATATCTACCTCTACATCATCCTCTATATCTACCTCTACATCATCCTCTATATCTACCTCTACATCATCCTCTATATAGCTCTCTACACCATCCTCTATATCTACCTCTACATCATCCTCTATATCTACCTCTACATCATCCTCTATATCTACCTCTACATCATCCTCTATATCTACCTCTACATCATCCTCTATATCTACCTCTACATCATCCTCTATATCTACCTCTACACCATCCTCTATATCTACCTCTACATCATCCTCTATATCTACCTCTACATCATCCTCTATATCTACCTCTACATCATCCTCTATATCTACCTCTACATCATCCTCTATATAGCTCTCTACAACATCCTCTATATCTACCTCTACACCATCCTCTATATCTACCTCTACATCATCCTCTATATCTACCTCTACATCATCCTCTATATCTACCTCTACATCATCCTCTATATCTACCTCTACATCATCCTCTATATAGCTCTCTACACCATCCTCTATATCTACCTCTACACCATCCTCTATATCTACCTCTACATCATCCTCTATATCTACCTCTACATCACCCTCTATATCTACCTCTACATCATCCTCTATATCTATCTCTACATCATCATATAGCTCTCTACACCACCCTCTATATCTACCTCTACACCATCCTCTATATCTACCTCTACATCACCCTCTATATCTACCGATATATCATCATCTATATAGTCCTCTGCATCATCCTCTATATAGCTAGGGTTGGGCATCGTTTGGATTTTACCGATCCCGATCCCGATCCTCTGTTTCGATTCCTGTTCTAAACGATTCTCGATTCTGATTCTTTGAGGTGCAGGTCAACAGGTCCAGCGTTGCCACAGTCACTTTAAAAAAGTAATCTGACTACTGACTACTCCTTTAAAAAGTAACTTAGTTAAGTTACTGACTACTTGATTTTAAAAGTAACTAAGTTAGATTACAAGTTACTTTATTAGTTACATTCAACAGCTGCCGACTACCGATTTTTGCCAATACTCACTTTATTGATTTACTTTTACTTACTTACTTGACTTTACTTTTTTAACAGTAACATCAACAATGTATCCACTGACATTTTAAGTTGCACTTGAAAACTATGTCCTGATAGAAAATACATGTTTTTATATATAAAAAAATAAAGACAGTCTTTCTTGACTTCACTTAACTTCAATAATTGTTTGCATATTGTAATGGCAGTAACATCATGAATGAACATTTTATGAATATTGAACCAGCATTAGAGCAGCAAGATTTGGTTTTATGAAACAAATGAGCACAGTCCTCAAGTATGACCGGCGTGATGACAAAGGGAGGGGGCGGGGCCAGCAAGCAGCGTGACATTTCTCCACTAAACACTCAAGAGAGACTCCGCTCGCATTTCAGCACAGACTGAGTTAGCAGGAGCTCCGTGAAATCGAGAACTCGTCTTGTTTATTCACTCCTTTTCACCGTCACCGGACGGGACCTGCTCTTTTAATGTGGTTGTGCCATGCTGTGACTCTAAATGTTTTTTCAAGTTTGACGTTGTATTCTTGAAAGTAGACAACACTTTGATGTTAACACAGAGTGTACAACAAACCTTTATGATGCCATCTTTTACTGAGATGAAGTCGAAAGAATGCTTGTATTTCCAGCTGGAAAATGCGTATCTCTCCCCCTCCATTGTTTACGTTTCTGCCGGTATAGCGACTACACGTGACCGTCAGTGAAGGTGTCGGCTAACATACGTCACCCCCCTGAGATGCAAGAAGAAAGCAAATCTTTTTTTTTACTGACAAAAATAGTAACGCGCCGTGTATTTGGATATGTAACTTTAATCTGACTACTGGTTTGGCAATAGTAGCGCGTTAGACTACTCATTACTGAAAAAAGTAGTCCGACTACAGTAACGCGTTACTAAGTAGCGCGTAGTTTTCCACATATGTTGCACTGTGCTAATCCATCTTTGTTCAAATTAAAATGAAGCCAGACTTTCGAGGCGTCTTCTTCTGCCATCCAGGTTGAGTGAGTGATGTTCTTCGGTCTATCGCGGAGTCTCCGCACGCTGGGCGGAGTAATACAAACCAACTGGTGCGAGCGGAGTAAAACAAACAAACAGCTTCTTAAGCTAATCCGGTTCCAAATAGGAACCGGATCTCGATGCCCAACCCTATATATAGCTCTCTACATCATCCTCTATATAGCTCTCTACACCATCCTCTATATCTACCTCTACACCATCCTCTATATCTACCTCTACATCATCCTCTATATCTACCTCTACACCATCCTCTATATCTACCTCTACATCATCCTCTATATCTACCTCTACAACATCCTCTATATCTACCTCTACATCATCCTCTATATCTACCTCTACATCATCCTCTATATCTACCTCTACACCATCCTCTATATCTACCTCTACATCATCCTCTATATCTACCTCTACATCATCCTCTATATCTACCTCTACACCATCCTCTATATCTACCTCTACATCATCCTCTATATCTACCTCTACATCATCCTCTATATCTACCTCTACACCATCCTCTATATCTACCTCTACATCACCCTCTATATAGCTCTCTACACCATCCTCTATATCTACCGCTACATCATCCTCTATATCTACCTCTACATCATCCTCTATATCTACCTCTACATCATCCTCTATATAGCTCTCTACACCATCCTCTATATCTACCGCTACATCATCCTCTATATCTACCTCTACATCATCCTCTATATCTACCTCTACATCATCCTCTATATCTACCTCTACATCATCCTCTATATAGCTCTCTACACCATCCTCTATATCTACCTCTACATCATCCTCTATATCTACCTCTACATCATCCTCTATATCTACCTCTACACCATCCTCTATATCTACCTCTACATCATCCTCTATATCTACCTCTACACCATCCTCTATATCTACCTCTACACCATCCTCTATATCTACCTCTACATCATCCTCTATATCTACCTCTACATCATCCTCTATATCTACCTCTACATCATCCTCTATATCTACCTCTACATCATCCTCTATATAGCTCTCTACACCATCCTCTATATCTACCGCTACATCATCCTCTATATCTACCTCTACATCATCCTCTATATCTACCTCTACATCATCCTCTATATCTACCTCTACATCATCCTCTATATAGCTCTCTACACCATCCTCTATATCTACCTCTACATCATCCTCTATATCTACCTCTACATCATCCTCTATATCTACCTCTACACCATCCTCTATATCTACCTCTACATCATCCTCTATATCTACCTCTACATCATCCTCTATATCTACCTCTACACCATCCTCTATATCTACCTCTACATCATCCTCTATATCTACCTCTACATCATCCTCTATATCTACCTCTACACCATCCTCTATATCTACCTCTACATCATCCTCTATATCTACCTCTACAACATCCTCTATATCTACCTCTACACCATCCTCTATATCTACCTCTACATCATCCTCTATATCTACCTCTACATCATCCTCTATATCTACCTCTACATCATCCTCTATATCTACCTCTACATCATCCTCTATATAGCTCTCTACACCATCCTCTATATCTACCTCTACACCATCCTCTATATCTACCTCTACATCATCCTCTATATAGCTCTCTACACCATCCTCTATATCTACCTCTACACCATCCTCTATATCTACCTCTACATCATCCTCTATATAGCTCTCTACACCATCCTCTATATCTACCTCTACACCATCCTCTATATAGCTCTCTACACCATCCTCTATATCTACCCCTACACCATCCTCTATATCTACCTCTACACCATCCTCTATATCTACCTCTACACCATCCTCTATATCTACCTCTACATCATCCTCTATATCTACCTCTACATCATCCTCTATATAGCTCTCTACACCATCCTCTATATCTACCTCTACACCATCCTCTATGTCTACCTCTACACCATCCTCTATATCTACCTCTACATCATCCTCTATATCTACCTCTACATCATCCTCTATATCTACCTCTACACCATCCTCTATATCTACCTCTACATCATCCTCTATATAGCTCTCTACACCATCCTCTATATCTACCTCTACACCATCCTCTATGTCTACCTCTACACCATCCTCTATAGCTGTGTCCCAATTCAGGGTCTGCAGCCTTCGGAGGACCCAGCCTTCGCGGTCTACGGAGGCGACACCTTCGGAGACTCCTCCGAAGGCTGGGTCAACCGTCGGTAAATGGGACGGTCTAACCTACGGAGCATTTCCTGATTGCGTCGCGACGTCATCACTTCTGCCGGCCAAGCCCGAGAAAAACACCAGTCAAAACAAAAATACGACAGACGAACATGATGGAGAGTTTTTAATATATATATATATATATATATATTTTTTTTCTTTTAATTTAATTTAATTTTTATTTTTTTGAGCAAGAGGAGAGGCGGCTGCGGCGACACCGGCGGCTTGTTTATCTCCGACTGGGAGAGAGCCGTGGGGAGGTAACGTTAAAGCCGTTATTTTAACCCATATTAATGTTCATACATAGCTAGCGTAGTACGTGGTAATTAATATACCCGTTAATAAATGATACTGCTTAGTGACGAGCCATATTAAGTATAGATTGACATGGATAATGTCATTTAACCATAAGACTTAATACAGGGTTCGTACAGGTGCTTAAAATGTAAAATCTTTGAAAATGCTGTAATTTTAATGCTGTTTTTTAAGGTCTGAAAAGTGCTTGAATTTTAGTTGAAATGCTTGGCTTATAAAGGGATTAAATTGAATAGTAAAATGTGTACAAGCCCTGTAAATAACCCTGACTTAATTCAATATTTTATTCTTGCCTCTCTTTTAAACATTTTAGTGACATGGCATCGGTCGATTGCATCAGCCCTGCAAACCCCGATGATGGAGGATGTGGTGGACAGTGGAGACATGCATCCCACACCCCCCACCTCCCAGATGATGTCCCACTCAGAGCCAGAAGAGTCCAGGGTCCTTATTGTAGCATCCCATCCAGTCCAGCAGCACCACCAGGGACTCCTGCTCAGTTAATACTGTATATATGTTCTCTGTAAATAGTTATTTCTGCTGATCTTTTGTAAATAGTTCTACATGTTAAGAACACCCACTTATCAATAGTTATTGTAACTTTGTAAATATTTGTTAATTACACAAAAAATAAATGATTTTCTTGTCACTGAAAAGCAGTTCAAAAGTTGACTTTAGTTGTAAATAAGAAATGGAACAGATAATGTTACAAGGTTATAGGATTTTTATTTAACTTTATACAATATTTGGAAAAGAAAATGGTACGATACAATATTTTTAATTAACAATTTAAATTACAAATCAACACAGAACTTAATCGAAGAGAAATAAACATCCACCACCCCCCAAAAAATTCAACGCCTCTCAACCATTCTCTCCAATAAACTAAAAAGTCTCTCCATCCTCTCTCTCTCTCCTTTCCTTGCTCTCCCTCTGTAACTTCATGTCCTCCCTGATCAAATCCAGCAAGTCATCCGTTTTCCTCTTTCTTGCTGCTGTCGGTGGCCCTGTGTTCTTGGCCTCAACAGGTGGTCGTTCTCATCCCGGATCCGGAGTTTGATCAAATCCTCAGTCTGCTCCTTGCTCTCTACAACAAAACGACATGTATATTACATTTCCTGTTATGTAAACATGCAAAATGATTGTACGATATAATAACGATATTAACAGTAATAATGCTCCTAAGGTTAGCTCTGTATTCAATCCAAAGGTTTACAGTTTTACAGCCTAGAAATACAGCGGGGCTCACCACCCATCGTTAACGTTGTAGCCTACACAACTTACAACGAGAACAAATTAACCTAACAGCTCCACGGTTACAATAAGATATAAGTTACCATCGGAGCTTGTAACATTTGAAAGTGAAGGGTTTTAGGCTTACGTTACGTTTAAAGGCTAACGTTAACTGAGCTCCTCGTATCAATAGCCTTAAGCTACATCACGTAGCTGGCCCTACACTCCGGTGGCTACACGTATTAGCATTATTAACTTCACGCATTTTAACACTCAAATGTGATTTAAGGCCCCTTGAACGTCCGACGTTAAGCAAAACCCCGTTACTTACCGGCTGCCGGTGCCGGAGCTGCTGCCGTCTTTCGCCGCCATTGTTGGTTGAACAGCGGCGCGCAAAGCATCTTGGGATATGGGAGGCCGCGAAGGATAGTAACGGTGCATCCTCCGAATACGGGCGAAAGGAGGACACATTTGTCGGCCGCATTTGGAGGAGCCTCCGAATTTAGACGAATTGGGACAGCCTTCGCGCAGCTCTGTGACGTAAGCGGCCTTCAAATGCAGCCTCCGAAGGCTGCAGACCCTGAATTGGGACACAGCTTATATCTACCTCTACATCATCCTCTATATCTACCTCTACATCATCCTCTATATCTACCTCTACATCACCCTCTATATAGCTCTCTACACCATCCTCTATATCTACCTCTACACCATCCTCTATGTCTACCTCTACACCATCCTCTATATCTACCTCTACATCATCCTCTATATCTACCTCTACATCATCCTCTATATCTACCTCTACGCCATCCTCTATATCTACCTCTACATCATCCTCTATATCTACCTCTACATCATCCTCTATATCTACCTCTACATCATCCTCTATATAGCTCTCTACACCAGGTGTCTCAAACTGATCCAGTAAAGGGCCGCTGTGGCTGCAGGTTTTCTTTCCAACCAAGCATGAACACACCTGATCCAACCAATCAAGGTGTGAAGGCAAATCAGGTAGGTGAATAAGTCCAGTCAGGTGTGTTCTTGCTTGGTTGGAATGAAAACCTGCAGCCACAGCGGCCCTTTACTGGATCAGTTTGACACACCTGCTCTACACCATCCTCTATATCCACCTCGACATCATTATCTATATCTACCTCTACAGCATATTCTATATAGCCCTCTACATCATCCTATATATCTACCTCTGTATAGTCCTCTGTATAGTCCATATAGTCGTCTATATCATCCATCGCAGAGATGCAATTTGGAGGTCAGTGCTTAACTTGACTCAATGACATCCCATCCAACATGAAAAAAAATGGTGCAGGCTAGAGATGATGGTCTGACCAAAGAGTTGGTAGAATTAGGTGTTGGCAGCAAATGAGTAAGTTCTTATTAAAATATATATATTTTTCTTTCGCCCTCTGCACCAGTGGCCACAAATGCTTACGGGTTCGGCAACAGGAAGTCAACTTTATATGTACAGCACATTTAAAAACAACAGGAGTTTTACCAAAGGGACTTTTAAACTACTATGGAGGTAAAAAAAATGGACTCTGGATGTGCAAATGCGATGATTTTTGTTTGTTAATGTAGTGCTGGATATGACATCTTGATGCACCGTCAACTCAAATTACGTCAGATTCTATAGCACATTTAATAACAAGACCTCTTGATTGAAAGGAACAGTCTATTGAAACAAATTATAATAAATAATAATAATAAATTTTATTTATAAGCGCTTTTCCAAAAGCTCAAAGACACTTTACATACAATATATGCAGTTAAAAACACAAGACATTCAATTGAAAGCAGCAAAGACAGTATAAAACATAGAAAACAATATAGAACACACACAGAAATTATGTATTAAAAGCTGATTTAAAAAGGTGTGTTTTTAGCATGGTCTTGAATGTTGGGAGGTGAGTGCAGGTGCGGATGGGTTTGGGGAGTGAGTTCCAGAGGGAGGGGGCAGAGATGGAGAAGGCTCTGTCCTCCCAGGTTCGGTGCTTGGTCCGTGTGGGTGGTGACAGGATGTTTCCTTCGGATGAGCGGAGGTCGCGGGAGGGGGTGTGGTGATGGAGCAGGTCTGTGAGGTAGGGGGGGGGGGGGGGGGGGCAGGTTATTAAGTGCTTTGTGTGTGAGGAGGATGATTTTGAACTGTATGCGGTGAGTGATGGGCAGCCAGTGCAGGTCACGGAGGACGGGGGTGATGTGATCTCTGGAGCGGGTGTGGGTGAGCAGGCGTGCGGCTGAGTTCTGGATGTATTGCAGTTTATTGAGGAGTTTGGATGGTGAACCATAGAGGATGCTGTTGCAATAGTCCAGTCTGGATGTGATAAATGCGTGGATGAGGGTTTCTGCAGCAGAGAAGGTGAGTGAGGGGCGGAGACGGGCAATGTTCTTGAGGTGGAAGAAGGCGGTCCTGGTGATGTGGTTGATGTGGAGGTCAAACCTTAGCTTACTGTCGAAGATGATTCCTAGGTTGCGGGTGTGGGTTGAGGGGGACAGAGTGCAGTTATCAAAGGTGAGGGAGAAGTTGTGGCTGGCTCTAGTGCGGGATGTGGGGTCAATGATGATCATGTCCGATTTGTCACTGTTCAATTGAAGATAGTTTGTTTGCATCCAAGATTTAATTTCTGTGAGACAGTTGCTGAGGGTGGAGTGGGTGTTGTTGGTGATGGCTTTGGTGGAGATGTACAGTTGGATATCGTCGGCGTAACAGTGAAAATGGAGTCCATGTTGACGGATGATCTGACCAAGGGGGAGGATGTAGAGGATGAAGAGGAGGGGACCAAGCACCGACCCCTGGGGGACACCTTGTGAAAGGGGAGCGGTGGTGGAGGTGCAGTTGTTGATGCTGATGAACTGTTGTCGGTTGGTGAGGTAGGAGTGAAACCAGGAGAGTGCTGTGCCAGTGATGTGGAGAGAGGATTCTAGACGGGAGAGCAGGATGGAGTGGTTGATGGTGTCGAAGGCTGCTGTGAGGTCGAGGAGGATGAGGATGGTGAGGTATCCGGAGTCTGAGGAGAGGAGGAGGTCGTTGGTGACTTTCAGGAGGGCTGTTTCGGTGCTGTGTTTTGTGCGAAAACCAGATTGGAATGATTCAAACAGGTTATTGCAGGTGAGGTGGGTTGTGAGTTGTGAGGCGACAGCACGTTCCAGGATTTTTGACAGGAAGGGGAGATTGGAGATAGGGCGGAAGTTATTTGGGTTGTCAGGGTCCAGACCGGGTTTTTTGATGATGGGAGTGATGGCAGCCAGTTTGAGGGTTTGGGGGACAGAACCAGAGCAGAAATTATGTAATTAATATTATTATCTGGTTATGTAAATAAGGTCATTGTACAGGTTATATTTACATCCTGTTTCTCATTAAACCCATTGTGTGTGATGTCTATCAAAGATGATGAATGCATTCCTAACTCATGTTTGGAAAAACCATGTTGTGCAGTCATGTATGCTAGCTGTGCATCGCATCACCAACGTGCATGCATGCATGTATTCAATATATAATTACAATAGTTTTTCAATCAACCACAGCAGAGCTCATGCTTCATAACAATATCTGAATCCATACTATTAAAATGATTGATCAATGATAGATCATATCAGATAATTGTCTGGAATTTCCAGTAAATATTGTCCCTCCAATTAAGAAGCTATATAAAAGACTGCCAACTAATTTCCTCATAAGGACAACTGCTAACAACACAGTCACAAGAGCATCTACCAAAAGGCAAACTGAGTTTTCTTACTATGATACAAGAGTAACTCCATATATTTATCCATTGAAGTGATGTTTTCATGTGAGCAGAGACAAGATGTCGGATCATATCTGATCAGCTGGTAAAAACATAATGACAGTTGTCCTTCCTTTCTTCTTTTGTTTCAGCGTTCATGAGGAAACTTAATTACTGTGTTGTGTGTATAATTATGCCCTGCCCACATTGAATTACAAGAAACCAGATATCCAAAGAAGCCAGGACCAGAATAAAGCATTCACATTTCAAACAACAGAACAAACAAAAAACAATGAAAGCACCCTGAGTCAAATCAGAGTAGGACTGACATTAATACACATTAATACTAATCAATCAATTGACTTTGCCTTCTTTCCAAGGTGTTTGAAATTAACTTAACAGCTTAGTCGAGCCATGACAATGCTAACAAGCTCATGTTGTGCAGGTGCAATGATGACTTTTACTTTACCTTGTTAGCATTAACAGCAGCTAACATTTGCTAATTTGCACAGAACACAAAGTCTAGCTGAGGCTGATAGGAAGGTCATTAGTCATAAACAAAAGTATTGTGCAAAAATGGCATATTGTCCTGATGAAGAATCACAGGTTCTTCAGATGTATAATGATTAATCCCTAGCTTCTGCATACTGTGGTCATTAGTGGTATGCAGTTTACAGTATGAATCTGTCAAACTGATTTATTTAGCAGTTTAGAGACATTGAGTCCTGCCCACCCTGGAGGGGAAAACAACACATCACTCATAGCGAGGCTGAGTCCCTCCCCATCCTGTGTCTCCTACTGGGCCATAATTCAGAAAATATGTCCCGTAGTCAAAGGCAACTATATATATATATACATTGTGTGATTTATATGACTAATGCAACGTTATCTTAGCTGATGTGTTTTATGCAGCGGCTCCTGTTATCAGCTTGGAAGAGAAAGAACAAACAAGAACCTGTTAGTGTGAGCAACGTTACATCCCGGTACCAAACACAAAGACATAATAGTTCAGAGGGAGACTTACCACACGAATAGGTGTGTCGTCTTTCTAGTTACTTATACTAACTGTAATATTTTTGCAGTTTTATTCTTCAACAGTTATCTTGTCTGGAGACAGACTTTCCCAACTTTTCTATACAGACATCATGAGTGATATTTTAAAAACAGGCTAGCCCAAAAGTTCATGCAGCTCTTTATATGGTCTGTAAATATAGCATGAAATCATGGTAGGAAACATTTGCAATGTAACTAGCAAGACACTAAATGAGGAACATTATACAGTATTTTGTCACCAAAACAGTACTCTCACCTATCCACAGTTAGCATGCTGTCAAATAGCATTAGCAACTAGAACATGTGTGCTCAGTATTGCTTTGTAACAATCTGTATTGCTACAATAGAAAGAGCAGGGAGGAGAAGGTGGAGAAGAAGGCACTGACAGTCATGCAGAGGCTTCACAGGTGAGGAGAGGATAGAAAATACCTCTATAGCGTAACAGTGACTTCCTCAGGTATTTCACAACTACTATTCTCAATTCTATACAAAACATTTGCTTTGCAATTATGTTTTTTAATCTGTATTATCGCAATAGACGGAGCAAGGAAAGTGCAGCTCACAGGGGTCAGGACAGAGAGCAGGCAGCAGCACTGACCATCAGCCCAAGGCTTCACAGATGAGGAGAGATTAAAACGGGCTAAAGCAATGTCTAGGAGTGAGTCTGAGATTCATTTCCACAGCTATCTCACAACTACTCTAAAATGTATTTGTGCATATTGTGTGTATTGCAAAAGACGGAGCAGGGAGAGAGCAGCCCACGGGGTCAGGGGGATTGAATTGAACGCGAGGATGATAAATCACTCAATAGAAGATGGTTTACTCCTAAACAATCTGCCCCCTCACTTCTGAAATGATGGCTACGCCCCTGACCTACCATCATCAACAACAACAGGAATGCTCTCATCCTTTTGCTGAATTACTGTGGTTACGCCCCTCCCTCCTCTCTCAACACACACACACACACACACACACACACACACACACACACACACATACAGTCGTGTTTTCATGACTTTTGGGGTCATTACATTGACTTACATTCATTCCATGGAGAACTGAAAGCACCCTATCTCTAACCCTAATTATGGCCGTAACCTAAACCTGAACTTAAGTCCAAGTCCTCGACCTAAAACGTAATCATTTACATTATAGGGACAAAAAGTTGGGTGAGTCCCCACAATGCGAGAAGTGTTATCCGATATATGTCCCCACATGAATGCTAAAACATGCCCACACACACAGTCTTCCCGTCCTTGCCTGGCTTGCGTAAAACCAGGTGACCACTTGAAAAGCCTCCCAGTATATAATCGACAGGAGGTACGAGTCTCCTCCTCTTCCTCTTAGTCATTCAACCCTCGCGGAGTTGAATCCAAACCAGGGCAGAGTTCGGCAGAGATTGTGATGGGTGGGAGTTATGGTTAGTTAGTCATCAACTCGTCCCTGTCCAATAATCACATTCATAGCGGGACATCGCGCCTGGAAGACACGGGAGAATAAAGGCAACCATGGGGGATCGAGGGTGTGGCTCAGGTGAGAGCTGGCTCAAAAGGTAAGCACTCGAAATGGCAATAAACCCGACCCTTGGTCCGACCATCAGCCTGGACAGAATCGAGTTTATGATGACCCGCTATATCGTGTGTTACTACTTTGGATGGACTGAAAGGACTGACACTGATCATCATCCGACAGAGGGAATTAGTTCAGGCGTTGAATGAGTAACTAAGTCAGATAAAGGGAGACACGCCAGCTGCTGTTCGGCATCAACACAAATAAAAACGCCTGCTTTTCACTCATCGATGGGAATTACTTAAAAACAAATGCATTCGGTGCGCATTTTACGCACGGAAGCGCATACTGGATCATCCCGCTGGCTGTGCGCCCGTAGAGAGGTGTGGACGAGAAGATAACGCGGCTTTATCTGAACAGCTATATCCTTAATGAGAAACCCTGGCATGCTTCCTGGAGGACTCAGACTCTTACTCCCCGTCAGTTTGAACGTGTCCCTAAAATGTGTTCTCGTCTGGAGTTTTTTGTAACAGTTTTATTAACATTTCTCTAGTAACATTCCTGATTCTGTATAAATGATACATTTATAATATGTTTCCATTAGTCCGTTAGATAAGTTACTAGATAAATATAATCAATATAATATATAGTGAATTTAACCAAATGAAATAAGCCACGGAGGTGCGAACCGATTCACTTCGGACGCATGTTTATGGGCTACAATGAACCAATGTCTAGTACATGTATATGTTTGGATGACGTGATCCGTTTATTTGACATTCATATCAATATTCAAATCGTAAGTGTCCTTGTGAACCGCCGTTCCATACACCTGGCTCCATCACCTTGCAGGTTAACTATATGCACTTTTGAGATCAATGCTCCACCCTCTGTCCAACTCAAGAACTGCATGTGTATAAATTAAACAGACAAAACAATATTATGGCTCCAACGTAATATAATACAATATCATATTTTTGAAAAGCATCAACAAAGGTTGTTTGCTATAATATAAAATAATTTACATTGATATAAAACTAAAGCTAAAAGATAAAGATATGGGATAAAACCAAAACCTTTTCTGACAGTCAATGCCCACTTTAGTTTATGTGCCTCTAGAACTGGGAAGTAACAAAGTACAAATACTGATACTAAGTAGATGGTCAGGTATCTGTATTTTACTAACAACGTTTTACTTTTACTCACTACATTTAAAAAAAAATATATGTACTTTCTACTCCTCCAATTTTTCAAAACAACCTCTTTAATTTAGTTTTGATACACTTAAGGGGATTTTTTGTTATTAATATGACACAAGATTCAGTTCGCCTTGCAAAACACAGTCAGCAAAAGGGATACTTTTTACCTTATACTTAGTACATTTCAGAGCCTGTTATTTGTCACTTTAAATAAGTTGAGTCAGTACTTGGAGTTTTTTTTTTTTTTTTTTTTACTTTTTCAAGTACTTCGAAGGGAATGTATAGTTACAACTGTGGTTGCCTTAACCCAACAATGCAGTTACATTGCCTCAACGACGCAGTTAAGTTGTCTCAGGCTAAAGGGACGTTCACACCAAATGCAGCGCACATTATTCCCACGACAAAATTCCATATCTGCATATGCGTGTTTTCTGTTGACATTTTTCATAATTCTGTTTTAGAATTCAATTTTTTTTTTCATCAAATCACGTCTAATCATGTGGTCGATGAATAAAAATTCAATAAATCAAGACGAAAATAACAGAATATATATATATATATATATGTATTGAAGAAACATTCTAGTAGTTCTAATTATCATTCCTTATCATTCAGAGACCATGAACATGTGCATAAATATAGTGCAATCGCCTTATTATGGAGCTAGAACAGTCTCATAATTCACAAATGCACACAGAAATTCACAAATGCACAAAAAAGATTCACAAATGCACACAGAAATTCACAAATGCACAAAAAAGATTCACAAATGCACACAGAAATTCACAAATGCACAAAAAACGATTCACAAATGCACACAGAAATTCACAAATGCACACAGAAATTCGCAAATGCACACAGAAATTCACAAATGCACACAGAAATTCACAAATGCACAAAAAAGATTCACAAATGCACACAGAAATTCACAAATGCACACAGAAATTCGCAAATGCACACAGAAATTCACAAATGCACACAGAAATTCACAAATGCACAAAAAAGATTCACAAATGCACACAGAAATTCACAAATGCACAAAAAAGATTCACAAATGCACACAGAAATTCACAAATGCACACAGAAATTCACAAATGCACAAAAAAGATTCACAAATGCACACAGAAATTCACAAATGCACAAAAAAGATTCACAAATGTATTTGGGGATTTGTATATACATGTGACTCAAAACACAAATACATTTTCAATGCACACACAAATCTAAAAAAAAATCACAAATACATGAATGTTAAAGTATTTGCAATCTTCATCAAATACGCATTTGGGGCTTGTTACATTCATATATGAACTGTTGGACCTGTATTTACAAAGTGCTTTTCATTTGTAAACCTCCCTGCATTTGTGTGTGAAACTTTTGAGACTCCCCTGACGTGACTCTGATCCACAAATGCGTTTTTTCTAAGGGGAGGTTGTCTGTAGCCAATCAGATGTCTCCCTCCTTTACAGCCAATCACGTGAGTGTCTCCCCTCCTCCTGCATTTAGCTGTATTTTTTGTTTGGTTGTTTATCGGCTGTGTTTACCATTTCGGGTGCTACCGTATGCTGGTTAGTTAGATAAATTAGTCCTCAAACACATCATACAGTTTGACATGTTAGAGTTAGCATTACAGAAGCAAGGTTTAAGTGTCAGGAGTCATTCACGCAGCGGCGTCATCGGCCGTAGCTTACGGCTCCGCTAACGTTCATCTTTCCTCTGTCCTGTGTACTGCGAAGCCAGTTTAGTGCCACGGTAGTTACCGTGGTGATCTAAAAGAGAGCCACTTTTGTAGTACAGCCTGACTGACTGACTTGTAGTACAGACTCAACATACCTCGCTAACCCACTAAACTGGCTTCGCAGTACACAGGACAGAGGAAAGATGAACGTTAGCGGAGCCGTAAGCTACGGCCGATGACGCCGCTGCGTGAATGACTCCTGACACTTAAACCTAACTTGCTTCTGTAATGCTAACTCTAACATGTCAAACTGTATGATGTGTTTGAGGACTAATTTATCTAACTAACCAGCATACGGTAGCACCCGAAATGGTAAACACAGCCGATAAACAACCAAACAAAAAATACAGCTGAATGCAGGAGGAGGGGAGACACTCACGTGATTGGCTGTAAAGGAGGGAGACATCTGATTGGCTACAGACAACCTCCCCTTAGAAAAAACGCATTTGTGGATCAGAGTCACGTCAGGGGAGTCTCAAAAGTTTCACACACAAATGCAGGGAGGTTTACAAATGAAAAGCACTTTGTAAATACAGGTCCAACAGTTCATATATGAATGTAACAAGCCCCAAATGCGTATTTGATGAAGATTGCAAATACTTTAACATTCATGTATTTGTGATTTTTTTTTAGATTTGTGTGTGCATTGAAAATGTATTTGTGTTTTGAGTCACATGTATATCACTGATTCTTGAGATAAGGGACAAAACATGTCCCACATCAAAATGTTGCAATTTGTCTTAAAAAACAATAAATTATTTATTTTAAAAAGGCTTTAAAAGTTGGATATGAAAGACTTTTGTATGTGTACACCCTTAGTTTTGTATATATTTATATTATTTAATAGTAATTTGATAAAATACCGGCACTGTACTATGCAAGCCCATGTAAATGAACTCGTCCTTCGTAGAGGTCACAGTATCAAACTGCCGAAAATAAGTGTTTTAAAATGCCCAAAATGTCCCAATATTAATATGAGGTTAATTGTATGGCTTAATAAAATACCACAAAACATTTAAAGTGGACATTCCATTATTTTATACATTTACAACAGCCTCTCAAAGTTTGTCCTTAATTCATGTCAACTCCGTAAGATATTTTTCAAATTCTAAATAAATCAAACATATTTTGGTCAGCCTTAACCCTGAGTACCCCCTTTGACTCCTTCCTGCTGATGGATGCAGCAGTCCAACACATGGTCTCTTAAGTTTTACATTTTTAAAAATATTCAGCAAACAAGTTGAAATCTCTGAGGTCACAGCTAGTGTGTGTCAACACCGTCTTCAAATTAGGGGTGATTTCAATCAATTATTTTGAAATAAAATTTGGTATTTAGATTTAGTTTAGTGGCATCTGACAACTGAGAAAAATCTAAATGGCTACCTATTACTAGATATGAGTAATTTGAAAAAACATGTAATTTTTTCAACTCCGTCAGACGTCAACTCCGTCAGATATTTCATCTGACGGTGTTGACATGTGAGCTGACGGAGTGGAAAAGTGCTTCCAAATCCTTATTAATTAATGCATAACAACTATATAACATGACAATATAATTTAAGTATACATCTTGATTGAATTAAAGGTGACATGTGATGACAAAACCCACTTTTTCTGGGATTTGGGGTGTTGTTTGGGGTCTTTGGTGAAATAAGGCCGCACATGCTTCTTTGAGTGAGAAACGGATTTCTGAAAATACCCCGCCCTATTTTTCAGATGAGCCTGTCAATTTCGGCGCTTACTCTGATGTAGGAATAAGGCACATTTGAATATTCCCACCCATTCTAGGTCAGTGCCCACGACCCACCTCCCCATCCTCCGCTCATTAGAACATTCATAATGTCTTCTTGGGGATCCACCCATTATGTCTGCCCAGTATTTGTATGCAGAAACAAAGTCCTTACAGCGATGATGGTGTGTTTTTTTTCTGATAAGACCTACCGTTTTGTCAAAAATAGCCCAAATGTGAGACCAGCGCAGAAGCAGAAAATGGCTCTTTTTTTCCACGTTTCTGTCTCCCTCAGCCTGGTGGGGACTTCTAGTTGCCACGGTAACCCTTTAACTGAGTCTCAGGCCACAGCTACAGTTATAGGGATAGTTCACCGCCACGCAGGTGGTCTAGTGTTTAGAGCACATGCCATGTACGCATATATGCAGCGGACCCTGGTTCGAATCCTGACCAGAGGTCCTTTGCTGCATCTCAAATCCCTCTCTCTCAGCCATGTTTCCTCTCTGACCACTGCTAAATAAAAGGCGTCTATGCCAGAAAAAAATCTTAACAAAACAAAAACAAGGGACGGTTCAACATTTTGGCAAATTGGCCCATCCCTATATTCACAGCAGTAGGTTCATTACCTTTATTTGTCAGTGTAAACTATTTTTAGCTGCTCAGAGCTATGCTGAGGAGGCGAATGGGATTTCCTGGTTTCCCTCATCAAACTCATCAAATACACAATCCAACAACTCCAAAATGCTTTCTTGGACAAGTTGTGACCTGCACATTCACCACGCTATGTGATAATAATGTAACGTTATGAGACGGAGCCGTTTTAGAGGTAAATTCATGTTTTTTAGCAAACAGTCTCTGTATTTGCCTCTAAAACAACTCCGTCTCATTTGAAATCTTTGAAGAATCTCATCATAATGTACACACTCTGGCAGTAGCCCCTGTGGTCCGTTCAAAATCTCCCCAGGAACATTTTGACATTTTCATGTGTGCCTTAAAGATCCTGTGACCAGGTACTCCTTGTTTGAAGTTTGATACCCTTTCCCTCGATAGTCTCTCCCTTTGCCATGGTCAGAACATGCTACATATCCTTAATCAGTTTGATTCTCCATTAATTTGTCAACACTGTCAAATGTGTGTCAACACCGTCAGTTGTGTGTCAACACCGTAAGATGGAGGTTTTTCATGTTTATACAAAAATGCGTATTTCTGTTGCCCATTTAACTGTGTGCATATATTAAAACACCAACTTATCTACATCCATCAGTGTCTTTTGTGCACAAAACCACTGATTGTATATATAAAAATGAAAAAAATACTCAACGAAATGAAGGTAATTTAAATTGGCTAATTTCAAAACAATGGAAAATAATATTAAAAGTGTATATAATGCAATTTATCACTTAAGCTTGTTAAGGCACACCATTTCTACACACTTAAAGATTTCACAGTGTTGGTGAATTGATCAAACACACAAAAAACATATTTTCATGTGTCCGACGGAGTTGACAAATGTCAAGTTACTCACTGAATAAATGTCAATTTTTATAAAAATTGGTTGAATAAATTGCCTGTTCCTTTTCATGGTAGATAGATGAGACCTGTGTTTATGAAGATATCCAATTCAAATTAATGTGGCATTGATTTTTTGTTTTTCACTTTCCAAAGTACTTTTGTCCCTAATCTCAAGAATCAGTGATATACAAATCCCCAAATACATTTGTAAATCTTTTTTGTGCATTTGTGAATTTCTGTGTGCATTTGTGAATCTTTTTTGTGCATTTGTGAATTTCTGTGTGCATTTGTGAATTTCTGTGTGCATTTGTGAATTATGAGACTGTTCTAGCTCCATACCTTATCTATCGACTATTTAAGTTTCACTTTCAGTTGTGAATCAGTTCATTTCTGAACGCTTCTGATGTGAGATTCTGTTTGTAGCTGCTCTTCACGGATTCTGGAGGGTCGAATCATTCATGTTGACAAAACTCAGAGAAAAGTCACGTGTTCGACATGACTACCAATCTGTGTGTGTGTGTGTGTCTCAGCCCCGTCCCTCGGATGTAACAGACAGAGACGCTGGACGAAGCGGTCTGTCCGTTAATTACACTAAACACAGTAGAGACTCTCGACAACAAGTGTTTTTCTTCTTTTCTTTTGCAAGAAGAGAATGTCAGCCCTGTGATAGACTGGTTACCTGTCTGTCTCTACATGTCAGCCCTGTGATAGACTGTTACCTGTCTGTCTCTACATGTCAGCCCTGTGATAGACTGGTTACCTGTCTGTCTCTACATGTCAGCCCTGTGATAGACTGGTTACCTGTCTGTCTCTACATGTCAGCCCTGTGATAGACTGGTTACCTGTCTGTCTCTACATGTCAGCCCTGTGATAGACTGTTACCTGTCTATCTCTACATGTCAGCCCTGTGATAGACTGGTTACCTGTCTGTCTCTACATGTCAGCCCTGTGATAGACTGTTACCTGTCTGTCTCTACATGTCAACCCTGTGATAGACTGGTTACCTGTCTGTCTCTACATGTCGGCCCTGTGATAGACTGGTTACCTGTCTGTCTCTACATGTCAGCCCTCTGATAGACTGGTTACCTGTCTGTCTCTACATGTCAGCCCTGTGATAGACTGTTACCTGTCTGTCTCTACATGTCAGCCCTGTGATAGACTGTTACCTGTCTGTCTCTACATGTCAGCCCTGTGATAGACTGTTACCTGTCTGTCTCTACATGTCAGCCCTGTGATAGACTGTTACCTGTCTGTCTCTACATGTCAGCCCTGTGATAGACTGGTTACCTGTCTGTCTCTACATGTCGGCCCTGTAATAGACTGGTTACCTGTCTGTCTCTACATGTCGGCCCTGTGATAGACTGGTTACCTGTCTGTCTCTACATGTCAGCCCTGTGATAGACTGGTTACCTGTCTGTCTCTACATGTCGGCCCTGTGATAGACTGGTTACCTGTCTGTCTCTACATGTCAACCCTGTGATAGACTGGTTACCTGTCTGTCTCTACATGTCAGCCCTCTGATAGACTGGTTACCTGTCTGTCTCTACATGTCAGCCCTGTGATAGACTGTTACCTGTCTGTCTCTACATGTCAGCCCTGTGATAGACTGTTACCTGTCTGTCTCTACATGTCAGCCCTGTGATAGACTGGTTACCTGTCTGTCTCTACATGTCGGCCCTGTGATAGACTGGTTACCTGTCTGTCTCTACATGTCAGCCCTGTGATAGACTGGTTACCTGTCTGTCTCTACATGTCGGCCCTGTGATAGACTGGTTACCTGTCTGTCTCTACATGTCAGCCCTGTGATAGACTGTTACCTGTCTGTCTCTACATGTCAGCCCTGTGATAGACTGTTACCTGTCTGTCTCTACATGTCAGCCCTGTGATAGACTGGTTACCTGTCTGTCTCTACATGTCGGCCCTGTGATAGACTGGTTACCTGTCTGTCTCTACATGTCAGCCCTGTGATAGACTGGTTACCTGTCTGTCTCTACATGTCGGCCCTGTGATAGACTGGTTACCTGTCTGTCTCTACATGTCAGCCCTGTGATAGACTGGTTACCTGTCTGTCTCTACATGTCGGCCCTGTGATAGACTGGTTACCTGTCTGTCTCTACATGTCTCCCTGTGATAGACTGGTTACCTGTCTGTCTCTACATGTCAGCCCTGTGATAGACTGGTTACCTGTCTGTCTCTACATGTCTCCCTGTGATAGACTGGTTACCTGTCTGTCTCTACATGTCAGCCCTGTGATAGACTGGTTACCTGTCTGTCTCTACATGTCGGCCCTGTGATAGACTGGTTACCTGTCTGTCTCTACATGTCTCCCTGTGATAGACTGGTTACCTGTCTGTCTCTACATGTCAGCCCTGTGATAGACTGGTTACCTGTCTGTCTCTACATGTCTCCCTGTGATAGACTGGTTACCTGTCTGTCTCTACATGTCAGCCCTGTGATAGACTGGTTACCTGTCTGTCTCTACATGTCTCCCTGTGATAGACTGGTTACCTGTCTGTCTCTACATGTCTCCCTGTGATAGACTGGTTACCTGTCTGTCTCTACATGTCTCCCTGTGATAGACTGGCTACCTGTCTGTCTCTACATGTCAGCCCTGTGATAGACTGGTTACCTGTCTGTCTCTACATGTCAGCCCTGTGATAGACTGGTTACCTGTCTGTCTCTACATGTCTCCCTGTGATGGACTGGTTACCCGTCTGTCTCTACATGTCAGCCCTGTGATAGACTGGTTACCTGTCTGTCTCTACATGTCGGCCCTGTGATAGACTGTTACCTGTCTGTCTCTACATGTCTCCCTGTGATAGACTGGTTACCTGTCTGTCTCTACATGTCAGCCCTTTGAGGGTTATGGTTAGGTTTAGGTCTGATGCTCTTTAATAACCAGCATAAAGCGCATCGGTCACGTGACCACGGCTCTGTGTAATACGTAATATCGTGCTTTATTTTTCGTACTTTTTAGTACGAAAGCTGAGTGAGAGCAGCCTGACCTCCGGCGGGGAAAAGTATGCCGCTCTATTTGCCATGGTGAATCAGTGAATCTGTGATCGGCGTTGGGGGTTTGATGAATCCGTGTCTGCTCATCCTGACTTGGTCTTTGTGCAACCAATTCAGCCTGGACGCTCTTGTTTTGGATCGATTGAGCTCAGCTCAGTCACTTATCCTGGATGTCTTAATCCTAGTGTTGTGCAACGGGCCCCTGGGGCCTGTACTACGAAGCAGGATTTGTGCTTAGCGAGGTAACTTAAGCGTTAACTCTGGGTTTTCCGTCCTACGACGCTGGTTGACTTCTTACCGGGCTAGATCGCCATGGTAACTTACGCTGTGGAGCTAACCTGCTCCGGAGCAGGTTATGTTCCTGATAAGAGATCAACGTGGAGAAACACACCGCCTACTGACCAATCAGCTGTCTTGGTGCGCGGATATATATATATAAAAAAAAAAAAAGAAGCTCGTGGATCGTGAGAGGGTCTCGTAGGAGAACTATAGAGTGTACAGAGACCGGCAAAACCCTTTTTTCTGTCCCTGACGATGCTTTTTATGAGAGATACAGATTCTCATCGGAGGGAAATACTTTTCTGTGTCAGCGTACAGCCTACTGACCACTTTGAATTATGTTTTTATATTTATTTGATTTGATCCCAGCCCTGTGATAGACTGGCGGCCTGTCCAGGGTGTACCCTGCCTTCACCCAATGACAGCTGGGATCGGCTCCAGCCCCCCCGCGACCCTGAATACAGGATAAGCGGTAGAAAATGGATGGATGGATGATTTGCTCCCAAGTCCGTTTTATACCGCCGGGATTGCAGCTGAAAGAATGAGGCTGATATTGTCATAAACCACGTTATAAGAATACATCCAAGCAACAAATGCATTATTTTAAACGTATATGTTTGGCCTTTTATTGCTGAAGGACATCGTAAGAGTTAAAGGACGAGAGAGAGCGACGACATGATTTAAAAGACAGCCGCAGGGCAGATTCGAAACCAAGGTCCGCTGCAGGGAGCCTTGGTACATGGGGCATCAACCCTACCACTAAGCTATCAGCGAAGTTACTGGTATCGTCAAATCAGTCAGATCTAGTAGTGCCCTTATGATGGGGTAGTCATATTATACTACTAATGCTGTTAATACGACTTCCGCATTCACACAGTCGGTGAGTTTTTGCCAGCTGTCCTTCCTACATTTGGCAGATGAAACTGTTGCCTTTTGCCTGCATTATATGTTTAACTTCTTCGTATTTCTGTAAGATTATTGTTCGCTCCTCGTACGTGAAATACGCCGCTCCGCTGCCGTAGACTGATCCATGTATGTGATTGGTCAAATGCTGCAAACGCCGCCTCTTTCATGTGCACGCGCTCATAGCTGGACAGGTAAACCCTGGGTTGACTTAACGAGTTGATAACCAGCTTCGTGTGACCGCTTATCTCCGATTGCCTTTGTTAGGGTAACTCAAGCTGGATCTCTGAAAGAAACCCTGGGTTTGTTGAACTCGCTTCGTAGTACAGGCCCCTGGCGTACTGTAAATATTGATTATTTGTTTTGATTATGGGTGGAAAACAAATATACAAATATACTCAAGTAAAAGTAACTCTAACAAGTAGCCTACAATTTATCCAGAAAGTTACTTAAGTTAATTTAACAGAGTATATAGGCTCGTTCGAGATGAGCCAGGCCTACGCAGAATCGATCCCTGGCGATCGTCGCACAATGCATGCTGGGTAGTTTTGTGTCCGTCTTGATCCCGACTTGCTCTGACGTCATGAACACGCGGGCAACGATAATCTCATGAGATCAAGGCGGCCGCAGTTTTTATATACTCTCAACCGACTGCAAGCCCAAAAATACACATTTAATACAGTATAAAATATAAAGTATAAAATAATGCCAATAAATATTTTTTGGCATTATTTTATACTTTATATTTTTATACTTATTTGACTCTTTCTTTCTTCTCTTTCTCTTATGGAACAACTGCAGAAGGCCTAGTGTGAGTGCGCCATTAACGTTATGGGCCACCTATTTGACATAAATCTTTGACATGTTCACCAAAGTTGCTTGAAAGATAGTTTGTCTGTTTAGGTTTTGTCCATATTCAATAAACATTACAGAATGTACCTGGAAATGTTTGTCAAGGTTTGTTAAAACTCACCATCGTTAAAATCCTCCTTCTAGCTCAAATTCCTGTTCGAAATTCCATTCCTGAAAGAATCTATTTTTCCAGGCGTAATAACATCCGGCTTAGCAGCTCTCTTGGCTCTGTTGGGATTGACAGCCAGAAGTGGGTAGCAACACGTCATGTAGGCTACTCCGTTACATTTACTAAAGAAACTTCCATCCATCCATCCATTGTCTACCGCTCATCCTGTATTCAGGGTCGCGGGGACCGATCCCAGCTGTCATTGGGCGAAGGCCACCCTGGACAGGTCGCCAGTCTATCACAGGGCCTACTTAAGTAACTTTTTGGATAAATTGTACTTGTAAGAGTAGTTTTAATTACGAAATTTAATTTACGAACGGTCCTTTAAAGCCGCCCCTGTCGCGCTGCACTCGTTGTGACATAAATCCAACGCACCCTCCTCGCGTGGCGCTTTAATTAAGGGTAAACACATGTCGTTTCACACTTGATGCCTTCGCTCATGACGCTGCCGGAAGACGTCGCAGAGCGCGCTGTCCGCCCCGCGGGCCCCGCCGCCGCCGCTGCCCGGGTCACGACGCTCACCCTGCGGCAGCTGCTCGTGTCGGCTCCCCGCCTCAGACACGCTCTCAAGGCGGAGGTCAGCGTGCTCTGGTCCGTGCTGTGCGCCTCTCCGCTTGGATGGCGGCGGCTCTTGGGCTTGTTCTCGGCCGAGGCGCAGGTGCAGGGGGGGACCGCTCCACATCAGTAAGCTTTTCTCACATTAAGGTTTGCTGCAGGTGTTTGCCGGTAGCAGGTGTCCACGTCATGGTCTGTGGCGGTTCCAGTGTCTTGTTTGTGGGCTGTGATGCGACCCACCGTAGTCCTCATCCGGGTTCATCGTGCTGCTTGTAGCAGATCATGTAGGTCTACAGAAACATATGAGACCCAACAATAGCGAATTTAATGTTGTGAACTAGCAAAAAAACACACATGTGCCCCTGAAAAAAATAATTTCTGTTACAATAACTACAAACATTATTGCAAACAGTATTTCTGTATCAGCTACTCTTACACAGTGCTTGAATTGGAATAAAAAAGGTGCCAGTACTCTAAATCAGCAACTGCACAGCACGCGCGCTTGTGGCTCTCGTGGATACCATGTGTTTTTGCCTGGTTTACCTAGATAAACCCTATACTAGTTGATCATTTTCACACACACATTTCTCTGTAAAAAAAAAAAAAAAAAAGATATCATATCAAATTTATTTTGTTCATATTTTTGTACAGGAAAATATTGTTTGTCTAAATGGATACAATGTACAGTGAGATGGCAACTATGTGTGGTTTTATTGTAGCTACTTGCTTTCTGCTTGCTTGTTTGCTCTGTCTCTCAACTTGCTTGCCCTAGTCAGAGAGAGAGAGAGAGAGAGAGAGAGAGAGAGAGAGAGAGAGAGAGAGAGAGAGAGAGAGAGAGACAGAGTGAGTGTGTGTCTTGGAATAAAGATAACACAACTTAGATACTCACTCTCCATCCAGAGAGGGTGACCGGTTTTATTTTTTCATTTCTGCTCCCTGTAGATAAATAACGGCGGAGGTAAATAACGGCCAGTCTCCAATGGAGGTCGGGGCAAGTGTCAACAGGCAGCGTTATTTCCACGCTTCCCATTTATTGTCACGTTCGCGTCGCGAAGATTTTGGCTGAGGCTATATTGGAGGATTTACGGTATGCCTTGAAATGCATTCGACTGACGGCAAGTGTGGAGAGACGGTGCGCCGCAAGCTCTCGAAACTCTTTTAAACTGAACCTTGTCGATCCAAAATGAAGACAGATTCATCAACTGCATAGGTTATTATAGGTATAGGTGTAGGTATCCACAACATGATAAAAGAACTACAATATGCGTACCTAGATGCGTCATGAGGTGGCGGTACGCTGTAAGAAGTAACGGTACGCAGATGGGTAAAAATCAGAAGTCCCGGTACTGCGTACTGGTGAGTACCGGCCCAATTCAAGCACTGCTCTTACACCAAAATCAATGTACTACTTTTAAACTGTCATATGGTGCATGCTCCAAATGCTCAATTAAAATGTGTAAATAAGTCAAGTTAAATGGACAAATATAGGTTTCTGTTCATGGACTAAATGCCAATTTAAAGTATAAATATGTCCATGGCGTTTTAGCACCCTCATAGCATCTTGCTGCCCTGAGGCAACAAACCAAAACCTGGTGGGGGCTGGGGAGGGACACATTTTATGATTGACATATCAGGGATCCCCAAGCTCCCAAAAAGTAAGGTGAAATATTTGTTTCCTCCTAAAATAAAAATTCATGCCATAGAGGGTTAATACGTAAGTGAAGTCAAAACAGGCAGAGCTTTCTAAAAGCCTTGTTCTCTGTGTAAGGCCAAAAGGCCACTTGAAATGGTTACATTATGTGTAAATTTATAAATAGATCAAGTTAAAAGAGGCAGAAATTAACAACTGTCGGTTTGTGTTCATGGCCTCAGGGCTAATTTAAAGTTGTTCTCTGGAACATTTCCATTTATTTAATTGTCTTTAATTAAGTTCCTATCTATCAAAGAGTGAATTAAAAAGTTAGTGTGCAGCATTTAGGTTGAACTATTGGTAGAAAGGGAATATAGCTTTAATAAATGTTTTCTTTAAAGAATAATCGCCTGAAAATAAGAATCCTTGTGTTTTTGTCACATGAGATTGGCCATATCTATATAGGGATGTAGTATATAGTATAGTATGTATATAGGGCCGCCATGTTTCTGAAGTAGCCTACGATGGACAAACCAAATATTGGCTCTAGAAAGGGCCAGCTCTCTACATGCTTGGCACACTGGAGATGTTTCAGTTGGTTCCAATCTGTAACCTCACACCTAAATATCACCACATCCTACACACTGCAAGTTTGGTCGACATCTAGTGTTTAAACTAGTATGGGAAATGTGTGTATATATACACTCACCGGCCACTTTATTAGGTACACCTTGCTAGTACCGTGTTGGACCCCCTTTTGCCTTCAGAACTGCCTTAATCCTTCGTGGCATAGATTCAACAAGGTACTGGAAACATTCCTCAGAGAGTTTGGTCCATATTGACATGATAGCATCACGCAGTTGCTGCAGATTTTTCGGCTGCACATCCATGATGCGAATCTCCCGTTCCACCACATCCCAAAGGTGCTCTATTGGATTGAGATCTGGTGACTGTGGAGGCCATTTGAGTGCAGTGAACTCATTGTCATGTTCAAGAACCAGAAGATGGGTACACTGTGGTCATAAAGGGATGGACATGGTCAGCAACAATACTCAGGTAGGCTGTGGCGTTGACACGATGCTCAATTGGTACTAATGCCCTAACAACAGCCCTAACAACAGACCATACTCGCGCAGCCTGACAGATTGAGTGAATCTGCTTTCTCAAAACTTAAACCAATGATTAGACTTCAACAGCATAAATCATCCTTTTAAAGTAAAATAATGAATAATAAAATACAATTTAATTGGAATGAAAATATGCATTTTACAGATAGGATTTCTATAATCTGGGTGGCGCTGACTCAAGTGACTCAAGTCAGCCGGATCAGTTTGGTGACCCAGAGATCCGTGAGTCAGCATGCTGACTGGGATTTACCACCTCTACACAGAAACCATGTAACCTGTGATCAGGTTCTATACCATTATTTTCTCAATGAATTAATTGTTTGGTGTCCAGATGACCAACAGTGGAAGACTCCAAATAAGTTATGGTGGGAAGAAGAAAAGCGGCAACATTTTCACAAAAATATTATGTAAGAAAAAAGACAAAATTGAAAATTCATGGGAGCATACAGTACATATCAAGGATCAGCATCTCTGCTACTCGCCGCACTTGAGTCTACACAGGTCCTTTTCACGAGTGACCCGAACTGGCCCTGTGCTTTCATTCATCACGAGCACGACTGGAACCGTGAAAATGAATAAAGACAGCATGATACCGACCCTCTACTGAACCCTTTTCCTGCACCGACTCCATATGTCCATCTGTGGTGATCACGCAATGTCATTCAACCAACCATATTCAACTTAAATATTTATAAGGACTTTTAGGTAATATTTTACTAATATAGGCTTCCATTTTATTTCAACTGACCTACCTGCAAATGACCAGAATATCCTAAAAAATATTTTAGGTTCTGTGTGGCTCAGTATGAAACCAATTAATTAAATTTCAAGACTCGAGTATGTGAGATAAAGATGTTTCGGAGACGGTCCAGGAAGGGGGACAAATCAAAGGTGTTCTTATCAGAATAACAAGTCAACCACAATCAAATAGGGGCAGCAGGACATTTGATGAGTACAAGAGAAAGGAATATTAGTATGAGGTTAAAATAAGAATTGTAAGGTAATGCATTTTCTTCTACAGTACCTACATCCCATCCTGGTGTTACCTATGGGACTTCGGAAAAAATAAATACTATTGACTACTGCACGAAGGGGTGGAACTTGGCCTCTCTGATATTTAACATGGTCTTTCTTGTCTTTTCAGACCTACTGAGAGCCTGTCTCACCAGAAGACGGTTTTGTTGCACTCCTGGTTCCGGTCCCTGATCCTGCTTTGCCTGGTGCTCCTTGTCTTGTGTTGTACTCTGTCCAGCAGCTCTCTGTCATGGTGGGAGAGCTTTTCCCTCCATGAGCACTACCACAGGTTTTTCAACCAAAGCAATCAGCTTAATCGACCACCTCCTCATCTTGTGCATCCCAAACACAGAGCCAGACCAACTGAAACCTCTGAAACCACAGAACGGCCTACTGTACCACCGACTTTACCTCCTATAGGCACTCCGTTCCATTATGCCTACCCACGCAATTACCACTTTATTATGGATAACAAAGAGGCGTGTAAGAGCAACACCCCTTTTCTGGTTCTGATGGTTCCAGTGGCACCAAAAAACGTGGCAGCTCGGGATGCCATCCGGCAGACGTGGGGCAACGATAGCCTGGTTCAGAACAAGGTGGTGCTTACTCTGTTCATGCTGGGCGTTTCTGGAGGAGCTGATGTGGAGAAGAAGCTCAAACAGGAGAATCTGCAGCACCAAGACTTGATCCAGAGTGACTTCATGGACACGTATCTCAATCTGACCACCAAAACCATGGTGATTATGGACTGGCTGGCCACATACTGCCCTACAGCTGCGTACGCCATGAAGGTTGACTCTGACATGTTCCTGAACATTGACAACTTGGTGATCATGCTACAGAAGCCAGGCATTCCCAAGGTGAACTACCTGACAGGGATGCTTATGTGGAACAGGCCGGTCATCCGTTCAAAGAACTCCAAGTGGTACGTACCTGTGGAGATGTACCCAGAACCCCTATACCCGACCTACACTCTGGGCATGGGCTACATCTTCTCCAATGACCTTCCAGAGAAGTTTGTGGAGACTTCAAAATCAATCAAACCCTTTAACATAGAAGACGCTTACATTGGGATGTGCATGAAAAAGCTGGGACTTGCGCCCACGTCGCCGCCAGATCCCTCCCAGTTTAAGGCCTATAACACTAAATACAATCGCTGTGAGTACTCCAAGGTCATCACCTACATCCTCTCATCTTCTCAAGAATTGTTGAGATACTGGAAAGACTTGAAGAAGCCTGGACCACCTTGTTAGGACAATGAATCTTACAGATGCACTGAGAAATCACTTTGGTGGAAGGGAATTGGAAGGGTAACTTATTCGTAGATGATTCTACTCAATTGTTTTCTGATTCTCAGAAGTGAGGATTTGGATCACCTGTGTATAAAGGTTCATGGTTTCTGAACAACTGCTCTATGGTCAAGAGAAGCCCATTTTTTTAATTGTGTGAATTGAAAGCTCCTTTTTGGGTCTCCTTGATCGTTTTCTCCTTGAAAAGTTTCCTTGATCGTTTTCACAGCGAATTGTGTGGTAAATCAGTGTCATAAGAATTTCTCATTCGAGCTGAAATACTTTAACTTGAGCAAATATGTGAATACTGCAAATTGTGGGTTTTCCCCTGATCACTTTGCCTCATTTGTATTGGGCAGCGTGAATTCTCTTCCATTCTTAACTTAGCATTGAATGTCATGTTGAATGTGAAAAGTTTGTTCCGTGTCCACACAGAATGGCAAATGCATGTCAACAATACTGCATTTTTTCTATTTAAGACCCTTTTTATATGCATTAAAATCTGAACATTAACATTGTGGTTGAAGTATGTGTGATTTTGCAGGAAAAATGTGTTTTTACAAGCCCATGTGACCTCATGTAGACCTCAGTATGATAGTGTTCCACATACATATATCCTCGTCCATAATCAAGTGTATAACCTGCAGTAGGTGGGGATCAGCACATTTGGAGAAGCTAAATGATGGATTACTAAGCATCATACTGCTGTTAACGCCACGTTAGCTTGGATCTGAAAGTCACAATAACATGATGGAGGCAGGGGTAGACCAACAACTCCTGTGTTTTGAGAGGTAAGATTACTTAATTTATTAATGCAGTCTGGTTGCTTTGATGAGAGCATAGATAACTGCTTCATTGTCCCATCAGAAAGGGCTGTCTGAGTGCAAAGTACAAAGGTGAACAACTGATATTGTTTATTTAATATATTTGACTAAAATGGGTTTTTAGCTGCTCCTGTCCACAGCTGCCTTTACCTCACTTCAGAGTAAATTAGCTGTAAATTACCTAATGATAGCAACATCATCTAAAATCTAATTATCCAAAATGATTGAAATGAATGATCACAAACGTTTAAATAATAGGCTTGTTGGGGATGGTCTTGGCTAGACTTGACTTGACTTATCACGCCGACGAGAGCTGCAGGTGTCTAAAGGCGGGCCCACACCGGACCGAAAATCGGCATCTTTGACAGAGTCGGCGTGCGTGACATGAGACTGCTTGGTGTGGTCGCTCGAATCGGCCCACGTCGGCGTTCATTTCAGCCGATTCAAATGTGTAATCCGCCATTCAAGTCGGTCACTCTTTTACCATTCTGATTGGTGGAGGCTAGCAGCTTGTCTAGCGAATCAGTGAAGCCCAGAAGTGACGATGGTAAACATACCAGATAACCAGTGGAATCGAAGAAGGTGGTCTAGAGAGGACCGCCTACTTCCGGTTTCGTGGTTTTTGGCCCACAATACAGATTAGCGCCGCCTGTTGTTTTGGAGACATTACATCTCGCGCAAGCGCGGAACGTATGGCGTCGGCTGTAGTTCCATAGGTGTGAACCGCCCATGTCGTTGTTCGAGTCGGCCATGTTAAGTAGCGCGACTTCATTTACCGACGCGAATCAGGCAGTCGGTCCGGTGTGGACCCGCCTTAAGGGCAGCCAAACGCAGTCAAGTCGGACAACAAAGTCAACGTGACTATGGTGCTCAAGCGATAGAACACAGCAGCAAACCGCCGCCGAGTGCGGACCTGAACACACGTCATTGAACTTTTAACCAATGAGAACCATTCCGCGTAGCGGAGGTGTGGACAAGCCGGTTGCAGCCGCCGTAGACCACGCTGCCAAGCGCTGCAAGAAGCGGCTCTTAAAAACTTGTTCCCGCGATGTTTTGGGTCACGTGATATGGTTGCGACCCTGTGACGTCTTTGCAGTCGGCTGCTAAGTCGGACACAATTCTAGCCATCATGCATCGCTTTCAACCCACAATACATCACGTTAGGTAGCGCGCTGCAGGCGACTACATCAAGTCATGAGATTAAATAGATCCTGGAACTTAGCCTGCAGATAAATCCTTCACAAATCAACAGTTCATGTGTGCTGGAAATGACCAAAACAACTGCCTCAAACCCATCCATCCATCCATTGTCTACTGCTTATCCTGTATTCAGGGTCGCAGCGGGGCTGGAGCCGATCCCAGCTGTCATTGGGCGAAGGCAGGGTACACCCTGGACAGGTCGCCAGTCTATCACAGGGCCAACATATAGAGACAGACAACCATTCACGCTCACATTCACACCTACGGCAATTTAGAGTCACCAATGAACCCTTCCCCATCCTGCATGTCTTTGGAAGGAAGCCGGAGAACCCGGAGAGAACCCACGCTTACACAGGGAGAACATGCAATCTCCACACAGAAGGACCTGGGGATCGAACCCGGGACCCTCTTGCTGTGAGGCGAGAATTCTACCCACTACACCACCGTGCAGCCTTCGCCCCAAACCCAAAGGAATACAAATCAATAAATTACATTATACAAAGCTAAATCATTCAAAAAACTAAACCTTTCCAATGGTTTACATTTACACAATAACTGTTGTTTTCATTTTTATATTTATATTCTTACATTTTTATACATTTTTTATATTTCGTATTTTCTACTTTTTTTTCTAGCTGCGAACTAGAGACTAGAGATTCTCCTAACAAAGTTTCATTGTATAACTGCAATGACAATAAAGATCTATATAATCTTTCATTCATTCCACTTTATTGTTCCACATTGATTTTCATATTCTGCTATAGAATTCTATATTTTGTCATTCCTTTAACTGCATATCCTTAGCAAGGGACCTCTTCTATGATGCTACTCTGTGGAGGATGGCCATCTTTGGAGCGTTTGCCAATCAACAATGTTGAGTTATGTGTTCTCACTTCATATCTTGCTTTAAGTTTCAGAATATATTGATGATATATGTATGTCCACGCATCTTATTCTTTGTTGTGCTCATGTATTGTATACAGTGACATTAGCTATGTCATGTGACTTTACGCTCCTTGTTCACGAGAGTCTATAGTCTCTGTTTTCTCTCTTACTTCCGGTCTACCGCTACTCACAATTAATTAATTAAAAACCAGCAGTGGCTTGGGCTGGACCCACATTGATATTACGGTGGCGCATGGCTGCCCCGCTCCGCTTATCAGAGACTGGATCTCAATATGGGCGACAGACTGATGGGTCTTCCTGGCCAGCTAAAACAAGCTAAGTGTTGCATTGGCTTATGCAAGTAGAAAGCCACACTCCTAATGAACACATGAAGGTAGAGGTAAATAATAATTTAATTTTCATCCATCCATCCATCATTTACCGCTTATCCTGTATTCAGGGTCGGGGGGGCTGGAGCCGATCCCAGCTATCATTGAACGAAGGCAGGGTTCACCTGTAGAGACAGACAGGTTACCAGTCTATCACAGGGCCGACATGTAGAGACAGACAGGTTACCAGTCTATCACAGGGCCGACATGTAGAGACAGACAGGTAACCAGTCTATCACAGGGCTGACATGTAGAGACAGACAGGTTACCAGTCTATCACAGGGCCGACATGTAGAGACAGACAGGTAACCAGTCTATCACAGGGCTGACATGTAGAGACAGACAGGTTACCAGTCTATCACAGGGCCGACATGTAGAGACAGACAGGTAACCAGTCTATCACAGGGCTGACATGTAGAGACAGACAGGTTAACCAGTCTATCACAGGGCTGACATGTAGAGACAGACAGGTAACCAGTCTATCACAGGGCTGACATGTAGAGACAGACAGGTAACCAGTCTATCACAGGGAGACATGTAGAGACAGACAGGTAACCAGTCTATCACAGGGCTGACATGTAGAGACAGACAGGTAACCAGTCTATCACAGGGCTGACATGTAGAGACAGACAGGTAACCAGTCTATCACAGGGCTGACATGTAGAGACAGACAGGTAACCAGTCTATCACAGGGCTGACATTAGAGACAGACAGGTAACCAGTCTATCACGGGGACATGTAGAGACAGACAGGTAACCAGTCTATCACAGGGACATGTAGAGACAGACAGGTAACCAGTCTATCCAGGGCTGACATGTAGAACAGACAGGTAACCAGTCTATACAGGGCTGACATGTAGAGACAGACAGGTAACCAGTCTATACAGGGGACATGTAGAACAGACAGGTAACCAGTCTATCCAGGGCTGACATGTAGAGACAGACAGGTAACCAGTCTATACAGGGGACATGTAGAGACAGACAGGTAACCAGTCTATCCCAGGGCTGACATGTAGAGACAGACAGGTAACCATCTATACAGGGTGACATGTAGAGACAGACAGGTAACCAGTCTATCCAGGGGACATGTAGAACAGACAGGTAACCAGTCTATCACAGGGGACATGTAGAGACAGACAGGTAACCAGTCTATCACAGGGGACATGTAGAACAGACAGGTACCAGTCTATCCAGGGCGACATGTAGAGACAGACAGGTAACCAGTCTATCACGGGCGACATGTAGAGACAGACAGGTAACCAGTCTATCACAGGGCTGACATGTAGAGACAGACAGGTACCAGTCATCCAGGGCGACATGTAGAGACAGACAGGTAACACATCACAGGGCTGACATGTAGAGACAGACAGGTAACCAGTCTATCCAGGGCTGACATGTAGAGACAGACAGGTAACCAGTCTATCACAGGGCGACATGTAGAGACAGACAGTAACCAGTCTATCCAGGGGACATGTAGAGACAGACAGTAACCAGTCTATCACAGGGGACATGTAGAGACAGACAGTAACCAGTCTATCACAGGGCGACATGTAGAACAGACAGGTAACCAGTCTATCACAGGGCTGACATGTAGAGACAGACAGTACCAGTCTATCACAGGGGACATGTAGAGACAGACAGGTAACCAGTCTATCCAGGGGACATGTAGAGACAGACAGGTAACCAGTCTATCACAGGGTGACATGTAGAGACAGACAGGTAACCAGTCTATCACAGGGCTGACATGTAGAGACAGACAGGTAACCAGTCTATCCCAGGGCTGACATGTAGAGACAGACAGGTAACCAGTCTATCACAGGGCTGACATGTAGAGACAGACAGGTAACCAGTCTATCACAGGGCTGACATGTAGAGACAGACAGGTAACCAGTCTATCACAGGGCTGACATGTAGAGACAGACAGGTAACCAGTCTATCACAGGGCTGACATGTAGATACAGACAGGTAACCAGTCTATGACAGGGCTGACATGTAGAGACAGACAGGTAACCAGTCTATGACAGGGAGACATGTAGAGACAGACAGGTAACCAGTCTATCCCAGGGCTGACATGTAGAGACAGACAGGTAACCAGTCTATGACAGGGTTGACATGTAGAGACAGACAGGTAACCAGTCTATCCCAGGGCTGACATGTAGAGACAGACAGGTAACCAGTCTATCACAGGGCTGACATGTAGAGACAGACAGGTAACCAGTCTATCACAGGGAGACATGTAGATACAGACAGGTAACCAGTCTATCACAGGGAGACATGTAGAGACAGACAGGTAACCAGTCTATCACAGGGCTGACATGTAGAGACAGACAGGTTACCAGTCTATCACAGGGCCGACATGTAGAGACAGACAGGTTACCAGTCTATCACAGGGCCGACATGTAGAGACAGACAGGTAACCAGTCTATCACAGGGCTGACATGTAGAGACAGACAGGTTACCAGTCTATCACAGGGCCGACATGTAGAGACAGACAGGTAACCAGTCTATCACAGGGCTGACATGTAGAGACAGACAGGTAACCAGTCTATCGCAGGGCTGACATGTAGAGACAGACAGGTAACCAGTCTATCACAGGGCCGACATGTAGAGACAGACAGATAACCAGTCTATCACAGGGAGACATGTAGAGACAGACAGGTAACCAGTCTATCACAGGGCTGACATGTAGAGACAGACAAGTAACCAGTCTATCACAGGGCTGACATGTAGAGACAGACAGGTAACCAGTCTATCACAGGGCTGACATGTAGAGACAGACAGGTAACCAGTCTATCACAGGGCTGACATGTAGAGACAGACAGGTAACCAGTCTATCACAGGGCTGACATGTAGAGACAGACAGGTAACCAGTCTATCACAGGGCTGACATGTAGAGACAGACAGGTAACCAGTCTATCACAGGGCTGACATGTAGAGACAGACAGGTAACCAGTCTATCACAGGGAGACATGTAGATACAGACAGGTAACCAGTCTATCCCAGGGCTGACATGTAGAGACAGACAGGTAACCAGTCTATCACTGAGAGACATGTAGAGACAGACAGGTAACCAGTCTATCACAGGGCTGACATGTAGAGACAGACAGGTAACCAGTCTATCCCAGGGCTGACATGTAGAGACAGACAGGTAACAGTCTATCACAGGGCTGACATGTAGAGACAGACAGGTAACCAGTCTATCACAGGGCTGACATGTAGAGACAGACAGGTAACCAGTCTATCACAGGGCTGACATGTAGAGACAGACAGGTAACCAGTCTATCCCAGGGCTGACATGTAGAGACAGACAGGTAACCAGTCTATCACAGGGCTGACATGTAGAGACAGACAGGTAACCAGTCTATCACAGGGCTGACATGTAGATACAGACAGGTAACCAGTCTATCACAGGGCTGACATGTAGAGACAGACAGGTAACCAGTCTATCACAGGGAGACATGTAGAGACAGACAGGTAACCAGTCTATCCCAGGGCTGACATGTAGAGACAGACAGGTAACCAGTCTATGACAGGGTTGACATGTAGAGACAGACAGGTAACCAGTCTATCCCAGGGCTGACATGTAGAGACAGACAGGTAACCAGTCTATCACAGGGCTGACATGTAGAGACAGACAGGTAACCAGTCTATCACAGGGAGACATGTAGATACAGACAGGTAACCAGTCTATCACAGGGAGACATGTAGAGACAGACAGGTAACCAGTCTATCCCAGGGCTGACATGTAGAGACAGACAGTCTTACCCACTACACCACCGTGCAGCCCCATTTAATTTAATATTTAAATTTAAATAGTGTTTTTCAAGCGTAAGCACAAAGTGATTACTAAATAAAAATGGTAAAACAATCTTGAACCCATGTATCCCCCCTGTATGACATACACAAATGTATTTATTTTTATTTAAACCTTTATTTTAACTCGTTGGTCACTGAGGTTTCCCTCATTTACAGGGACGACAAGTTTACAAGCAGCAGCAGAACATAACAATTACATTTAATAACAGTTGCAGGATGAATTACAAAGGTCAGACACCATATGTTTAAAATCAGCAAGAGTAGGAATAATCTCCAGCCCCAAAGTGTGTTGGAGAATATTCCATGAGTTGGGAGCATCAAAGGAAAAGGCAGATTTACTCTGAGTGTACAAAAGGGACTAAGAAATAGTAAACCACTAGAGCGAGTAGAATAAGATCCAGAGCGCCATTCTAATAAAGATGAGATGTATGGGGGCTGTTTACCAGTAAGGGCCTTAAAGATAAACATATACCAGTGCTTCATGCGTCTGTCAGAAAGGGAGGACCAACCAACTTTTTCATAGAGTAAGCAATGATGAGTGTCATATCTATCCCCGGTTATAAATCTGAGAGCAGAGTGATAAATGGAATCCAGAGGTTTGAGGGTTGTGGCTGCTGCATGTCTGTAAATCAGGTGTCTCAAACTGATCCAGTAAAGGGCCGCTGTGGCTGCAGGTTTTCATTCCAACCAAGCAAAAACACACCTGATCCAACCAATCAAGGTGTGAAGGCAAATCAGGTAGGTGAATAAGTCGAGTCAGGTGTGTTCTTGCTTGGTTGGAATGAAAACCTGCAGCCACAGCGGCCCTTTACTGGATCAGTTTGAGACACCTGCTGTAAATTATATCACCGTAGTCCAAAACTGATAAAAAGACTGATTCTTCAATTCTTTTCCTGCTGAGTAATGGGAAATAAGCTCTGTTTTGGTACAGAAAGCCAACCTTCTGTCGCAGAGTGGAGGCAAGGACATTAATATGCAATTTAAAAGTTAGCTTTTCATCAAGCCATAAACCAAGGTATTTATATTCAGTGACTCGGTTCTATGGATGAGCCATCTATCGTTAATAAAAGTGTATTGGAAACCAGGTTTCGGGAACGAGTGAAAAGCATAAACTTGGTCTTTTTTGCATTTAAGACTAATTTCAAATTAATAAGAGCCTCCTGCAGACATTTAAATGAGAGCTGCAATTTCTCAGTGGCTAACTGTGCAGAGTCAGCAATGCAATATAGAATCGTGTCATCTGCATACAAATGGGCATGACAGTCATTCAGCGAAGAGAGAATATCATGGTAAAAAGGACAGGACCCAGGCCAGAGCCTTGTGGCACACCTTTGGTTACAGGCAGGAATTCAGAACAAAAATTACCAGACTTTACACATTGGCGCCTAGAAGATAAATAGTCAGCAAACCAATCACAGGCATTAGCATGTAAACCTATGTTATGTAGACTATTCAACAGTATTTGATGATCGACTGTATCAAATGCTTTCGACAAGTCAACAAATAAAGCAGCACAGTGTTTTTTCTTGTCTAATGCTGTGATTATGTCATTGGTAACCAGAGAGATGGCTGAAGTTGTACTGTGATTGGCTCTAAATCCTGATTGTTGGGGACTGAGTATCAAGAAGGTGGAAAGAAAGCCGTTCAGTTGATTGTTTATCAATGTCTCAAGCACCTTTGCAAGGCAAGGTAACTTAGAGATAGGACGATAATTGTCTGGGTTATCCCTGTCTCCTCCTCTGTGCAGGGGAATGACATGGGCGGATTTCCAAACAGGGGGAAATTTGCCAGCGGAGATGGAAAGATTAAATATGTATTTGAGTGGCTCTGCAATAAATGGGGCTGCCAGTCTGATGAAAAATGGTTCTAAATTATCCTCACCAGTAGAGCTTCTAGGATTAATCAATAGTAGCTGGTGTAGTACCTCTTGCTGAGAGACAGGGTTAAGAGAGAAACAAGGGTTAAACAAACAATCAGAGCTGTTAATTGGTGGAAAAACAGTGGACCTGAAATTCTGATCCAACAGAAGGCCAGCATCAGCAAAATGTCTATTAAATGCTTGACAGATGTTTGTTTCGCCTGAGACATCACAATCATTTACACGCAGGTGTGTCGGCAGAGCACTGGAAACTTTAGGTTTAAGTAGTTTTACTGCATTCCAAAATTTAGCAGGGTTGGAAGAAGAGTTAGAGATCAGATAATCAAAATACTCGGTTTTAGCTTTCCTCACAGCTGTAGTACAGCAGTTACGAATCTGACGAAAAGTGAGCCAGTCATGGGAGTTACCAGAATGTCTAGCAGGAGACCAAGCTAAATTTCTGTCCTTGAACAAGCTAGACAGTTCCTGTGAAAACCAAGGTGTTACTCGGTTCTTAATTCTAATTTTCCTAAGGGGAGCATGTTTGTCTACTAACGAGTTAAATGTCATCACAAAGCTGTCTGTAGCAGTTTGGAGGTCAGTGGCTTGGATTTTTGATTCAATGTTACACGAAGCAAGGTCATTGAGGAAAGCTTGGCTTTCAAAGTTATTGAAATTCCTCCTTTTAACAGTGTGTGATTTTGTTTTTGGCAACTGTATGCTCCTGACACATGCTGTGGGGCAATGATCAACTTATACCTTGGTCAAATACACCACAAGCAGAGATTCTATTACTTAAATGAGGAAGCACAGGGAATCCGGTGCAGCTGTGGAGTGCAGATGATGAAGACATGATGATGATGATGATGATGATGATGATGATGATGATGAATGACCCAGGCCGGCTTGCTATTATGTCTACTGCTGTGCCCCTGACCCCGCTTTGTGATAGAAATGCCTAAAATTTGCCTACAATTTCTATAGTGAAATAATATCGGCATTATAATTATTATGACTATGATGATTCTTCATAATATTTTTGGTGCCCCCTCAGCACTTGGTGCCCTACGCACAGCGCGTGGTTTGAGCGGCGGCGCTGCTTCTGTCATCGGGTTGTCAAGTGACGGATCTTGCACTGAACCTCCCCTAACGCATTAAAGGAGAGGAGCTCATTTGATTGGTGAAGATCTGAATCGGCTGTATTAATCCCAGTCCACGCCTCGTCTCCTCCTCGTCTCCCACTCATTCCTTCTTCTCCTCCCTCTTTCCCACTTGCGCGGGTGGGAGTGACGGGAGGTGTGCCTGCACGAGCCTGCGCGGTGCACGAAACTTACAAAGTCCAGGCGGACACACCCCGTCGGCGTGGCGCAGGTGTGCTGCACGCTGACTACTGGGGCCCATAGAGGTCAAAGGGGGGGGGGGGTAAATGATGAATAACATGATAGACAGATGCCCACCAAGGAAATAAGGGTCCTCTAACTGTATCAAATTGTTTCATGGACAAATTTGACCTGGTTGATGTTTGGAGGGAGTTGTTTCCAAATGACAGATAAAATGACTGGTCCAAGAAGGACTGCTGAAGACAATCCAGAATGGACTACTACTTTACTTTAGTTTCCAGATCTCAGTCAATATCAGTAACACTCAATTGACTGATCATAACGCAATTTACCTCTCCATCACTCTGGTGTTAATCTTTGATGTTAATCTCACCAAGGAAAAAAGAGGAGCTGAAGAGGAGGTTATTGTGGGGCTAGCATATCTATCCCAACAGGAGTCTGTAGCCTGTCTGAAGAAGGAACATGTGAGTACACAAAATTACAAAATAATCTGGATGACATTTATAGATCAAAAGCTAAGGGAGCCTATGTTAGATCCAGAAAAACAGCCCACATTTTCAGACTTGAAAAAAGTAAAATAAATGACTTGCCACTGTAGATCCAGTTAAGTTGGATGGATAAATTATTGATGATCCCAAAGAGTTAGCTTTCTACTGCTATAACTTCTACAACAATCTATATGCTTCTAATTACTACGAGGCAACAACTAATTCATTTTTAGACTATCAGTCACTGTAGAGATGTTTTTGTGACTGATCCTTCATTGTCTGATCACTTCTGTGTTTTCTTTAATATTTCTTTCATTCCTGACACACAAACAGAATCAAATAAGGTCAAAAAGCGGTACATCAATGAACATGCCAATGTACTCTTTAAAAATGCCATTTCCTCGTTACCACCTCTAAACCCATGTCATGCTGATGATCTTGTGAACATCTTTAATTCCAAAATTCTGAATGTCATAGATGTCATTGCACCTGCTACGGTTAAAACAATTTCTGGTAAGCAAAAGGTACCCTGGAGAAAAGCTGCTGTTGTGACAGCCCAGAGAAGAGAGTGCAGGAAGGCTGAACGAATCTGGCGGAGTACTAAACTTCATATTCACCATGACATCTACAAAGAGAGCCTCCGGGCCTACAATTTAGTCTTAAAAAGTGCGAGAGAAACATACTTCTCCAATATCATAAACAACAACACTAATAAGACTGACCGACCCCCCAACACAAATACCAGCTAAACTCCATTCCACGCAGAAATGCAATGAGTTTGCATTCTTTTATACCTTACCTTTCACCACCCTGTTCAGGCAAAAGTAACACAGCAATGATGGCAAGCTTTAATGCCATAGACTCTAAAACTCTAGTGGAAACGGTGACAAATCTAAAATCATCCACCTGCTGCCTTGATGCTTTACCTACCAACTTGTTTAAGAATCTTTTTGACTGCCTATCAATAGACGTATTGCAAATAGTTAATAACTCCATTCAATCAGGCAATTTCCCAAAGGCCTTCAAAACTGCAGTCATTAAACCTCTTCTAAAAAAGCGGAGCCTAGATGCCTCTATTATCAACAACTACAGACCAATTTCAAATCTACCCTTCATAAGTAAAATAATTGAGAAAGTTGTCCTCCAACAACTTAATCACTTCCTGGCTTCAACTGGCTGCCACAACAACTTCCAGTCAGGATTTCAACCTTTTCAAAGCACCGAGACCGCCCTTATTAAAGTTGTAAATGACATCCGTCTTAACACAGACTCTGGCAAAACTTCAATATTAATGCTATTAGACCTCAGTGCTGCATTTGACACTGTCGACCACTCAATACTCTTGGACAGGTTGGAAAACGGGGTGGGGCTCTCAGGCACAGTCTTAAGCTGGTTCAAGTCATATCTACAAGATAGGAACTATTTTGTTTCCATTGGCGACTTTGTATCAGAACCTACCAATGTAACGTGTGGAGTCCCCCAAGGTTCAATCTTGGGGCCGACTTTATTCAACATCTACATGCTCCCTCTAGGACAAATCATGCAAAATAATAACATTGACCACCATTGCTATGCCGATGACACCCAAATCTATGTAGCACTATCACCAAACGACTATCGCCCCATAGATCTTCTGTGCCAGTGCATTGAGCAAGTCAAAGACTGGATGTGCCAAAACTTCCTACAACTAAATGAGGACAAAACTGAGATAATTGTTTTTGGTGCTAAAAAAGAAAGGTTTAAAGTAATTCAACACCTTCACTCTCTGTCCCTGAAAACCTCAACCAAAGCCAGAAATCTTGGGGTTATTATGGATTCTGATTTACATTTCGACAGTCACGTTAAATCAGTAACAAAATCAGCCTACTATCACCTAAAAAATGTAGCAAGACTTAGAGGGCTCATGTCAGCTCAAGACTAAGAAAAACTTGTACATGCCTTTATTACTAGTAGGCTAGACTACAGTAATGGTCTCCTTGCAGGTCTTCTGAAAAAAACTGTCAGGCAGCTACAGCTTGTTCAGAACGCTGCTGCTAGAGTTCTTACAAAGACCAAAAAATGTGAGCACATTACACCAATTCTTAAATCCTTACATTGGCTCCCTGTATGTCAGAGGATTGATTTCAAAATCCTCCTGCTCATATATAAATCACTACATGGTCTAGGACCAAAGTATATCACTGATATGCTCCCACTACATAAGCCCTCTAGACCACTAAGATCTTCTGAGACCAATCTGTTAGTGATTCCCAGAGTAAACAACAATCACGGGAGAGCATCATTTAGTCACTATGCAACAAATGACTGGAATAAACTTCCTGAAGATGTAAGACTTGCCCCAACTCTGACCTCTTTTAAAACTAGACTGAAAACTTTTATGTTCACCATAGCTTTCTGCTAAATCTTTTAATGTCTGCACTGTTTTTAATTATTGCAAATATGTTTTTGTTCTCCTTTCTTTCTGTAATGCATTTTTAAATTTGCCTTTATTTTCTTTTAATTCTTCTATTTTTTTTTCACTTTGTTGTATGATGTGAAGCACTTTGAGTCTGCCTTGTGTATGAAATGTGCTATACAAATAAAGTTGCCTTGCCTTGCCTTGCCTAGAGTTATATCCCAGAGACAGGGACTACTGTGATGATAGTATATCCCAAGAGGAGGTGTTGAAGAGCCCAGGGTGTGATGGAATAACTACTGGATTGTACAAATTCTTTTATAAATTACTAATTCCCTTTCTGATAAATGTTTTCTTAGAGAGCCTAGAGAAAGAAGCTCTTTCAATATGACTCAGGGTTTCATCACATTGATTCCAAAGCCAAACAAGGACAAAATCTGTTTAAAGAAGAACTTAATAACGATTACAAAATCTTTGCACTTATTTTTGCTAACAGTCTTAAAGAAGGGGCTGCACGGTGGTGTAGTGGTTAGCACTGTCGCCTCACAGCGAGAGTTTGATTCCCGGGCCTGAGATAGACTGGTTACCTGTCTGTCTCTGCATGTCAGCCCTGTGATAGACTGGTTACCTGCCCAGGTGTACCCTGCCTTCGCCCAATGACAGCTGGGATCGGCTCCAGCCCCCCCCCCCCCCGCGACCCTGAATAAAGGATAAGCGGTAGACAATGGATGGATGGACGGACTTAAAGAAGTGTTAGATTCTATTATAGATCAATCGGAATCTGGATTCATGAGGAAACGACATATTGCAAATAACATTAGTAGTAGTGTAGAAGTGGATATACAGTATATTCGATTATAATGATTTTATTAACAGCCTCGTTCTGTTTCTTGATTTTTATAAGGCCTTTGACTTCCTGGAAGATGGCTTTATCTTGCAAGCACTTAACAAAAACGGTCAGGACCCTTTATCAGAATGGTAGTAGTGCAGTCGAATCGAAATTTGGTACTTCTCCTATGTCACGTGGCATCAAGCAATGCTGTGTCCAATCTCTCGTTATGTGTTTGTAATGGCCTCTCAACTCCTAGCTCTGCATATCTCTAGCAGTGCTTTGGAAGGGATAACAATTGCTGAGAGACACATCATCCTGAGTCAGCTGGCTGCAGACACCACCATCTTCCTGAGAAATGCCTCTCAGAAAGATTCCTCTTGAGATAGAACTGGTAAAAGGATTTTCAGGAGCTTCAGGTCTCAAGTTAAACTTGAGAAAATGTGAACTAATGTACTGTAAAAGAATGTGATGTTTCAACTTTATGTGATATCCCTGTGAAGGATCAGGTTACGTACCTGGGAGTAATAATAACTAAGGACCAAAATATAAGAAGCACTTTCAAATTTAGCCCAATCATTGGAAAAACACAAAAAAAATTAAACTCTTGGCTCACTATGGAATTTCATTTCAAACTATATCTTCTCTAAATTTGGTGGCCTGACGTTTCTCTTACTATGCAATTATAATATCAGCAAAATCCCAATCAAACTGTCAAACTTTCTTAAGCAGATGCTTTTGGCTTTGTCTCTCTTATATAAACATAACTTCTCACCTCATAGATATTTCATTTGTAATAATAAGGACATTGTCTACAAACACAAATCGTTATTTTTTAAAAATGGTTCAGGAATAATATTTTACTTGTTGGCCAACTTTTTGACACAAAGACTATACAGTTATTCAGATTTGAAATTCCTGTTTCATTTAAGGAGTACGCTATTTGATGCAATTCCTTCTGGGATCAGAATGCTGCTACATTAATCTCCCATGGCCACTGACTCACATTAATAACTTATCTGATACTGCTGTGGGGAGGCTGTGCTTTTATGCAGAGTGCCGGACGAACAATAAAACAATTAGGGCTCTATTCCAAAAAGATATTGTTACTTTAATGTGCTTAAAAGGGAGAGAAGTTACATCACAGAAATGTGTATTTATAAGGTATAAACTGGATAATGAATTTCAATGTTCGTTCTGTAAAAGCTCAGATGAAAATATTTCCCATCTGTTATGGAAATGCTCCTCCATCCATCCATCCATCCATCCATCCATCCATCCATCATTTTCTACTGCTTATCCTGTATTTAGGGTCGCGGGGGGGCTGGAGCCGATCCCAGCTGTCATTGGGCGAAGGCAGGGTACACCTGCTCCTATACAGAGAAATTCTGGCCAGCTGTCCTCTAGTTCTTTGGTGTAATGGAGCTTCAGAAAAACAAGGAAGGACAGTATCCATCCATCCATCCATCCATCCATCCATTCCATCCATCCCATCATCCATTTTCTATCCATATTTTAGGGTCACGGGGGGGGGGGGGGGGGGGGGGGGGGAGCCGATAGGAAGGACAGTAATTTATTATAAATGTGTTGTTTCTGATGGCTAAATATCACATCCATAAATGTAAGTTCAGGGGCTCAAAACCATTTTTCCTGTGTTTAAATTTGAAGTTGAAGAATATTTGGACTCAAAGAACTGTAAAACTCAGAAGACTGCAAATATAGGCTACTCAACACTTGACACGTGACACTTTATGACTGACTGATACTTGAAGTCTTCTAACTGTAATTGAACACAATTAATGTTGTCTGCTTATTGATTAGCCTTGATGAACTCTGTAGATTCCCTGGGATATGAATTGTTTATTATTTATGTGTTTATGTTGTTGCTGTGGTGTATATGTGTTTGTGTTGTATATATATATGTATTGACAAACGGGATCGATTGTGTGCAGGGCCTGGCTCATCTCCAACGAGCCTGATGTCAGCGCTGCCAGCGAACGTCTCAGTTGTGTGACACGATCAGTATGCCATCTATTCACGGTGCGTTTGATGACGGCTCGGAAAACGTGCGGTTGTAAAAAGTGCAGCGGGGGGGGGGCAGAGGGCACAGATAAGGGCAGTATCAAACGCCATGAGGTTCCCCACCCCGGCTCTTTAAATATCAGCTGACACCAGATCAGATAATAGCGCAATTAAATTGCAACAACTGGTTTTAACCAGTAGAGGGCAGTCACTATGTGTATAACACCATATGAAGACTTCAAATACTTTGCACTTAAATGTCAAGATTAGGACCTTAAGAAACAAACAACACTCCTAAATATCCAGACATATCAGCTTTCAGCTGCAACCAGGGTTCTAGTTACTCAGTCATTAATGAATGCATTAGGTCAGATTAGTTTTTGGGGGATTCACTGATTGTTTTGCTCTAAATAATTCTCTGTCTATGTTAAGTGATTGTTTTCTGTTCATCATTAGGCTACCCAGGAAGCTTCAACACGTTCAGGCAGGTTTTGGGATCTGGCTGATTGAAACACGAGCCGAGGAGAAAGAGGAGGTGTCGTGTGTCGTGTTATTGGTTTGCAACACATGCACAGTAACACCTGGTTTGGTGAACATAGAACATAGAACGTAGAACATGACATTGATATCGATCAATGTCCACAATCACGGACTCACAGACTGTGATGCGCGTTCCCTTTATGTCCTTGAGGGTTTAGGGCCGCCAGCTGTCACATCGTCAGGTGCATGAGGACTCACTCGCGGAACTTGTGAGCCCTTTATGCCCACATTACGGAAGTCAGCATCCATGCTGACTTTGCCTGAGGGAATTACCCACAGTTCATAGCTTTGCGAACCAAAGAGGATGGCACACGTGTGTGGCAGATTTCATTTACACAGCAACGTTGACATTAAAGATTTAACATCGAACATGAAACACTCGCAACCAAAGAAGAGGAGCATTAGTCTACACACCTGGCCTATTCATCAACCATTTATTGTACCGTTGCTTATTGAAGCTGTTTGAACTCAAACACGTCAGAGATTTGATTATTCTATGTTTACGTCTCGTCTGTGATGACAGGAGCCTGGAAGAAGTTTAAAATAAAACCCCAAACTTTTTGTGTCATCAAAGTGACATGTCAAGTGATGTCACATTTGTATTCATACCATTTCAGACGTCACAGCCTCTCACACGCCATTGAGCAGGTGACGTCAGGGTTTACGGCTTTAGGGGGGGCATTGGGATTGGGACGAGGATTTGTAGGTTGTCATAGCAGCCTACTTTATGGGAGGCAATTAAATTCAAGTCATTGCAGATAGTTTAATTTAAAGACCATAACCACCGTGTCTATCTGAGAAGCTGTGCTGTATTTCGGTGTGAAGACATAAAGGTCCGCGAGGACCGTCGCTCCAGCTACACTGCGCATGCGCCGCCTCGCCTGAAACGAGGAAACGAGCAGCAGGTGGAGACTGTGGGCGGTGTTCAGTCTCAGGTGACGGTGAGCTATGTGGACCCATACGGGGACAAACCTGGCTTAATATGGCCCCTGGACTGCTGCCTTAATATGGCCCCTGGACTGCTGCGACGCACGGAAGACAACGGAAAGACGCGGACAAGAACACGGTAAGTAACGTTGTTGTGTCGAATAATGTTCCCCCATAACCTTACCAAGACGTGGACCAACCTGGTACCGAAACCCGAACCAGTGATGCGCACTTTATATCGGTTAGGTATCGAAAGTCGAAGGAAAAAGTGAGAATCCAGAAAACCTTCACAATAAAATAGCCGTCATTATCCGTAATCCATTAATTATAACTCCATGTTCCATATCAGGAACAAGTTATTTTAAAAGTCCCTTTCATGAAGTCATTTGAGTTAAATACTGCACGCACAATGGCAGCGTGAGAAATAATGTAGTCTACTTCCTACTGGTGTCTTACACAACGTTTCCTGGACGGAGAGGAAAGGAGGGTGGAAGAATGGTGTTTGCCCCAATATTTACATTTACATTTAGGTCATTTAGCAGACGCTTTCGTCCAAAGCGACTTACAATACGTACATTTGTCAAGAGAAGGAAACAAAGAAACCAACGTATCATTGCCGATAAAGTAAGAGCTAAAAATAGAGGTCCTCATCTGAGTAAAGTAGTACAATATCAAAGGATTGTCACATTGTGGCTGATTCCATGAAATGGACTGGATGAAGAAATGAAACGAAGTAAAAACACGCCACCGCTGAAGAAGATGAAGAAACGTGGTTTTGTAGGAAATGAACATGAGCATTGAGTGAGCGCAGACAGAGCTGCATGTTACTTCCCTGATAAAAGAAGTGAAAGAGCGCACACGCTTATCTCCTCCTCCAGTGTTTGTGTAGTCGCATGTTTGAGTCAAAACACTTGCAACATTTGCCACAACAAGATTGTGACTAAATATGGCTATAATATGTGTGAAAGCATTGCTGGACTGAGGAAACACGTCAGGTTGCAAAAGTTGCGTTGGATGTTGATTAACACACGTGTAATATTGACATTATTCACAAGCATGGACAAAGAAATGCAGGCAGGCCTATTTGTAATAATATTACAAATACGTTGTATGGTTTTACTACGTAATACAGCATATATAAAATCCATTATATTACAGCTGGAGACTCTGAGATCATTACATTAAAAGCTGATGAAATGATGTCAGCACTATATAAGCATTAGGAGACAACCTTTGAGGATTTGCATGTAAACATAGTCAGTGCAGACATTTATTCACTGTGGTGAGTTTACAAGTACTGCGGTTTATATCAGTCCATGTTTTATTTGCCTTCCACTGGCTTATCTCACCTCCAGATAAGATAAGCCGTTTATTAATTGTAGTTGTCATTTTTGTACCAGAGCGATATAAAATACAATAAAGGAATAACAAACAAGAGGCATGAATATAAAGTAAATAAGTGATAAGCGATACTAACACCACTAAATTAGAAGAAGTTAATTACCATAAGACTAAAAACAAGAGTAAAGACATGAGGGCTAGGGGAAAAATTTATATATAACAGGGTTTTTAAAATTCATGTGTTTTCAGAGACTTAATTCTGGCCTAGCATTATATTTTATTTATTTTCTTAAAGCACTGCCTTAGTGAGCACTGAGTAAGAAGAGCACTTTACATAAAAGGTTAGTATTTTTTGTTTAGTCCATTGCATAATCTGCTCATGTATATTTAAGACTAGTTAATGAAAAGGCCCACATTGCTGTGTGGAGATTTTAGGTACTCAATTTATGTTTGGCCCGATTGTATTTATGTTCTTATACTACTGGCTTCATGAGCAGGGGACACTAAATGTAGCAGTTTGATTAAAACAAGAATCACTCTGTTGGACATGTTATCTGCCACTTTCCGATGCAGCAGAAATAGATGTAAAACTGACTGACATCTCATGTGCATTGCTCTTGGAAAATTGTCTCTTGAAGAGTATAATTCAACTTTTGTTTTTGTTTAAGAAGGAAAAGAATCGCAGTAATCGATACTACTGAATCACAATCAATCAGAATTGCAATATAAAGCGATCAGCACCCAAGTATTGTGATAAAATTGAATCGGAACAAAAGCATATCGTCCCAGCCTTAAAACATGTAATGTAGAAGTATCACTGACACCAGTGACTAATACAGTAACTATAAAAGAAAATGTGATTAAATAAATACACTCAACAAAAATATAAACGCAACACTTTTGTTTTTGCTCCCATTTTTCATGAGATGGACTTAAAGATCTAAAATTCATTCCAGATACACAATATTACCATTTCTCTCAAACATTGTTCACAAATCAGTCTAAATGTGTGATAGTTAGCACTTCTGCTTTGCTGAGATAATCCATCCCACCTCACAGGTGTGCCACATCAAGATGCTGATCTGACATCATGATTAGTGCACAGGTGTGCCTTAGACTGTCCACAATAAAAGGCCACCTTGAAATGTGCATTTTTGTCTCACAGCAAAATGCCACAGATGCCACAAGCATTGAGGGAGCGTGCAATTGGCATGCTGACAGCAGGAATGTCAACCAGATCTGTTGCTCGTGCATTGAATGTTCATTTCTCCACCATAAGCCGTCTCCAAAGGCGTTTCAGAGAATATGGCAGTACATCCAACCGGCCTCACAACCGCAGACCACGTGTAACCACACCAGCCCAGGACCTCCACATCCAGCAGGTTCACCTCCAAGATCGTCTGAGACCAGCCACTCAGGCACCTGCTGAAACAATTGGTTTGCATAACCAAACAATTTCTGCACAAACTGTCAGAAACCGTCTCAGGGAAGCTCAACTGACATGCTTCGTCGTCCTCATCGGGGTCTTGACCTGACTCCAGCTCGTCGCCGTAACAGACTTGAGTGGGCAAATGCTCACATTCGATGGCGTCTGGCACGTTGGAGAGGTGTTCTCTTCACGGATGAATCTCGGTTTACATTGTTCAGGGCAGATGGCAGACAGCGTGTGGCGTCGTGTGGGTGAGCGCTTTGCTGATGTCAATGTTGTGGATCGAGTGGCCCGTGGTGGTGGGGTTATGGTATGGGCAGGCATCTGTTATGGACGAAGAACACAGGTGCATTTTATTGATGGCATGTTGAATGCACAGAGATACCGTGATGAGATCCTGAGCCATTGTTGTGCCATACATCCATGAACATCACTCATGTTTCAGCAAGATAATGCACGGCCATGTTGCAAGGATCTGTACACAATTCTTGAGCTGATGTCCCAGTTCTTGCATGGCCAGCATACTCACCGGACATGTCACCCATTGAGTATGTTTGGGATGTGCTTGACCGGCATATACAACAGCGTGTACCAGTTCCCACTAATATCCAGCAACTTCGCACAGCCATTGAAGAGGAGTGGACCAACATTCCACAGGCCACAATTGACAATCTGATAAACTCTATGCGAAGAAGATGTGTTGCACTGCATGAGGCAAATGGTGGTCACACCAGATACTGACGGGTTCTAAGTCCCCAGACCCCCAATAAAGCAAAAAAATGCACATTTCAGGGTGGCCTTTTATTGTGGACAGTATAAGGTACACCTGTGCACTAATCATGATGTCAGATCAGCATCTTGATGTGGCACACCTGTGAGGTGGGATGGATTATCTCAGCAAAGCAGAAGTGCTCACTATCACACATTTAGACAGATATGTGAACAATGTTTGAGAGACATGGTAATATTGTGTATCTGGAATGAATTTTAGATCTTAAATTCCATCTCATGAAAAATGGGAGCAAAAACAAGTGTTGCGTTTATATTTTTGTTGAGTGTGTATGTGTAAAAAGTATGATATATATATATATATATATATATATATAAGGGCTGTCAAAGTTAACGCTAACGCAACATCCTCTTAACGCCGTTAATTTTTTTAACGCGCGATTAATGCTCGGTATTAAAAAAAAAAAAAAAACGCGCATTGTATGATTTTTGGCCGTCGGTGGCACCTGTAGTCTTGATCCAGAGGGAAGGTGCGTGTCCACATGCAGCGGTGTTTCCCCGCGTCCCATTCATGAAAAGCCGTGCAATGCGTTCTGGTAGCATCGCGGCGAATGTCGAGAGACGGCGCGCGAGTTGGCCGCTCCTCGTTTGCCTAAAGTTGATGTCGAATCTACTTTATGCTAATCAGAGGCGCCGGGCTCGACTCGCCGCCTCGGGAACGCTCGCAAAAATGTGTTGTGTTATTTATATATATATATATATATATATATATATATATATATATATATATATATATATATATATATATATATACATATATATAGTATTGTAAATATATAATACAAATAAAAATTATACTAATCAGTATTGTATAAATATATATTATAAAAGAATACATAAAATAATTAATGAAACAAAAATATAAATAGAATAACAATACTCAAAATATAAAGTGTATATAAGGTAATTTTAACATGCTCTAATACGTTTTTTTTTTCACCCTATTAAGCACAGCTTAGGTACAGATAGCTACACAGTCATTATTTGGGCTAGGTTCAGAAAACTAGGTTGGAATCTAGGAGTGGAGAGTGAGACACTGAACACAGTTTAGATTTAGTAACGCCATATAATTGTGACCCATAAACACATTGAATATTACAGCCATGAATAGAATAAGAATACGAATGGCCATTTATAGGAAACCACAATATGTACAGTTCAGTGTTTCCCCTACCATTGTACAGGCCTGGCGGGGGCGCCAGGCCAAGGAGACCTGCCACCAGGCCAAAAAAAAAAATCAATATACCAAAAATAAGCCACCTATCAATTCATTAATAAATCAATAATCATTTACATTAGGACACCTCCGCGCAGCACAGTAGACTTGCGCCGCAAGACGCGCGGCCGCAACAATCCACGCCACTCGCTTCCGCTACGTTTTTCTTCGTGTACTTTACGTGCTTGATGTTGTTCTGATGCCGCTCTGCCTCGTTAAACCACCACGATGTCGCTTTTTACTTTGAAAACACGGAATGTTGACACTGTATTTTGATAAGCTGTTGCACGTGAACCGCCGGTGGCCATACTGACCCTGATAACTACTTAAGGAGCAATAGAAGTCAGACGGCGGCTGGCGGTGCCATGCCTTTCAACTCGCGTTACGGCCGCTACACAAGTGTGTGGAGACGGTTACGTAAAACGGTGTAAGTGTCTGTCTAGAGTTTGCTTTGTCCGCTCTGGGCTACTGTAGAAATATGGCGGACTCTTTGAAGAGGACCAGGGGCCTCATGTATCAATGTTGCGTACGCACAAAAACGTGGCGTACGTTATTTTCCACGACAACGTTCAGATGTATCAAAAGTGAAATGAGCGTGGAAATTTGCGGTGTCCCACGGCAGCTTCATGGCTGGCGTACGCACGTTTCTACAGCTATTGTTCCTTTGGCGACACTCTGAGGTGATGCTGGGAAACTGTTAATTATGTGAAAACATTTAGTCCTCAGCACACCAGAGACACATTAATGGACAATTAACACACACGTATTTGCAATCATATGGATGGATATAAAAGCATGCGCAAAGTGATGAAAAAATGGCATTAACAATGGCAGCCTTGGCCTTGTTAGAAGACATCGCAAACGGTAACATCAGACGTGAGAGGGTGTTTAGAGAACGGGAGGATATGTTAGCAAATGACGACAACTGGCTCATGAGTCCTTTTAGGTTTGTTTTTGTCAACAGGAAACATTTTCATTCAATAAACGTTCAAATAATATGTGATGCGCAAATGCAGCTCACCAACATCGTGGCAAGGTGGCCTGGTTCAACGCATGACTCGTTCATTCTTACTAATAGCATGGTTGGTAACAGGCTGGAGGCTGGCACGGTGCGCGATGGGTGGCTTCTCGGTGAGTAAATGTATCCGTTTAATTGCGCCCCGAATGCCAGCACAACGCCCATTTGGGCACGTGCATTCAAATATGTGCATTTGTTTTTCCCTGGTGAAAATAGAGAGGCAGAGCTATCTAACAAGCCCTTTATTGTCTCCTTGTGTTCAGTATTTGTGTCGATAAACGCGTGCGTAAAGTTTGAAATGTCACACTGCAGTAGCCACGGCACACTTCTGCAGTCATTAATATATATAATAATATAATATATAATATATTAATATCCTCCTGTCCCCCCGTCCGTTGCAGTCACGCTTCGGTGGTGGGCCGAAATCCTCCTCTTCACCTCCACCTTCACGTCGGACCATTTCTTTTTTATTTCAGGGACTGTGCGCTGCTCCGACCCCACATCGTTCACTGCCTCACACACACGCTCCCACTCACATTTCTTTTTTTTGTGTGTTTATGCCTGATGAGAGGCTACCAAATAATACTGGTCTTCTAGTCTCGACTTGGTTTAAGACCGTTTCGAGCTCAGACTCGGTGAAGTTGCGCTTCTTCCCTTTACTCATTTTCTAGATCTGATGGTGCAGAGAGGGGAATCCCCGGTGCAGGCCCTATTTAAGATCATTTGCATATTTAAATGGGGGCGTGGACAGGGAGGAGTTTAGCACTTCCACATGTGCGCTTAATTCCACGTTGATTGGGATGTACATAGGAAAAGTGCTTGGATCCATGCGTACGCACACTTTGATACATCTGATTTTTTTTGGGGCGTAGGACAGTTTCTGGATTCTAGCGTACGCCATGTTTCAGTAGGAAATCTACGCAATTCTTAGTACATGAGGCCCCAGCTCCCTATGTACTGCTAATAGATTCCCCAAAATGATGCACAGTGTTCCTGTAATGAAGATTCCAACCCAGTCTCACGGCAGATTGTGAAAAAGTGATGAAATTGAAATCTATTGGTAATTAGACGTAGCGGAAACACAAAGACGTCCACGTGACTATCCAGAGTAGCGAAGTAGTATATTAAAAAAAATACTTGAAAAACTACTACTGTGTGTGTGTGTGTGTGTGTGTGTGTGTGTGTGTGTGTGTGTGTGTGTGGTGTGTGCGCAGTGTTTCCCACAGAATCAGATTCTCTCCCCAGGGGAAAACGATCCTTCCTGCTCATGACCGAGGGAGAGTGAGACAGAGCGAATGTGGGGGGAGGGGCTGATTTACTTGCAGCTCTACAAGTAAATACGAATTTACCCATTTTAAATAGTTTGAAAAAATCAAATCAATATGTGGCGGTCAATGTTGATATTCTGGCAAATCAATGTATGGACCAAAAATAATATGTCGATATTTTTTCCCATAAAGAATTAACAAAAACAAAGTCAGTTCCAAGTCAAATTCACATGCCAAAAGTAACACAGTACATAACTATAAATAATAATATTAAATTAATATGTTCCTTAAACTTTGACCTTCTCCTATCTTGACCATTTGATGAGCTGTCTGCAGGCTATGTTCAGCTTGAAATTGAAAACCCAGTTTTTAAGGGTTCAATCATGTGACAAAAACGAAACTAAAACCACAAATGAAATGTAAATACAGCAACCGGTCAAACAGGAAGGAGGAGCTGCTGGACCTGAAGCCGGTCAGTGAACCAGCTGTTTATAAAATGTATGACTGAAAATACATCCACTCAGCTCACATGCTCTGAGGCCGAGTAGAAATATTTGCAGACATGACTCGTTGGTAAAGTTTCAGTCATGTTCTCTGTATTGTTCTCTCATGTGATGACTGAAAAAGACATCCAGCCATACTCGTGTCTGCCGTGTTGTTGCTGCATGTGAGACTTGTGTGTGAGTGAGTGGGGAGGGGAGGGGCTGCTACTGGTTTCACAGAGGAAGAGAGGCGGAGTCGTGTGATGGACAGACACGGGGAGAAACAGGCGGCTCCACCAAAGAAACATAATGTTATTTTAACGTGACATTAATCTCGATATATACACGATAATGTATTTTCCTATATCCTGTTTGAAAAGAAATCAATATATTTTAAAAACTATATATCGCCCGGCCCTACCTCCAATTGAAATACATGAGTTTAAAAATTGTGCTAAGCGACAACGATCAATTTAAAAAATGTCCATGTATAGATTTCAATTTCATAACGTGTTCGGGATCGTCCACAAGTAGGGTTGTCGTGATACCAGAATTTCAGTAGTCGATACCAATACCTGTGAATTTCCACGATTCTCGATACTAATTCGATACCACAATTAAAAAAAAAACAACAACAGGACCCATGTACTTTTAAATTCACTAATTTATTGAAAACTGCTTCAAACTGTCAAGTATTTAACACCACTGTGCTTTAAGATCTTTTTGCACAAGGTTTAAATTGCAGTACCAGCTGCCAACAGACCTATAGCCATCCAGTATAAAAACAAACAATACTGTGCTTATAAATATGATCATAAATAACAACAATACTTTGAATCAAGAATTGCTCCGGATTCATCCGCCTCGAATGCAAAATATTTCCACACGCGACTCTTCGCACCTGTCTTGTCGACGAGCCGACGTGTTGTGCTTTCGCTCCCACCTGCTGAAGCCATTTTTTTCGAAGACGGCATGTTTTCTTCTTCAGCGCCGCTTACTGCTCTGTGCTGCTCACACGCGTATACTGCCCCCGTCAGTTCCGCCAAGAATCGACACGGCTCGCCGAGTGGAAAGTTGTATATTCGGTTCTGACGTTACCAGAAAAAAGCAAGTATCGAATTATTTTTTTTGTGTCGGCATCGAATTGGTACCGAAGTATCGGTTCTTGTGACAACCCTATCCACAAGTTGATTCAATTCTGTGAAACACTTAAAGGAACAGTGTGTAGGATTTTGTGGGGAACTTTTAGCAGAAATGGAATACAATATTCATAACTATGATCCATATAATTATAGCTGAAGCAATTAGTGGAAAGTTATTTAATAAATTAAATGTTATAAATTTCACGTGTGTGTGTGTGAGTGTGAGAGTGTGTGAGAGAGTGACGGGCATACATTACGGACAGAGTAAATAGTACTGTAACTTCTCAAAAGGAAATAGCCTGTTGTGAATGAGTGCACGTGAGGTTAGTGTATTGTCAAACTCACACTCCCACTCAAAATCCATGAGCCTCTTCAACAGTGTGCACACATGTGGATTCAGGGATGTCACTTTCTTTTGGACCATTTTCCCACTCTTCTTGCTGGTCACTTTCCCCCGTCATGCCTTTGTCCCTCTCTCTGGGTTGATCCCAACACAGCTTCTACAAGGCATAGCAAGGTAAAACAAAGAGACACAAAAATTAATTATGAAATCACTTGTAGCATGCCGTAAATTCTCAAAGAGTGGCCGGGGCCTTTATTTACCTCAAATGCAGAGGATAACAGGGCTTTATTTGAAGCAGGCTTATATTGGAAACAGACATTTATTTCTAATTCCCTGTTTCAAAAGTACACTGTTTTGCTCATATTTTAGTATGACGCTTCCAACTTGTCTGATGTACTTTACTTCCAGTTACTCTGTCAAATTTGTGTTACTGCATTATGCTGTTGATACAAACTCAACACTTCCTGTATATGTTTCAAATTAAAAGCCCTGTAGCTTTTCAGTGGACAGAATCTATTCATTTCATAACAAGGCTTTTATTGTGAAACAATTTGCAGGAACATGTTGTGGGAAATTCAGTGACAAATATGTAGCTACTGCCATCTTGTGGCACTTGTACAGTTCTTAAAAAATACAGTTTGACTGGGACATTAAACACCCACAGTGACTGAAATAGGACAATATCAATTTACTCTAGAAGATTAATCTATGGGCGGAAATATGTGTCACAAGAAAATTAATTTTAAATTTTTTATTTGAATATGAATTGCTCAACTTGGATGACTGCATTAAAAACAGAATTTGAGAGCCACTGAATTCAATTTCATAATATTACATTCAGTTTCAAGTTTATTGGAATTCAGTTTCAAACTAATAAATTCAATTTCCAATTATGCTACTCTGATTCAGTTTTCCAATGTACTTGTATACATCAATACACATCCGACACTAATGACGCGATATGGGATTCAAACTTACCTCTGTATGAATTCAAGTGTGCAGGCAGCCTGATCCTTGTGTTGGAGGTTGAAGTTGTAGCACGTGAAGACAACAGCAAGCCCCAGCAAAAACGATGCTCCTTCACACACCACCTGACCCTCGATGCTTACCATCCAACGATGGTTAGAAATCATTGGACCTGAAACACAATGCAAAAAAAGTTAAACTGATTGTAGAATTGATCGTTTTGATGTATTATCAGGTGGCCACTTACTGCTATATTGTTTTGTTTTGTATTACCTTTTCCAAGTGATATTTGAAAACATTGTGGGTATGTAAGCCTCTGCTAAATATCAAGATTCTAGATGCTGGATGTGGAATGCTACATGTCCATTGCACTGCCCAATACTTGATGTATCAAGGTATTATAGAGGGTCCAGTGGCATTCCATACCCAGCAACGTCATGTGCACTAGTACAGTGTAAGTATACAAGTGTTTACCAAGAATGATCAACCGAGGGCTATCAGGCAGGGCGAGGGTATGTATTCACAGACACCTATATAGGAGACAAAACCAGCATTGCAGTTCTAAGTTAATGTTAATATAATTAAACAATGTTTTAACTATGGTAGGCATCAATTTCACATTGAAAGAAATTATTTATAATTTTTTTATAATTTTATGATTCTGCCCTGGTCTTCAGGAAATGCCTCCATTGTTCTCAGGATCGGAATTTCTGTGAGCAGTTCAAAGTGTGCACACATGCTCCTAGGCAGAAAGAAGTAGGGCCCCTGACTTTTAATGTCTTCCAGAGGGATGACGGGTGTTGCATTGATCGATTTGCGTTGCAAAAAATAAGTTTGCTCCATCAAATTGTGTATTTCCCCCCTCTCTGCACCGGCAAACCTTTATGTCTAAAGATATTTGTCATCTTTTGTCTCAGACCTTCAAGGCTATCTTCAGTTTCCTCAGGCGGTAGTTCTGGCTGCCATTTTGTGCACCCATAGCTGTCTGCCGGTCCTTGGGCTACTATAGCCCCTGTGGCATCCTTTTGTTGCTTATGTCGAGCAAGGTAGTTGTTCCTGTTGAAGTGTTCCACACATACTTTAACCTGGCTCAGAAGTGATTCATAGCCTCCGCCAATCATCATCTTCCCATCGTCCATGGTATCGGTAAAGGATTGTGGGTATTGCCTTATCACGTTTCTGTTGATATTGATGCATTGTTGCCTTGTGGGATTAGCTTCAGGCTTTCTCTTTTCATCGACTAGCACTCTAACAAACTGCCGTCGGTCAGCTGGTGAGGGCCTGTTACCGCTTGTAACTGTAGACAGCAACCCCGGGGGCATTTTTTCACAGTTTACCTGAAAGGTTTCAGGCCAGTTTTTCTTTAGGCCTTTATGTTGCCGTGGAGATGGTTGAGGAGAGGACATGGGACTACTTGACCATGAAGAGCTTGGAATAAGTGAGGAGGTGGACAGCTGCCTGGCTGGGGTCACAGCACTGTTCACTAGGGCTGGGTATCGTGGCCAATTTCCTAAATCGATTCGATTTCGATTCATAAGGTCCTGAATCGATGAATCACGATTCGATTCGATTCGATTGGCTCTTACATAATGAAAATGGCTCAACTGTGTTAAAAAATACAGATGTACTTTATTTTTTGCTCTTCACCATAAACAACACAAGTTCTGCCGACACTCTCTGCTGACTGCATTTTCGTTAGGATGTCGTCTTTCACACATGTATACATCATGGGGATAACTGTTTCAGTCAGATGTTTACGTTGCACCATAACGTAGTGTGGATCGAGCACTAGGGCCTTGACTTTTGCCCAAAAATCATATTCGAAGTTCGTTTGTTTATTAATATTAATATTCGAATATATTTGAATATTTATTAATAATCTTTTGACCATTAAAAGCCTTCAGTAAGACCTATATGCTATGGTATGGTACTTAAGTTGTATATGTTTTGTCCACCAGAGGGCAGTGTATCAGTCAACGTCAATAGGCAGGCAACATGTTTTCAGAACCTTTATTTATTTATGGTCGGACATAAACTGTGTATGCATTCGGTGTCATCAAAATAAAGCTACATAAGCCAGTCGGCGGGGTTTGTTTGCCTATTTACGGGCAGTATTCGGGGCGGTGCGTCTTAAGAGTTTACGGTTTTCAAGACGGAGTGCGAGTGCGGGCTCGCGGAGCGTAATTGTGGGCTCGCGGAGCCGTGTGCTGCCCGGTGTCGGTGAGAGCTCCAAGCTGCTTTCAGGACATTATTTGGGCCGTCAGTGGCGACTGTTCGGCAGTGTTTATTTGCCTATTTCCAGGCAGTATTCCGGCCTTTACGGTTCTCCGGACGGAGCGCGAGTGCGGGCTCCTCGGTGGCTGTTGTCGATGTTGACGCGGCCATTGTTCTGCAAAATTGGCACAAACCAGGGCGCTAACGTCACCTATAGGAGCCATCTTGCACGCTTGTGCGCATGAATGAACGTCAACCGGACGTAAACGTGCCACTGCTGCATCACGCACGAGGGGTAAACTTCATGGGGAAAAATCGATCTCATGCCCTATGAATCGATATTGCAAAATTTAAATGAAATCGATCCAAAATCGATTGAATCGATTTTTTTACCCAGCCCTACTGTTCACTGGATCTGAAAAAGAGAAGAACACAAGGTCTTCCTCTCATCAACTGTTTCTTTTTTATTATTGAAGAAATAATATACATGAGCATCATCAACTGAAATAACACTGGTTAATAACCTTGTGATTTCCAGCAATCAAGGAGTTTCCTACACTGGATGGGTCTCAGGAAGTCCACCATGTCCTCCTCTCGAACATACTTCAGGTCTTCTCTGCTTCTACTCCCTGCAGTATCAGCTTTTCTACCAATAACTGTGATCTCCCGGATCCGTGCACTGGCATCGTCCAACATTACGCTTGGGATAGGACAGAATGGTGCAATGCAATTACAGACAAGCCCAGCATACTGTATTCTGACAGTTCTCCCTGTTCAATACAAAAGTATTGTGCCAAGATATTCTCTCTGTTGGATAGACAATGCACCCCTTGGTCAACCAGACAGAAAGTATGGCATTTTTCATTTTCGTAAAGGATTGTGGGTATTGCCTTATCACGTTTCTGTTGATATTGATGCATTGTTGCCTTGTGGGATTAGCTTCAGGCTTTCTCATTTCATCGACTAGCACTCTAACAAACTGCCGTCGGTCAGCTGGTGAGGGCCTGTTACCGCTTGTAACTGTAGACAGCAACCCCGGGGGCATTTTTTCACAGTTTACCTGAAAGGTTTCAGGCCAGTTTTTCTTTAGGCCTTTATGTTGCCGTGGAGATGGTTGAGGAGAGGACATGGGACTACTTGACCATGAAGAGCTTGGAATAAGTGAGGAAAGTATGGCATTTTTCAGTCACAAAATATACCAGGGTACTTTTGTTAATAAGAATTAGCTTGATCTTACCAAAGACCAGTCCCTCATAATTTTGTTCCAATACAACACACTAGTGTTGTCACAATGCCAACATTTTGGTACCGGTACCAACATGTATTTCAATAGTTTTCGAATACTTTTTCAAATAAAAAGAGAATGCAAAAAATGTCATTACTGACTTTATTTTAATAGAAAATCTTAGAACAATAACATAAATCAGTAAATAAAAAAACACAAAGACAAGCTTTTCTAATGCACACAATTTTAAAATGATGCATGTATGCATTTTACAGCTCTGGAAAAAAATAAGGGACCACTTCATATTTATTGTAAATCAGCATGGCTACATGTATGGCAAGTTTAAAAATCACTGTGAAAATATAAATATAATATAAATTAAAACTGCAAAGCAGTGTCGTGACAGGCCCTCGCTCATATGCGGTCGTGGACTGCCTGCGGTCACAGGGCAGTGTCGTGGACGCTACCCTTGGTGCGGCCGCCTCTCGTGGCGCAAGTCGAGACACAAGCGATCGACACCGAAAGGCATCCATCTCTCACGTGCGGTTGTGGAGTGCCTGCATTCACACGGCAGCGTGCCAGCCGCCTACCTGTGCAGCGGCCACCTCCTCGTGGCTCAAGTTTAGACACAAGTGATGGACATTCAAAGCCATCTATCTGTCACGTGCAGTCGTGGAGTGGCTGCATTCACAAGTGAAACTACATTTCAGTCACAGAGCTGTCCATGCCTTCCTGACATCTCTCCTCCTCCCCCTGTGTCGTCCTTGCAGGCTGAAATGAGAGGAATTAAAAAAAGGAACTAAAAGTTTCATGACTGTTGATCTGCTGTGATCCAAAGTGAAACTACATTTCAGTCACAGAGCTCACACACATGTCCATGCCTTCCTGACATCTCTCCTCCTCCCCCTAGTGTGACCTCTCCTCCTCCCTGTGTCCTCCTTGCAGGCTGAAATGAGAGGAATTAGTTAAAAAAAATCAGGTGTGGCTTTTACTTGGAAAAAGTCACAAAATCAATGACATTTCCTGTCGCCAGTAGGTGGCGCTCTGACTGTGAGTGAATATCAAAATGCAGATGTTTTCAGGAAGGAACTCTAATCAAGCCTGGAAAGTTTGGAGCAGATCAGAGAAGAAACACTGAAGTTATAATAGTTTTGATTTATGGCAGAGTTCAACTGACAGCTGTGTGAGGTGCATGTGAAGTGTGCCATCTGTCCTCCTCCCTTTGTGTCCAGGCTGAAATGAGAGGAATTTAAAAAAAGGAATTAAAAGTGGCTTGACTGTTGATCTGGTGTGAAGCAGACTGCAGCTGCATGTGAGAGTCACAGTTCTCCATGTGTCACTGATAGATCTCTGACTCCCCCTAGTGGTCGCTGTGCCCCTCTGTCTCTCTCCCCTATGTGTTCTGAGTGAGGATTGAGTGTAAACTTGGCTGAATTACACACTTCGCTAAAAACATTTTTTTTTTACCCACTTTATGATGACTTTGTGGTGGGTCCAAGAGGCTTTTTTGTACATCTCTACTTGGGCTATCTAGGAAAAATATTTAATGCGTGTACGCCCTACCTAGAGGGGGGGCTGTTGCTCAGAAAAATTGCAGTGCAGTTGTGTTCAGGACGTGACTCTTATCAAGCATGAATATTTTGGAGCAGATCGAAGAAGAAACGGTGAAGTTATAACAGCTTTAATGCCTATGGCCAAGGTTGAAAATAGTAGCGCAGTCATGGCGTCGCCGTGGCCACGCCTCTAGACTTTTGGAGCATCTTTGGGTAACTTTTTGTCCTTAAGGCCTTTCCAACCACATATCCAATTTTGGTATCGATCGGATCAACGGTATAGTCAGTTTTAGATTTTGTACGACCCCTGTGAATGGCCAAAAACGGCAAAAAATGGCAATGTTTGGAATTTTTTGGCAGCGGCAAACATTACTCGATTTTGATGAAACTACATGCATGTTCTTTGAAGCTATGGCAACATCGGTTCGAGTTTCGTAATTTTTGGGCCAACGGTTATAGAGTTCAAAGTACAGTTCACAGTACAAATTCAAAATATTAGGTCTCTGCTGTCAACAGTTTTCTCATGAAACATCATTGAATGAAAGGTAGTTTAGACGGTTTTTGGCATCATACTCCGAAAAGCCAGAGTATGGGCCAGAGTTTCAGGGCAATTCAATTGTGTTTTTTACCATTTACCAAAGACTTACATGTGACTAAATGCTACTGATAAATTTAGCCTTACGAAAACATTGAAATGTAGCACAGTTGTAGTTACAGATGCAATAAGTCCTTGAATGTGAGTTGAACATGCTGAAAGCAACTTTTAATGTCTTAAACCATGAACAAACATAGCATAATATTGAAGACTGTACATTTTGTCATACTTCAAGTATATAAATTAAACAACCAAATCAAATAATCTTAATTTGAGCATAAAGATTTTACATTACAGTACAAAAGTCTCCAATGTTTGATATTGAATAACAGTTTGTCTCTATGCTCGCTATGAGGGATCACACATTTTTCATCTTTTAGATCCAATTCCTTCGTCACATTCATTAATCTGGCAGTCACTTTACAAATTGTCTAATGTACATCTCTGCTCTGTTGTGCTCATCTTTTTTGATGGCATACATGAGCCCAGTTTCTGTAGAGGGAACGTCAAATCTTGCAATTCTACGCTGCAGTGGGACATTGCACATGTCTTCTCTTCTTGGCCAGTAGAAACTCTTGGCAGGGCCATGTGGGTGCATGAACTGAACCAGTACATCTTCATCTTGATCTGAAACATCTCTGATACTTCCTATCCACCATTTCTGATCATAACTCACATATTGTCTCATAGTGAGCATAGAGACAAACTGTATTAAATATCAAACTTTGGAGACTTTTCTACTGTAATGTAAAATCTTTATGCTCAAATTAAGATTATTTGATTTGGTTTGTGTAATTTTTATACTTAAAGTATGACAAGTCTTCAATATTATGCTGTTTGTTCATGGTTTAAGACATTAAAAGCTGCTTTCACCATGTTTAACTCACATTCAAGGACTTATTGCCTCTACAACTGTGCTACATTTTAATGCTTTAGTAAGGTTAAATTCATCAGTAGCATTTAGTCACATGTAAGTCTTTGGTAAATGGTAAAAAACACAATTGAAATGCCGTGCTGTGATGTTTACTAGTAGAATATTAGGACATACAGTACTAAAAACAGCCAAAAAAAACCCCCACCAATATCAGGATTTTAAAAAATCATTGCGACAAAATGAGGCAAAAACACCCTCCCAATTTTTTAATGATTTTAACAAGAATATGATCTTTCAAAAAAAGTAAGTTTGGACCTGATACTTTTTTTGGAATATGACTCTGAAGTTGGGCAAAGATGTGTTGACTTCCATTTTTGAGCCTTAATATCTGTGAAACTAATAATCTGAGAGAGACCATATTTTGTAGAATGTTTAAGCTAACACCAGAGATAGAGGCAGAAGTGATAGAAGTCTTTTATCTGTTAAAAATGGGAGCTCAGCCACTCTTCAAATGTACTACTTTATTTCAACAAGCCACATTTTAAGTACCTACCATACTAGGTTATCATTGAGCTACCCCCCTGATATTCCATGTCTGGAGGCTATTAGTAACAGATATACTCTGTAAAATTTTTTAAGGCCACAGGTGAGATAGTTTTCCAGATATTGCTGTTTAAAAATGGCTTTTCAGAGTATGATGCCAAAAACCGTCCCCTTTATTCAATGATGTTTCATGAGAAAACTGTTGACAGTAGAGACCTATTATTTTGGATTTGTCCTATTAACAAGTGTGTCTTTGTACTCAAATTTTTTCAGGACATACTGAGATGGTCAGGTGGAGGCATTTGATGAAATGACACGGAATGACCCAGTAGTAAAACAAAGCCAAGTTCTTTAGGAAGAGTGGCTACTCTGTGCTTTCGGGAAACACCTCTGCCTGGTCTCCCTCTTTGACTGCATTAACATTAGAAACCCAAACCTCTGCTTGCTCACCAGAGCAAGCTGCTTGCGCACTAGTATTCTCCTCACATTCTGAAATTCCACTACCTCTACCTGAAGTTGTCTGGCTCAAAAGATTACCAACTGCACAACCTTTGTTTTCTTGGCAAGTGTGATGAAAAAGTGGATATAACAGGAAAAACCTCCCACAATTTGTGAATGGACAAAAGACTGGTCTCCCTTGTTTAATGTGAGTCTTCAAGTGAGAAAATAAATATGACAAACTGTCACATTAGACAGTACAGAAATCTAAGTGGCATGACAATAAAAAGTCTGTCATTATGCCAGAACATCCTTCTAGATTTGTACTTCTCGATTTCCTCTTATCTGGGTGATCTCTATATACATGGCATTTTAAAGCTAAACCTTGGCCAAATGAACTGTGACAATCAGGGAAAACGCATTTAAATTTGATGGGGGAGATATTTTGATGAAGTTTCATATGCCTAACAAAGGCATATTTAGTTCTACATGCATGGCTGCAAAATTGACAAATGAACATTCTGTAAATGCATGCTAGACTGTTTCTATTTTTTGGCTCTTACTTTATCGGCAATGATATGTTGTGCTTTCTTTCTTTCTTTCTTTCTTTCTTTCAACAAACGTACTTATTGTAAGTGGCTTTAGATGAAAGGTCTTCTAAATGCCCTAAATGTAAAATAAATCAACTGGACACTCAAAAACTGGCGGTGGTAAAAATGAGAAACGTTACGTTAATAAATCCAGTTTTTCGGTGTAGTCTCTCCGGTCTTTCCTCGCGTCCAAACGTTATCTAGGCAGATGCCTCTTACAATGTTTACAGCATTTAAATTGCTTTAGATTTATTTTTTCTCACCTCTTTCTTTGATAGGCTGGATGAGTTTACGACAGTGTATTGGTGTTGAATGATGCTGCTTCCTTCTCAACGTAGGCTCGGTCCTCCTTTTTTTGTGACTCCAACTACTGATGTCAGGTATTTAGCAACAGTGATTAACTTCTCATCATCCAGTTCAGGAAGAGCCTTAGAATGACCTGAATGCATTCTTCATCCATACCTATTCTGAAGAACACACTGAATGAGGTAAATATCATGGACAGGGAGCTCCATGATATTGTACACTGGCAGCTGTTGGGGTAGTAGCAGGAGCAGATTTGGTTATCAACAGTTAATTATTAATGTCAATATGATTATCGATATTAATAATTATATTTAATATATTATCATGATATAATCATGAATAAACGGGGCACCACCCTGGGATCAGGGAAAAGATAACCTAAAACTGTATTCAGTCTCAATATAAAGGTTTTATACTCACATGCCAATCATCGTGATCATTGGCATAGAAGTATAAAAACAATTTAACAATTAAAAAGGCGTGAAATGCAAGCACTAGCCTTCACAACCTGCTGTTATCCAGTGACACATAACACAACAAGCACAAGAGACCGCTAGTTATAATATAATAAGATTTATTAAACTCAGTAATAATGATCACAATTAACAAAGCCTTATTACCTACCTAACACACAAAGCTAAGCTAAAGGAAGGAAGAGACACACATGGAGTGCGTGTGTGGGTGGAGAGAGAGAGGGAGAGGGAGGGAGGGCCGGGTACAGCCACCAGATGGAGCTATGTCCTCAGCGTCCGGATACGGACACAGCTGGCGTAGGACACGCGTGAAGGGCAGTGTATGTGTGTGTGTGTGTGTGTGTGTGTGTTAGCGGGACACAAACAAAGAGAGGGGGAGAATGCGCGCGCAATATTCTGAGGCTCAGGAGGCGCGTTACTATCACACGGGAGCTCGTGAATGAGCTGGCGTTCGTTCAGCGGGACCTCAGCCTTTTAACTGATAGTAGACTCTTACTGAGCTTGCGAATATGGCTGAGGTTAGTCAAAACACCGTTACAGAAATCAACCCAGCGGCTTGGGTACACAATCAGCCTTCGAATACAACAACACGGAAAGCAACAGACTCGGCAGTCCGTGATCAAAACTTAAAACACGTTAAGAATTACAAGCATATCCTACATTATCAAACTTATGTCTCCACCCAGACTGATAGCCTCTTACTGGTGTCGTTGTATAGGCTGCGAGTCCGTCCCGGCGATGGCGGGCAGCGGTGGTAGTTTGTGGGTCCCGGCGTCAGCGGGGGACGTGATGAGTGGGCTAAGTCCAGACGAGAGCAGGGAGGTTTTCCTCTCGTTGATCAAACTCGAATAAAGAAAACAGTTTCATAAGTCTTCATAAGTCAGGAGAGTCTCAAAAATCAGGAGAAAAGTGGAAAAATCCCAAATAAATACAGACCAATTCACGAACAAATGCTAACAAGTTCACAAATGAAACTTGTAAATTCAAGTTCAACAGTTTGTATCTAAATGTTACAACATACAAATACATTTTTGATGAAAATTGCAAATATTTTTTAAATTCATATATTTATGGATTTATATTACTAATTTATTTTAAACGAAATGTATTTGTGAGAAGAGTGTCATTTATATATAAATCACAAAATACATTTGTGAATCCTTCTCTGTGCATTCATTATTAATGAGACTGAACTGACCCCATACGGTTCTGTTTTGGTACACATTGTTTTCACAAGGAGAAAAACAATTGCTATTTATATATTAAAAAATTATTTCTTTATTTTGCTTATAAGCTAAGATTTATTTTTTGCATTCAGAAACACTCAAGTGTAATTATAAAATAAAAAATATGTAAAAAAAAAATGTAACACTTTCAAATGGAAAAGTGCTTCTTAGCCTTGTAAACAATTTCAAAAGTAAATACATGAAATATGTACATATTTAAAACATAAAATCCTGTTTTTTAATAAATACAATAATAAAAATATGGAAAACATAAACTCAATGTTGTAAATATAAATACCATGAAAAAAAGTCACCATTTTTAAATAAATAAACCTGTAAACACAAATTCACCGATTATAATAAAAAGATCTGTACTTCAGTAGCCTATATATGACGTACATACAGAGGACGGGTTTGGAGTATTGCAGTAGCGGCCGTGACCCGGTGCGTAACTTTCCGCTACTTCACTCGCGCAGCCTGAACGTTAAACTTGTCTGTTCACCACTACAAAGTCGTCCATCCACAATGGAATTGATGAAGTGAAGTGGGGCCGACTGCGCCGGTTTGATGGGTTCCTTGAAAACCTTCCCTGGTAAAGTCTAGCGTTTGTTTGTTAAGGCAGCGCTTGGCCGTTAAAATCCCACAAAAAAATTGAAACTGACTGTATTTTTTTAATTGGAGTATACTACTGTACCCTGGCGCCAAAGTTTTTTGTTGAATACGGTAATTAACATCAATTTTTAAAAAATACAGTAACTCACTGTATAGTGTGTGACGTAACCCAAAACTCCCATAATTCAATGGAAACTACATTTATTTACTGCATATACTATTTGCTGTATTTTACTGTATGGTATGTGGTAAATAAGTGTAAAAATTACAGAAATGTTTAACAGTGTACGCTGTTTTTTTCCTCCATTGCTGCAAACATGACTTGTCGCTGTGGGACTGGAGGACACCAGCCTTTCTATCAAAATATTTTTCACGTTTGTGAAACCGACGAAGCGAAAGCGTGTCACAGCCACTTCATCCTGTTGGCTGAACACCTCACACACAGACACTTGGTTTAACATTGTGTATGCAGACATTAAGGACTACATGCAATGGAAAACACAAAGTAAATGGTAATGAAGGGAATTGCTTACTGAAACTGCTAAATACACCGATCATTGATTATGCATCATCACAAAATATATAAAAACTCGACACACATTAAATGGACACAGGAGGCTCATATAAGACGAGTGTGTTCTCTCCACACACAAAGTAAGAATTGTATTTCTTTGTTCCGATTTCCATGGAGTGTGATCTTCAGAAAAATGCACCTCTTTTGAGAGCATCCTTATTTTGTCAGCTTCTGCTCACATGCTCTCATCATTGAAGTGGAAATATGACTTTGAAGACCTGAACAGGAAGTGGTTCTGTGTTTACAGCGAGTCTTTGGGCGGAGTGCTGGCGACACTTGTGTCTCCTATAGTATTAGCTTGTGCTGCTGTCACATTTCCTTCCTTGCTGTTGTGGAAAAAGAGTAGTGAGTATATCAACGTAAATGGGATAGCGAAGGAGGTTTCCACCTTCAGGTCAGAGTTACTGCTTCCTTAATCTGAGATGGAATATTTCTGTAGATTATTGACATATCTGTATACACCGTCTGAGAAATTTAAAATATAGATGTCAGTTAGTAATTTAATTTGATGTATTATTTAGATTTAATCGTATTTCAGCTCAATAGGATGTTATAATCACAGTAAAAATGTATATGTACATGTCTTTAATTTCCCACACTGTGTAATACAGATATGTCTACAGTAATATACTGGGGGGTTTGACAAGGACGATCAATCTTTCGCTGGAATGCTGTTGACTATTATTCACTTCATCAGGTCAGTGTTACCCTTTTAAAGTTGGCGTTCTCCAACAAAGTTCTTGTAAATCAAACATCGTTAAGTTTATTGCTTTCAACTGACAGGAGATCAGGAAATACTTCCTGTTATCATGATAAAAACGCCATACACTCTCACTGATAGCCTGTACACGGTGTTGGAGCAGTGTTCTTAGTGGACTTTGCACGTAGCACATGTATTAGCTTCTAGCGTTCTAGCGTTATTGATCTAACAGAATATTTGTCTTTTCTGAAGCGCAGTGTTCTCGGCTCTGGCAGTTACACCTGGCTGCATCCACACCTCAGTTGAGGTCAAACTGGTTTATTGAAGGTGATGCATCAGACCTGACACTCCTTAAATGAACAATGGGTGTTGGGGAACTAGCAGGAGCAGTTAGAGGGGCAACAGCCGGCAAACACAGCTATACAGACATACAACAAGGAAGCAACAAGGACATGCAGGGTTAACAAAGAGCTACTCATACAGGTTAAACAAGCAGGATAGCAAAGTATGCCAACATTAAACAGAGTTAATAACCAGGATTATTTAGTACATCATAAAAAAACACAAAAAAATGGACCTGAGCCAATATGTAAGGGATAATGCCCGACGAGGTGTCCATTAACAGAAATGAATGGACGACGCGGAGGCCTGAACCTACGACCAATATTTAATGTGTTTTAGAGTTAAAATCATAAGGGTTTTTTTTTATCTTTACAACTCTAGCGGACTATTTAATATCTCCCGTATGAAGGCGTTGCCAAGCAACTTGGCCATAGTGACCCGACCGCAGCAGTTGATCAGTGATGTGAGATGATAGCTTAACCTTACGTTACGTGATACAAAGTATCATTTCAGAAGGCCAGTGCAATACTTATTGCTTGCGTGTGTCCAGAGGATGATGCAATGTTTAAAAGAAGTTTTGTTTAAAAGAATCAAAGTTCACAGATAGTTTCTTAAATCGTTTTTATTACAGCAAATATTGTCAACCATTCACTCTGATCATCACATGTTTAAAGGAAAGCAAGCAAGTAGCCTATATGCAAGACAGAAAGACAGGCAATGGCAGTAGGCCTTTGCCAGATGTCGCTTTACTATTAACACATTATTTAAAATTAAATGCTACATTTCCATTAATTGTCAAATTTGATAGTGATATTGGCATGTCCATCATCGTGGCATTTGATGGACGGAGAATTTAAAGTTTGTGGCTCGCTACGACCATTGCTTGGGACAGTGGGAGATGACAAAATGTTGCCCCATTCTCGTCTGTCCTGTACTGACGGAGCCCAGTAAGCCTGCAGGCTGCTCTCACAACGATGCCCTGTCACTGACATGATCTGGCGAGTTTCGAGCTCGGCGTCAGAGAGATGACCTACAGCTGTGCTCCGGAGGCTGTGGTTGGTGTAAACCCGCGACAGACCCACCTGAAAGAAACAATAATAAACACACTTAGGCTATATTAATGAGAACAGAAGAGGGATTATACGGCTACATTATTATTATTAGAATGTAGCTAGTGTACAGACCTCTAAGCTGATTTTTTTCAGCATGTTCCCCAGGTAGTGGACACCCATCGGCTCCCTGGAGTACCACACATCAGATGCCACAGTGATGGAGCGCTTCAGGTGGAGATAAAACGATTTTGCATCTGGTGGATACTTGGAGATGTACTTTTTAAAACTATTTACTGGACACAGAGGATCCCCGGGCCTGGCGAACATGAACCCTCGTAGGTTTTCCTTGTGTAGGTCGTTCAGATCTTTGTTTTTTTGTCTGAGGATTATGCACTAAGCTGTATTCAACGCTATGTTCGTCTCTTTGGATGATGAAAGTTGTCATGGTCAGCTCACGGCTCCCCCTCCCTACCACGTCGAGTAAAACACAGCTGGATGTCAAACCACACCTTTCTGAGGAGGCCGAGGGGACATCGGAGACATCGGAGACAGCGCCGATGAACATCTGATTCTTTGAAGGTCCGACTCAGTGATGCGAGGATGGTGGAAGCTGGTGTCCTTCCCACTCTTTCTGTAACGTTTCAGTATCGCCTTAAAAACCGCCTTACTGGTCTTGAACACAGTGTCACTAATGATGTTGACTATAATGGCGGTTAATACCAGCTCTCAGACTCCTCAAACTGGCAACACTGTATTCTCCTCCTTCCTTGGTCGACTGGACAGAAGCATAAAACAGTCGCAAAACGTCATTGAGAGTAGCGGCAGTGTAGCTTTCAAAGTTGATGTCCATGTTTTTGCCAGCAAGGAAGTCTCTTAATGTTTTAACTGCCCATTTTGTGGTTTTCTTTGTGTTTAACTCGTCCTTGTCATCCTCTAATTCATTCAATTCCATGGTTACCATCTAAGCGTTAGAGCCAGCGCAATAATTTAGAACTGTCATCAGGCAATTTGACGGAACGTCTTTCCTAGGTGTACATAAACACTTTTTAACCTACACCCTCCAGCAAATCAGAATCGTGTATTCACCCAGACCATGGTATATCAGCGGGTATGGGTGTACAGATGAGACAGGAGACTGAGAGGAAGGTTAGATGGAATGGAAGCAGTTGCAGGAATCTGTGAGAAGGTGTGAGATGGCCTCTTTGAGGGGCGGGATGGTAATTAATTTGACCAGTTTTAAGTGTTTTTGTAGTGCATTCCAGTCAACGGCAGCAGCTGACTGGAATGATGCTAGACCGAGTATGGATCTGCTTTTAGGTGATGTTAGCAGGATGTGGAGAGAGGACCGGGTGTTATATGTGATAGGGAGTCAGGTAGGGGGTGTCCATTGAAGGAGGGTCTTGTAGATGAGAGTGAGCCAGTGAATATGTCGATGAGTGTGAAGTGATGGCCAATTTACCAGAGGGTAAACACTGCAGTGGTGGTTGTTGAGGGGGGCATTTGTGGAGCGTGATAGTGTGTCCAGTTTGGCGAGAGTGCCCTTACATGGCGTTCTCCTGAACTATTGTCATGAAAACAGCAACATTTCAAAGTGCTTTAACCTGCTCCGGAGCAGGCTATGTTGCTGATAAGAGATCAAGGTGGAGAAAAGCACCGCCTACTGACCAATCAGCTCTCTTGAAGATGTCATCAGCATTTGTAAACCGTGGAGCTCTGTGCACACCCTCGGTACATGGGGCAGTAACTCTACCACTGAGCTGCTCTTATGATGGGGCAGTCATATTATATGACTATTATACAAAATGTTACGAAATATTAATAACTGACCTATTCCTCATATGAATTCTGCCATGTCGTTTGCAGGGTCATGTTAAAAAAAAATTTAATCACTGGGGGGTTATGCATAAATTGATCAGAGGTCTGAAACCCCTCTGGTGGGTCTTTAAATAACGTAAAAAAAACTTAAATTCTGATAAGGGACTGTCCTTATCAGAATTTAAGGAGAAATGTGCTGCCATCATGTCATAATGTGAGTCTCTTTTCTGTGTAGTTTTAATGGCGAACAGGAGGACCTACATCTTCATCTCCATCCTGGGAACAGTGAGCGTCTTAGTCGCCTATCTCAACTGGAACTGGGACTTGGTCAGCGGAGATATTCCAGGAACGCCATTGACGTCACCATGTGCAGCACCACCTGCAGCACCACAATGGGAGGATCCTGGGCCATATCACGTGGCCTATCCACGGAACTACAAATACATCATGGATGACACCCCCACGTGTAAGACCAAGACTCCTTTCCTGGTCCTGATGGTTCACGTTGGAACCGGTGACGTTGCAGCTCGGGACACCATCCGGAAGACGTGGGGAAATGAGAAACTGGTTCTGGGTCAGCAGGTGGAGACTCTCTTCGTACTTGGCCTACCTGGAGGAGCTGATGCTGAGCAGCAGCAGGAGAAGCTCAAACAGGAGAACCTGCAGCATCATGACCTGATCCAGAGTAACTTCCAAGACAGCTACCGTAATCTGACCATCAAGACTATGATGATGCTGGAGTGGCTGGCAGCACACTGCGTCAAGGCCTCCTACGTCATGAAGATCGACTCTGATATGTTACTGCATGTCCGGAATGTTGTCAAACTGTTGCTGGATCCAGGCACAGCCAAACAGAACTACATGACGGGTTTGGTGTGGTGGCACAGCCCGGTTTTAAGAAACCCATTCGATAAGTTCTACATGCCGAGACACGTGTTTGCTGAGGCAGAGTACCCCCCATATCCTCTGGGCATGGCCTACATCATGTCCCTGGACCTGCCTGCCAAGATCCTGAAGGTCTCTCCTCAGATTAAACCCATCTTCATCGAAGACGCCTACCTGGGGATGTGCCTCAAACGCCTGGCCATTTCCCCCACCGACCCTCCTGGAAAATCCATGTTCATCGTCGACCCCACGCATCCTCTGAGCAGCTGCAGCCTTTCAAAAGTGATCGCCGTGACGACGACGAGCATCCCACAGATGACGAGTTACTGGGAGAGGAGCAGACAGCCAGAAGCTAAATGCTGAATAATTCAGACTTTATAGTGATGAGGTGATCATTTCTTTGGATTTGGATCCTGTGGCAACCTAAATATGACAGAGATTTTAGAGACACTAAAATGAGGCGTAAACACAGGAACACTTGGCTTCTTGGTTGGGTGAACGCCTTATTTTAACTGAAGGAATTATTATTTATGTTTAATATTTTAGGCGTGTGGAAAAATGGCTTAATAGCACCGCCTAGAAAGTTTTTCACCTTTTCTTGACACTTTGTGCTTTAACAAACCGATATTTCACCAGATCAATTTCAAAGTTTGTCGGTAGAATCTCAATACCTTTTGTGATGAATTTCTTCCCCATGAAAATATTCAGTTTTCATTTCAGTTAATTATTATTAATAACACCTGTGATTACCTTGCAATGACGTGAAAAGAGCCTCAGATCTTCTTTTAATAAACACCATCATTTTGTAGTTATTTTAGCCTCCTTTTAATCTGGTTATTGCAATTAAATCACAGCTAAATTGTTTATTTTGGGTTGGTCCAGCTGTAGTAAACCAGCTGATGTGTTAGAGCCAGTGGATCCAGCTTGGTGAAGTCCACCGAGCAGCTCTGGATGATGTCATGAGCTCAGACAGAACGGTGTTTGGTTTCCTGGTGTGTCTGGGACTTTAACATGTACTAAGCAGCACTAGTGATGAATTCAGCTGATGAATGAAACCTGGTTGGCGTCTGCGTGGAGGTAAGCCCCGCCTCCTCTCTGGCGGTCAAGCACAAGTGACGTGAAGAGCGTTGGTGAGAACAGAGCTTTCGAGTTGAAGTTGTAATTCGTGTATTCTGTGTTATATATTGGAAATGTAATGTTCACTCACCAGTCAGCTCCTTTATTAATCACTTTGATTAAATGTTTTGGGTAATGAGATGTGTTTATCATATAAACATAGTCAATAATACATTTGCATCATTTAGTTTCATCATTTATTTATCATGGTTTCTTGTTGTAATGTCAAGTTATCATAATTGTGTGATGTTACTTTGCATATATGGATCCTATATTAAGTTTTCTAGCGTAATCATTTGTTCTACAACCTTAGTGAAGAAAAGACATATGAGCTCTGCTACTATCATCTGGCCTCGGTGTTAACACAAATAACCTTGTAGAAGGATCAGATTGAGGGGTGTGTGGGACTTTGACCAGAGGTTGATTCTTTGTTGAGGCTTTCTCCTTTTCCATGATCGCAACAATAAAATACAACACCCGTTGACCCTAGGAATCCTTATTTCATTCTGACCTTCACTGCTTCACTTCAATAAACCACTTCCTGCTTTTCTCTGAAACAGTTTGTCTGCATTTGGGTCCAACATTTCATTACATTATAACAATCAGAAACAGATTTATTACAAAGAAGGATTTTACACCAACAAGGAATTTGTTTATGTACAATGTACGCACCTTATTCACCAAGACAGTGACTTTATATACAATATAAACAGAGACATAAAGTGTGGGATGATTGATAAATAAATATGGAAGAGCTGTACAGGAATGTGCAAAAAAATTGAGATAAAGTAAAATAAAGACGGTTACATTTTACAGTTTTTAATTTTAAATTTAAAGTTAAGCGGTGTAAAATAGTAGTAATAACAATTTAATAGATATAAATAGACAAACCATGAGAACGGTTGGAAAGAGCCATCTCAAAATCCTTCCACCAATATCAAAATGTGCAGAATCGAGATGCAAACAAAAGAAACGTGACTTGGTCACACTCAAAAAATGAAATATGAAGCAATCTGGGAACACCAACACTCTTTGTTCACTTTATGCTGCTTCAACTGCAAATAATGTCCTCAAGCTGCAGAATGGGACAACGCATGAACTGCAAGCAGGAGGGGGGGATGGGGCGGACGCCAGCAGAAGAAGGTGAGTTTCAGTTGGGTCTCATCATGGCAACACAAAACCATGTCACTCATTGGTAGATTAGATCTGCAAAACCTGTAGCTCTGGTTGACGCCATCCTTTTGCCTGCATCCATGAGAATAAATGTCAAGCTTACCAACACTTAATACTCTGACCACATTCCCACAGGTGATACACCGCAGATGCTAAAGCTGCCACAGTCTCTCTACAATACCTCCTGCTTTCAGCTGCAACAGACACCCACCCACATGCAGAGGCTGAGACCCTAACCCTCTGCATGTCATGTGGTTTTTCAACCTTTGCAGAGGATTGTTGCAGAATGACATGTATGGTTTTTGCAGCAAACATTGCATCAGCAGCTCTCCAGTGCCACCTGCAGGACACCCACTTGCATGACAAACCCTTTGATGGCCTACTGATGGATGTCATCCCACTAACACCATGTGAAGGCAAATGATATGCACTTGTGATTTGTGACATGTTTAGTAAATGGATTGAAGTGTTTCCTTCCTCCAAACAGGATGCTAGCGCTGTGGTGAAGGCTCTTCTGACAGAAGTGATTCCCAGATGGGGAGTTCCAGGGTCCATTAGTGGTGATAATGGACCAGGGTTTGTAAACAAGGCTTTGAAAGAAGTGTCAAATCATCTGGATTTGATATAAGACACTGTTCATACCACCCACAATTTGCAGGTGGTGCTGTAAACTACAGCGTAAAATCAAAGCTTGCTAAATGTTGCGATGAAACAGGCTCTTCATGGGTTAAAGAAATAAACATGGTCTCACGCTCAGCCCTGTGGGACCCCTTCAATCTTTCCCCCTTTTCAGAGGAAAATGTGACTTTATAAATCTGACCAATCTTGTCTCATGTAAGAGCTGTAGAAGATAGAACAAATACACATATTTGAATTGGAAGCATTTAGCACATTTTATCAGTTTCCAGTTTCGGGTTAAAGTTTAACATACTAGGAAACCAGGTGGTAATACAATCTATGTACTAAGAAAGAACCCATTGGAAAGGATAGTACGTACAAAGTAAGTTATTACTTAGTAAGTACATGGACAAATAATAGAAAAATATATGTATTTACAAAGTACCAGAAGGAAAGTACACTTATGACCAAGTAAGTAAATAGGAAATTAGATTGTAACACAATATTCATATTAAGAAAGTACCATAGCAAAGGATAGTAAGTACTAAGTTATTAAGTATCTACAATACATTGGTGAGTTCCAGTTACTTACCTTTGAAAAGCATTTACTGCCAATCTGAAAGTATTCATGTCAAGTTCTTCCCTGGTACTAAATTACCACTTTTTGTGTATTTAACATGTACTGGGACTGTAAAATAAAGCCACTCATAGTTCCCTGTAAATACAGAGTACTTTTTTTTTTTACCAAGTACACATAGTCAACCTTTGGGTAGATATGTATTAGTAAAGTACACATACAAATAGGCTAGGGAGTAGGCTATCATCTCAGTAGGTACATGGAAACTTACTAGGAAGCTATGGTAAAAATCCTTTTTAGGAAGGTACTCAAATAAATGTTGGGTAAGTACTAAGTTATTACCCCTAGTGTACATGATACTTACTAATAAACACCACAATACGTACATGGATATTCCATAGAAATGGCAACCTTAACATGGTTGGATTTAGCATAAACAGGCGCCCTTAATGCCATCCTTGGGATCCCTTGCTAGCCAGTGGTCACTCTGTGAAACACAAATAGGTAGTATAATCATGTGTTCGACCACATTAGTGAGTGTAAGACAGAAACAGGGCAGAGCAAACACACGGAGGTCTTCTGCTATCATCAGATGAGGCCACCCTGCCCGTATTGACATAAACAACCAAGAACATTGAAGAAAGATGAGGTGTGTGGGACTTGTTCCTCCATTGGTCATAGGTTGATTGTTTGTGAAGATGTTCTCCTTTTCCTTGCTTGCTAAACACACAGACAACTGTTGACCCAAGGTATCCTTATTTCATTCTCACGTTGAGGGAAATTTCCACAACACTTTTTAACTTTGATGTCAAAGCACTTCCTGTGTGAGGATGAAGCTCTCATGAACACATGGATGCAACTTGTTAGACCTCATGTTACTAATCAGCCAATTGCTCTGTCAGTTAGCATTGCGCTAGCTGTAGTGCGCTTTAAAACCGTACTCCTTAAAATGGAGGTTTTGGAGTTTAAACACGCAGCTGTTGAATGTGATTGCTGTGTAACGACTCACACAGGATCAGCTGATTCCTAGTTAAACTCGGGTTAAACTGCTTGGAAACTGGAAGTACTCTGATTTTCTTTTTAAAAAGTGGTTAAGCTAGCGAAAGAGCAATTGCCCAATTGGGTTTAACTTAATGTTAGGAAGCATGTACAGCTACTGTTGGATTAACTTTCCTTCTTTGTGTCAGTGAATCTATTTGGTTTCTTGCATTGATGCCATTTGTTCAACGTATATTACTGCTAAGAACCTTCTTGCCAAGTTCCTGGACTGTTGTGCTCATTCAGTTTTCCAGAACTGCTGACTCATCCTGATTAATGGGGTTTAGACTACTCACCCTGACAACAACAACAACAACAGTGTGCTGATTGAATCAGGAAGTCTCAAACATTGCTCCTCACGTTGCTGCTGAATCAAGCCTCTGTACAGTTGTAGTTGGTCCTCAATCCAGATGAGGGCAGGCTAACATCAGAGAAATCCTACAGTCAGCGAACATAGCACTGCATGGAAACCTCAGGATTTCTCAGGGAAGTCCATGCTTAGGTGTTTCCCTCTGAAATAATAGATTCATCATTTAAACATGATGAATATTGCGTGAACTTATACTGCCGCAGATATCATAACAACGTTACTGTACGTTACTTGCACCTGCTTTATGAATGAGAATGCTTTAGTTTTGAACTTTTCCAGTGTTTCTGTTGTACTTTAGCATTGTTATCATTGAAAGTGTCCATTTTATGAGTTTATGAGTTATGAGTAGCTTGAGGTCAATGGTGGTTACATTACTCATGATCAGAATCGGCAGTATGCCTACACATCCAAGCAATTACACTCCGATGACATGTAGAACATAGAAATAGAAGTAAAACTAGGATAATACAAATAAGAAAATAACATTTTTCAACCATATGTTATAGTATTTTTACTTATAGTGGCGTATTCCCACAGCGTGTATTAGTACTTATATTTGTAGTAGAGTACTTTGACAGCGTGTATTAATACTTGTAGTTGTAGTGGAGTATTTTCAGTGTGTATTAGTACTTATAATTGTCGTGGAGTATTTAAACACTGTGTATTAGTACTTTTACCTGTAGTAGAGGGTTTTCACAGTTTTTAGTGTGTATTAGTCCCAGTCACACAGCTTTCTTTCTTCAACTTCAGGTCTGAGGAGAGAAAACAGAAGACAGTGAGCTGGCCTTGACTCCTCTCTGACATCACTAGTCATGTGATCTCACTCATCTCCAGCTGTGCACGCTCCGTTCTCCCTCAGTCACATACAGGAGGATCCACAGAGTCAAAGGCCGTCTCTGACGTTTCCTGCATTAATCACAGATGCCAGAGATCATCACTGTGGACACTGTCCACTACAAGTACATATCTCTGACTACTATTCATGAAGTGCACACTGTGGAGTGCCTGTGCTCTTCTGGACAGAGATCTCCGATGTTGTTCTGCTGCAGCCACTGTTCCAGTTTCAGTATACACAAGAGACAGAATGAATCTACGAAATAAAATGAGGAAATGAACTAAGACCAAATCCTACAGGGGCTCCGTCTGATGCCTGCTCCACGTGCTCTGCGGGGTTCCAACCGAAGCCCCCTACAGATGTCTTGGCAGGTGTCTACCCGATGCTACTTCCACATGACTTCTGACGGGGGTCCGACACAAGTTTCTGTCCCCACCGTGTTTATATTATCACTCTTGATTTTATACAATTATATTATTATTTTTTTGTTTTTACATGTTTTATATTAGTACTTTATTGTTTGTTTATGTTAATATTGTTACATTTTTAAATAAGTTACTTGTCTGCCAGATTTACTAGCAGACAGGTGTGCTGTAACGTATCCCCCCTCGGCCCCCTGCAGACCAGCTGTCCTCTTTGTTACCCTGAGAAAACAGAAAGCTCTGCAGGGTCCCAAACGTCAGCTGGTCCTGTTTAGGCCACAGACTCATGAACCCTGAAGACTGGAACAGAGGTGTTCAACTGCACCAGCAACCAACAGAATGCAACAGAATGCAATTTTCTAAGTGAACTTTGACACCATAGACACAGGGAAGGTTTCATCGATGACAGCTGAAATAGCCGCTATTGCTGCTTTGAGTTCATAACATTATCCAGAGTTGCTCGTGAATTTCATTGAGCTGTATGACAACAATTTGTCAAGAGTCAGAAGTCATGGTTTGGCAAGCACGTTTTTCTAAAATGCTTGTTTTCTGAATGGGTTTTGGATCGATTAAAGATAGGCTAACATTGTAGCATGGACAGTCTATGTTTTATCAGTCAGTGACGACAGGAGGAGAATCTCAACATTCAACTCAACTCATAGTATTTCACAGCCTCATTTGTGCCGCCTGCGTCTTTGCATATACTCTGTATGTTAGTGGAGGGACAGACAACCAGTCTATCACAGGGCCGACATGTAGAGACAGACAGGAAACCAGTCTATCACAGGGAGACATGTAGAGACAGACAGGTAACCAGTCTATCACAGGGCTGACATGCAGAGACAGACAGGTAACCAGTCTATCACAGGGAGACATGTAGAGACAGACAGGTAACCAGTCTATCACAGGGCTGACATGTAGAGACAGACAGGTAACCAGTCTATCACAGGGCTGACATGTAGAGACAGACAGGTAACCAGTCTATCACAGGGCTGACATGTAGAGACAGACAGGTAACCAGTCTATCACAGGGAGACATGTAGAGACAGACAGGTAACCAGTTCATCACAGGGAGACATGTAGAGACAGACAGGTAACCAGTCTATCACAGGGCTGACATGTAGAGACAGACAGGTAACCAGTCTATCACAGGGCTGACATGCAGAGACAGACAGGTAACCAGTCTATCACAGGGAGACATGTAGAGACAGACAGGTAACCAGTCTATCACAGGGCTGACATGTAGAGACAGACAGGTAACCAGTCTATCACAGGGAGACATGTAGAGACAGACAGGTAACCAGTCCATCACAGGGAGACATGTAGAGACAGACAGGTAACCAGTCCATCACAGGGCCTACACGTAGAGACAGACAGGTAACCAGTCTATCACAGGGCTGACATGTAGAGACAGACAGGTAACCAGTCTATCACAGGGCTGACATGTAGAGACAGACAGGTAACCAGTCCATCACAGGGCCTACACGTAGAGACAGACAGGTAACCAGTCTATCACAGGGCTGACATGTAGAGACAGACAGGTAACCAGTCTATCACAGGGCTGACATGTAGAGACAGACAGGTAACCAGTCTATCACAGGGCTGACATGTAGAGACAGACAGGTAACAGTCTATCACAGAGCTGACATGTAGAGACAGACAGGTAACCAGTCTATCACAGGGCTGACATGTAGAGACAGACAGGTAACCAGTCTATCACAGGGAGACATGTAGAGACAGACAGGTAACCAGTCTATCACAGGGCTGATATGTAGAGACAGACAGGTAACCAGTCTATCACAGGGAGACATATAGAGACAGACAGGTAACCAGTCTATCACAGGGCTGACATATAGAGACAGACAGGTAACCAGTCTATCACAGGGCTGACATGTAGAGACAGACAGGTAACCAGTCTATCACAGGGCTGACATGTAGAGACAGACAACAAACCAATCATGTGAAAGTAAGCCAGACTCGTGGTGATTTAGGGGTAGCAGACAGTGGAAGGGTAGAGGCCACGCTCTGGGTCTCTCCCTATTCAGCAGCCTATAAATAATCCCACAGTAACAAGAAGGACGCTGCAGTTTGAGATGAAGACTGAAAGAAGACAGAAATACAGACGTCCTGCAGGTTGACTTTTGGAATCGATGTTTCTGTTTATTATCTTCACAGTTAAAAACATTCAAAACTGTAATACATGGGGCCTTATTGCAGATAAAGTACACTGTATTGCCAAAAGTATTCACTCACCCATCCAAATAATATAAATCAGGTGTTCAATCACTTCCATGGCTACAGGTGTATAAAAGCAGCACCTCGGCATGCAGACTGTTTCTACAAACATGTGAAAGAATGGGTCGCTCTCAGGAGCTCAGTGAGTTCCAGCGTGGTACTGTGATAGGATGCCACCTGTGCAACAAGTCCAGTGGTGAAATGTCCTCACTCCTAAATATTCCACAGTCACCTGTCAGTGGGATTAAAACAAAGTGGAAGTGATTGGGAACGACAGCAACTCAACAAGAAGTGGTCGACCACGTAAAATGACGGAGCGGGGTCAGAGGATGCAAGCCATACATCAGCAAGTGCAATGCAAAGCGTTGGATGCAGTGGTGTAAAGCACGAACAATGTATGATAGTGAATGACGAGAGAATAATATTATAACGCTCATACTTAGGGCTGGCTCAGATTTGCCTACCCCCCCCCCCCAACATAGTTATATAGTATAACATAGGTCATATGTTTATTATTATCATGCTCCTATTTCTGCTTTATTATTATCTATTGCAGTTCTGCATGCTGCTAGGATCTTGTTTCTCTCTGAGAAGGGGGGGGGGGGGGGGGGGGGTTCCTTATTCTATGGAGGGTCCTGGGACAGAGAATGTCATATGCTGTACATATTGTAAAGCCATTTGTGAGTTGTGATTTTGTATGAATAAAGTGGAATTGCATTTAAAGAGGATTTTTGTTTCAGCCTCCTTAAAATAGTCTTCTGAGCCTCGTTAAACGCCTTCCTCTGACTGTGCTATGCTGTTGACATGTACACGTGAACGCTGCTGTTTTCCTTCTCTTCAACATTCTGTCAAATTCCTCTTGACCACAAGGACCCCTGCCACTCAGGTTCTCACGATCCCTGTCAGAGAGTCACTCTGTGGACTGTGAGAACCACCAGCAGCCTCACGCTGCTTCGGTTCGCACAGACGCAAACAAAAACACACACAAACACGTTACACGTCTGCATATGTTGTGTACAGAATAATACAAGGGTAAAAAACAGCATACAAGGCTCCAGCTTTGTCTCAGTCCTCTCCATCGCCTGAAAACAAACAGCAGTTGAAGCTGCTCTGATATAGAAACTTACAAACGTTTGTGTTCATCAAGGAAATTATCATATGTATCACGTTTTTATCTCCATGGGTTCACATTGTAGCCCTCCATTATTCTTGTGGTCAATTTGATGCCATTCAATGTTTAACGTCTCTAAAAACAGGGTTAACACCATTTGTTTGGCTTGATATTCACTGACTTTTCCTCATTGAATGGGGGCCAAAAGGTAAACATAAAATGAACATGAAATTTTTTCAATGTCCTGTACACACTTTGGACCCATTTACAAAAAAAATGTGTTTGCTTCCAAAAATGGAAAGTCTAGTCCAGCTCCCACTTGAAGGATCGGGTCGACTTAGTGCTGCTAATGTCAGAGTGTTTTTCATGATTTGCTCATTTTTTGATAGTCACATAAAATGTATTCTGGATGTATAAACAGGTGGGAGGGTGGGTTATGTTTTATTTCATGGGTTATTCAGGTTGTCAAAAAAGAAACACTGAAGCATAAACCTTGGTAACAATTTGGATTATAATAATATTCTTGAGGATTAAATTATGGGGGGTCAAATTGACCCCAAGGATAACAGATGTTAAAACATTTTAGAGGTTCAGTATGTGTGAGTCACTGCCCTAAGCAGAGGCTTGATATGGCGAGTGAGATGGACGGTTTGGTGCATTCAAGCGTTGTACCAGACATTTGTGGTAAAGAGGGATATGAGCTGCAAGGCTCCCGATTTAACAGTCCATCTACATTCTAAACCTCATCTATGGCCACAAGCTTTGGGTGGTGGCCAAAAGCATGAGATGGCGGATACAAGCGACCACAATGACTTTCTTTCGTATGGTGAGCCTTAATGACTCAGACATCCAGAGGATGCCATTCTATTTTATAAAATGAACCAGTTGTACTGTGTCCTATTTCGTTCCAGCATTTGTTTCTTCTGTAATGGCGTCTCACTGCAGCTCATTAGCAGCGCTGATGACTCTGAGTAGAAACTCTTGTGAGAAACGTCATCACCATGTGTTTGCGGTCTACACGGCGAGGGGGAAGGCACATTGAAACCAAATAACAACACTGACGAGTCTGGAGCACGAACCCAACATGGGTTCCCACGTCACCTCCCTCTGTGTCCACTCGTGTTTTTCTTCCTCCCACTCAGTGTCCATCATCAAGCTTTAGCTGCTTTTTTATTTACTTTTGTTCATTGCAGGAAGACAGTCAGTTCATACATCAAAAAGTGGCTTGGCTTCCCACGTTGCCTCAGCAACATCGGCATGTATGGACACGGTGCCCTGGAATTGCCTGTCTCTAGCTTCACAGAGGAGTTTAAATTCACCAAAGTGAGGCTGAACATGACCCTGACTGAGTGGCAAGATGACAAGATCCGAGTGGCTGCTCCCAGACTGGCAACTGGGAGGAAAAGGATCCCATCTGAGGCCGTACAGCAAGCAAAATCTGCTCTCAGGCATGGAGACATTGTAGGACAGGTGCAGCATGGAAGAGGTGGGTTCGGACTTGGGACATGTCGACCCACATTGCACAAGGCAACATCGACCCAGGAGAAAGCTGGTGGTTGCTCAGGTAGGCAGTCTCACAGTCCAAACAGGGCCAATGGACTAGCTGGGAAAACCAGGAACATCGAAAGCTCAAATGGAAAGATCTTTGGGAGATGGAAGGAAGCAAAATCAGCTTCATCATCAGAACCACCAATGATGTTCTTCCCACACCTACGAACCTAAACCAATGGTTTGGTGAAGATCCTTCTTGTGCACTCTGTCAAACCCATGCAAGACTGAGGCACATCCTCACCGGCTGCAAAACCAGTTTGTCCCAAGGCAAAGGCTAGAGAGCCCAGAGAGCCACGTCATTATGTCACTGTTTACGTCTGAGGTTTCCCCGCAGCGCTCATTTCAAGCATAGCAGACATGTCTTTAGAAAAAGTGTTTATTTTGGCAAATAATACAATAACAATAAAATACACAAAATACTAAAATCACACATTTTTTTAAAGTGTACAACAGTGTGTGATCAATAGATCGGAGTGTTTGATGTTTAGTCATCTGCAGTTTGGACCTCCGTTCAATATCGCAGATGTCCGACGGCTCTACAAACACAAACCAGAGAACAGAGGTTTAATCACAAACGTGTCCAAGTCGCTGCGAACACAGATGTTAAGTCACGTTGGTAGTTGGTAACGTTTAGTGAGCCAACGGCAGTCAGAAAGTGGCATGCTAACGTTTTTGTTAGCAATATCACGCTAGCTGGCTAGCTAGCCGGTCGGCTTACATTACCCGAGGAAGCATAGCCACTAGTTGCTGCTGTTACGAATGTAATCACTAGCTTGGTAAACTAAACAGAAATGTGTCGTTGGTTTGCAACGAGGTGAAACGTTTTAAAAGTGGAAACTTTACTGGGAACAGTAACGTTAGTAAAACTCCGCAGCAGCGTATTTTCCCCCGTCGCCTCAAGCGTTAACCCCGCCCCCAGCCCCTAACGTAAACATGACCTTCTTCCGGGGCCGGTTCCAGCCCAGCAAGGAGTTGGGGCCGCTCGGAAACCAGTTTTCCTGGCCGAGAGCCGGCTCTTTGTCTGTGGAAACAGGAAGAACTGGGTCGCGATTGGGCACTGGCTCCGAACTGGCCCTCAAAATGCCTCGGTGGAAAAGGGCCATGAGTGTGTTGGGTACCAGGATGTAACGTTACTATAACAACAGGTCTCTCTATGTGTTGGGTACCAGGATGTAATGTTACTATAACAACAGGTGTCTCTGTGTGTTGGGTACCAGGATGTAACGTTACTATAACAACAGGTCTCTCTGTGTGTTGGGTACCAGGATGTAATGTTACTATAACAACAGGTCTCTTTGTGTGTTGGGTACCAGGATGTAACGTTACTATAACAACAGGTCTCTTTGTGTGTTGGGTACCAGGATGTAACTTTACTCACACTAACAACAGGTTGCTGGATAAAACACATCAGCTAAGATAACGTGACATTTGTTATGGAATCTAGATAAGTTAGCTAGTTAGCTAGCAAGCCAAGCTAATGGCCGTGTTGGTGACATACAAAACTAAATGATACTACGACAAACTGAGACTTTCTGGAATTGTGTAATTCTTGGTAAACTTCAAACAGGATCAAAAATGTATTTGTCTCTCGTCGTTGACTAGTGTACATGTTTTACAAACTAAGGTCGCCACCAGAAGGGGCAGGACTTAGCCTCTCTAACAAAGCCCTAGACATATTCTATTTGCCAGTCAGAATTCAGCATCTTCCTGTCGTTTATTCTTCATGCTCCTGGTGTGTAAAGGACTTAACTCACAATAACCTCTGTGTGTGTGTGTAGCCCCCCCCCCCCCCCCCCCCCTCCTCCCTGGGGAGACTTCAGGCCTGAATTTCACTCTGTTATTTCATGCTTTCGTCCTGACATCTTCTTGCTGAAACACAGATATGTACCGGCCCTCATTAAACCAACACTGCAGTTGTAAAAGACGTGTGTGTGTGCAGACAGACTTGCAGGACAACATATAAACACGTGCACCCTAAAGTATACAAGCACATACAGAGGTTAACACTCCCCCTACTTCGTCCCTCTCTGCTGTCCTGTCTCACTGCATTTACATTCCTGTAAAGCAACATGTTAAGGACTATGGGAGGGTCTTACAGAGACACAAGTGATTTCCGCTGTGTTGTTGAGGGTCTGTTAGGGGTCAGGCCTTCCCAGACCCAGCTGTGTGAATCACATAAACACTCGGACTACAGGCCTCCTCTGGTGCTCACACTGCAAGAGCTCGCTTGCTTTTTGTGCTGGAAACAGGCGGCAACCTCCAGTTCTAAAGGGCCGACATGTAGAGACAGACAGGTAACCAGTCTATCCCAGGTCTGACATATAGAGACAGACAGGTAACCAGTCTATTCCTGGTCCGACATGTAGAGACAGACAGGTAACCAGTCTATTCCAGGTCTGACATGTAGAGACAGACAGGTAACCAGTCTATCACAGGGCTGACATGTAGAGACAGACAGGTAACCAGTCTATCACAGGGCCGACACAGACAGGTAACCAGTCTATCCCAGGTCTGACATATAGAGACAGACAGGTAACCAGTCTATTCCTGGTCCGACATGTAGAGACAGACAGGTAACCAGTCTATTCCAGGTCTGACATGTAGAGACAGACAGGTAACCAGTCTATCACAGGGCTGACATGTAGAGACAGACAGGTAACCAGTCTATCACAGGGCCGACACAGACAGGTAACCAGTCTATCACAGGGCCGACACAGACAGGTAACCAGTCTATCACAGGGCCGACATGTAGAGACAGACAGGTAACCAGTCCACTTCACATTGGACTGCTTCAGTAATGAGGGTCAGTACAAAGCTGGCTTTGCCTCGACACTGACCCTCGTAAAAGGATCTGTCCCAACCATACGGGACCCAGCAACTTCACCTGAGACACATAGGCGAGCGCCATAGCGATACATCCACGTAAACATTGGTGCATGCTACCGCTAGCGTAAGCTGCATCCTCTCTGTCTCTCACCAAGTAGACGATGACAGACGGAGCTCATTAGCATTTAAAGGTGCAGACACAGAAACAGCATGTTCTCAGCAGAGCTCATTTGAGCAACTTTTAGACAGCTGAACTTCAGGACCAGGATGGGTTTGGGACAATGCATATCGAATACAGTGTTGTTAGACCTCTGACAGCTGTGTGGGATTGATGAAAAACAGCATAATATGGGACCTTTAAAGAAACACTATTGAACCTTTATCCTCCCCTTTTGATTCACATTCAGTAAGTGGCCGTTCCATCTGCTTGGCGTATTGACTTGGTACCAGGAGAAAATCCCACTTTAGTGTTTGATCGTAAAGCAGCAGATCAAACACGAGGATGGAGGATCAGCGTTGTTGTGTTTGGTTTCTCATGCTCTGTTTCTCTTTCTCTGCCTCACAGGAACAAACAAACAAAACCCAAAGCAGCTCTTTACAGAAACAGCTCACTGTTAGTCAGCCAGTAACATGCATACAGCAACACCTCCATTGCAAACCACTCCCACCCTGTATCACGATGAATTAGCAGGACTCGGCTTTAGCAACTCACAACAAAACCTTAAGATATCATCATTTACATAGTTTATTCGGGAAACCAAGCTGAAACTAATAGTCAAATGACGCAGTCCTTCATGGGGGTTAAATATAGTCTCACGGTAGTTTGTGAAAAAATCAAGATATTTAATTTATTGGTGTAGAATAGAAAAGAATAGAATAGAATGCCTTTATTGTCATTGCATTAAAAATACAACGAAAATTGGAGCGCTGCTCCAGCAAAGTGCTTAAACCACACATTCATAGATAAAAACATAAAAACAACTGCAATAGCTCACACAATCAAACACACATAAATTATATAAATAATAAGCAACAAAACAAAGTTAGGTTTAGGCAACAAAACACAGTTAGGTTTAGGCAACAAAACAAACGTTAGGTTGAGGCAACAAAACAAAGTTAGGTTTAGTCAACAAAACAAACGTTAGGTTGAGGCAACAAAACAAACATTAGGGTTTAGGGTTAGGGTTAGATTCAAATTTCCTTTATATGAATCATCAACACAATCATCTCTATTACGTGAGGAGAACTTTTCCTTTTCTTGGAAGTAAGAAGATTGACGTTTTTACTTGTTATCTGTTGCTTGTTCCCAAACATAAATGTTTTTGTGAAATTAAAAAAAAAAAAAAAATGAAATTTTCCAGATTGAAATATAGGCATGGAGGTTTTTCAAAAGAGCAAAGCTTGCAATGACTTTACTGTTGACGTCAAAACTAAATATGATGTGTGCTAACATAAACCAATACCATTCCAAAAAACTGATAATATCATGGCATCCATCAATCAATCTGCAACTATGGCTCTGCACAGAGCCACAGAAGGTCTTGAGCTCAAACAATCAAATCAAACTTCTCCCAATGTTCTGTCATGCCTGTCCAGCTCCACTTTCACAATATTTGCAAACATATATTATGTAATATTATGCAATAATCTATTTCTTTGTATTATATCAAAATACAATCATCCTTTCTTCCAGTAAAACTAAATATGATGTGCGCTTACATAAACGAGTAGCAACCAATTCAACAAATAATATCATGACATCCCTCCTTCCAGGGCCGGCCTGAGGCGTAAGCAAACTAAGCAGCTGCTTGGGCCCCCCTGGCTACCGGGCCCCCCAATAATGTGTGGAGATTTTGAGGCTATGAATCTGAACAAATTCAGGTACTGCCATTCTCCAGCTGGCCATCCCCAAAATGCACCAAAATACAGGAAATCACATCTACCAAATTCAGCATTTGACCCCAGATCAGACCCGCAGACCCATTCCGCTATTTGCACCCATTTTTGCACAAAAAGGGTGGGGTCTTTATGCATCTGTGCCCAGTGGGACAGTGGTCCATCACTGTATTAATACAGTTTAAAATGTAACATTATAGACATTTTTGTCAATTATTGCCAAGCACAGGTCTCCACGGTGGTGGGAAGGGGGCCCCAAATCAAATTCTGCTCAAAAGGCTTGGGCCGGCCCTGCCTCCATCAATCAATCAGAAACTTTTAGGGATAAATTTGGTGTGTGTGGAGCCACATAAACTACTCTGACCAGTGCAGACCTGCCAACCTTGAAATATTTTTATGAGTACCACCCCCCCCCCCCCCGGAGAAATAATAAATTATTATTTTTTTAATGCTCTTTTTTACTGTAGATTAACTATTTCATTCAACTACTTTTCTACTCTTTGTGCTTTGCTAGGGATGTCATAATCAGGCTACCTTAGTAACAAGCCCATGACATTTATTGCAGTATTGTAAAGCATGTCATGATATCAAAATTTCACTGCATTATAATGCCCCAGTACAATAATTATTTCATTATCCATAAGTCAACAACAAGAACATTTGGTCAAAAATAAAATACTGTAGCTTATCTGCCTTTCTCATTCACCAGCCTCTCTCCCCTCATCCCACCCTCACCTGCCTGTCTGCCCCCACCTCACTCACTCACCTCCCTCCCTCACCTGGCTCACCTCGCTCCTTTCTCCCTCTCTAACTTTAAACCTGGTTCTGTATCTGCCGTCACACAACACAACGGTAGTTTTTTTTCATGTGAAAAGTTTAACGATGTCCGCGGTCGGTCCGTGTGTCTGTCTCACGTACAATCTAGGTACGCTACTTTATTCTCTCTCATACACGCACACGCAAACACACACGCGCGCGCGCGCACGCACGCACGCACGCACACACACACACACACGCACGCACGCACACACACACACACACCAGTTTACCGTTTTAACCGCCAGCTGCTGCGGGTGGGGGCACGGGGAACGGGGAGAGAGGCAGAGGACAGGAGAGAGCGGGCCAACGCTGTGGGTTCGGCAGACTCGTTATTCTCCGCTACTCTATCATGATTGGTTGAAACTGCACCGCTACACGGCTGCATTGTGTTGTCAGACTTTGCACGTGCACATTTCTAACAGCACTCACAGATGTCTGCAGCTTTTTGAGTAGTTTAATGAGGCGGAGCGTACCAGCGTATTTTGATGTCAAATTGCGTACCTGCTACGCAAAATGCGTACAGGTTGGCAGGTCTGCCAGTGGACTTCAGTCCAGGTGGACTTCAGGACCAGTTTGCAGCAGTACCCGGACCTACATCGCCTGGATCCACCGGACCCTGAACTGAACCCTGAGCTGCAGTACGTCCCCCGATCCCAAACTGCTCGCGATGCATCATGGGAAACTTTATGTGCACTATATAGGCAGTAGTGATGCTCACTAAACATTCAGACACCACTACAAAATGGCAAACTTCCTATGCAGTGCACTATTTCGGGAGTGATTTCGGACACAGCCACGGCCTTCCAGGTGCAGTTCGCCGCGGGGACGCGCATGGCCGCGCGTGCCCCGGCTTCACACAGCCCCTCCCACTCTCCCGGCTTGTTAAAGTCGCCTCCTTCGCTTCAATGAGTGCTATTGTTGTGAAGTGTGTGTGTGTGCGGCCCCTGAACGCTGGCGGACCGGCTCTCCAACGGCGCAGCGCGGCACTCCTCCGGGACACACGTCGGTCCTAGTCGGTCTCCTCGTGGACGCGGACGCTGACAGGTCGGGTTTGGACAGTTTAGGACTTTGCACGGAGAGAAAAGTGGATACGACCTTTGGGTGGAAAGCTGCTCGAGCGCATTCCCGCGGATTTTGGATTACTTTACCAAGGTGAGCACTCTCTCTCTCTCTCTCTCTCTCTCTCTCTCTCTCTCTCTCTCTCTCTCTCTCTCTCTCTCTCTCTCTCTCAGTGCGCAGAGTAAAGCAACAACTGTGTGATTCCGATGAGTGACTTCGTCCTCGAGAGGAGACCGCGTCGTGTACACGCTGCTATCGATTACAGAGTCAATCAGTCATCCTCGACACTCTGACAATCGATCCGGTTTCAGCTCCGTGACGCTTCCCTTCACCCCGCCGGCGTCCTCGCATTCCTCTGCCCGGCACAAGGTTCACTATCTGGGGTCAGGATCTGGCGTCCAGACGCGTTCAGAGAGCAGCAGTTTGTGTCGGATGTGTCCGAAGAGTAGTCGTTTTCTTTCCCGGAGACCGAGACGCTCCGCGGGGACTCTCCTGTACGTGTACCCGGGTCCTGCTGTCTGTTATTCATGGAGATGTTACTTATAGGCCAACTTTATTTTTGAAACAGACAATAAGTCCACAACTATGTGGACAATCGATTAATTTTCCAAGAAAACCAAATAAATCAAATCAAATCAAGATGTTTTTTTCTTGGACGAAGCAAAACATTTGTAACTGTCAGCTTACCCTGCTTCTAGGAAGTTTTTTTCACTGCTTTCTGACATTTTTAATGAATCGATTGGTAGAATAATAATCAAATGCATCTATTATTCTGTCCTCTTTTACTGATATAAATATCTCCCGTATGAGCTTGAATGCAGAAAAGCTTCCTGTGACATGCTTGTGGATATTAGGTAATTAATTAGTATTTTATTTTTGTTTATTGTATTATTACAGGAGCATAAGCTTCCTGTTACCTGCTTGTGATTATAATTCAATTAGTATTTTATTATTATTATCTTTACTTATTAAATAATTGAGATCATCAATGCCAAACATGTGTCTCTTCCAGCATGTTAGACATAATGAATCGATGCTTTTGTTTTTATGTCACTGTGAGTTAAATCATTTGATAGATTGAGATTCAGGATTTTTCTCAACATTTCTACACTGAAGCTGAAAAATGATTGAGAGTTTAATCTTAACATGGTATGAAAATAAGTTGCGGCTGTGATATTTCTTCCTGCAGTTCTTGTTCTTCAGTGTGCCTTAAAGTGCATTCTCTTTACTGGCCATCAGGGGGCATCTTCTTTTTTGATTTTTAGTCTCAGCAAACATTGTAAACATGAGTTTATGGTCTCAATCCCAAGCCTTCTTCAATCCAGCATGATGGTTATTAAGTACATGATGGTCCATTTAGAGTCCAACAGACCAGAAAGCAGGGGATGCTTTAGGGGGCGGGGTTACCTGCTGATTGACGTTAACAACTTAACACCAGAAACCAGATGGATCCAGATCCAGTAAGGTTGCTGCTCAGGGTGCTGCTCCGCCACTTGTGTTTGTCATGGTGATCCACCTGTCGCTCCTCCACACTCCAAATATGGACACTGGTTGCAAAAATGCCCAACTATAGGCTTCAAAACCGTAGTGCACAAGTTACTTATACTGTCTATAATGCACTAAGTAATAAAATGTAATCCATGTTGAATCTGTTTTGAGATTATTTTCCCTTGAATTTTCTCAACGTATACAGTAAATAACATCACATGTAACATGGACATAGTCTGGATCAGCCTGAAGAGGATGCATGTTGAATCTAATAGCTGTTTGCCTTTGTTCAGTCAATAGGTTTTTTTTCCAAATCCATACTGGTGGATGAGCAGCCAGAGAGATAAAGTCTGGGAAAAGCAAAGAGAGAGAGAGAGAGAGAGAGAGAGAGAGAGAGAGAGCAAACATTCCTGACTCGGTGTCTCAGCGATTTAATTAAGGTTTTCAGTGAGATGCTGCAGCGAGCGCCTCGAGGTGAAGGCTTAACCCCACTATCTCCCACCCACCTCCACCCCAACCCCCCTTCCAACTTGGACTAATCCCAAGGGTCAGCTAATAAGTGTTCGGGTCATGCCACCATGACAACTAAATAGGGAGGAACCAGAAGGAAAGCTCCCCAATCAGAGAGTTAATAATCCGATGAAGGAAGTTAAGAGGTACAAGCTGAAAAGGATGGAGTCGTGTGTGTGTGTGTCACAAAGTTCTGCTTCCGCTTTGCTGTTTTTTGACGTTTTTCTCGGCTTTCAAAGACCGAAAACAACAACAAAAGCAATGGTCTCCCTGCTGTTGTTGCATGAACTTTTTCTCCAATTGTTTTTGCCGTTCCCTACATCCACTGTGTTGAACATGTGCAGATGTGAGGGTTTTACCGCTGCAAAGAAGCTTGTTTCCAGCCTCGCCCTCCTTCTCTCTTCTGCTAGTTTCTGTTTCCATCTCGTTTCCTGTTGTCAGCTTCATGTTTTCTCCGGATTTCTCTTTCACGGTGGAACAGACTCGGGCAATTCTGCAAAAACCCTGGATTGCATTCAATGAACATTTTAAAATGATTTCCTTCTACAATAACTGTATGGCTTATGGTAATATTAAAGGTCCTGTGTGCAGCATTTAGGGGGATTTATAGAGCTTTTTTGTTTTGAGTATTTTATGGGCAGAAAGCTGGTGACGGAAAGTGACAGTTCTGTAGTAGCACTAAAATCACAAAGAATATGAATCATCTGGACGCCTAGCTGGTTAAACATTGTGAAGCTCTGTTTTGCTGTAGAGGGCGTCTTCAAAGATGGTATACTATAAAAATGAAGATCCTCTTTTATTTGCATTACTATTCTGACGTCCTATGGCACCACAAGGCATTTTGATTCATGAATCAAATTTTTTTTATTTTTGCTAGCTTAGAATTAGCTCTTCATACCTACGTAGATACCACTATGTTTATACAGGAGCCCAGAAAGGACAAACCCACCTGTGACTCTCACAATAAAGAGAGAGCCCTTAATATCTTTTTGTCGGCCACCACAGTTCTCTTTACTCTTGGAGAAGTTTCAGTTGGTTGAAGCCTCACCAGTAGGTGGCGTCAGATCCCACACACTGCACCTTTTAGGGAGTGGAATTTAGGAAGATTGCACTTTCAGTTTTTAAAAAAGGCATAAAAGGCATAAAATCCACCAAAATATGAATAGACAGTTTTCTCTCTTTCATGGACCTTTCTTTCACTCATTGTTTCTCTAAGTATGTTGCTAATAATGTGGCTAAAGAAACTGCAAATCTTTAGCTGCTTTCTGATTATTATAGTTTATAACCGAAAGGAGCCCACTAAGCGTCTTTTCTTCTTCACCTATATGCTTTAGCTCTCATATAGACCAAGATTTATTAGACTGTGACACCTGGATTTACACCATATTTAAACAATTCAGATGTACATTAAAAATACATATCGACGTCTACTACTAAACCTTCACTTTAAAACCCAGAATATTTAAGTTTACATCTATTAAATGTATTTTAGACATCAAATTGCTCAGTGGAAGTGTCTTGAGAAGTTGCAGCATCGATTCACCAACAAACTGTTGGTGTCTCGCTCTCGATCGCACGCACGTTAACGTTATGCACACAGCTGGAGATAACACTGTACCCAAAACCAACTGGATGTTCTTTTTTTTTTTTGGTTGATTTTTTCACCCCAATAAATGACTTCAGTGTCAGCATGGGACGGTATAAAGATTTCATGTCACAATTATCCTGGCCAAATGATCATAAATCATAAGGTCTCCCTGCATAAATAAAGGATAAATAATTTTTAGAAACATTTATATATATTTTTCGTTCACATGTTCGTCCCATCCCTACTTCAGTGACTAATTGATTATTACTGAGTATTACCTGTCAAACCCAAGGCCTCTCTCTTGCACATGCCTGAATACAACATTCAAATAAAGGCAGTTGACATTTGGTTCAACTTGCTTCTGTTTTCAGCGACATAAAAAGCCTTGCATTACGTCTTTACAAGGTTGTTTGACACCAAAGGAATCTGAGACTCAAACCTCCAACAGGCTGAGACTTAACAGGCCCACCAGAGGGGAACCTAACCCCCCATCCTCCCTGAGGGAGGGTTAAGGCCTGCGACTTCTTCACTAACCCATGGAGCGTGTCTCTAAGTACTTCCCCCCTCATCCTCACCGTGTGTTTTATAAACAGGAGGGAGGTAAAGAAACATTCCTCTGTGGTACCAAGAGGCACCAGGACACAAAGATGCAGAGACGTGAACAGTTAACCTTTTGCTAATAATCCCTCAGTTCACATCCCGTAATGACCTGTTAAAAGAACTATGTGTATGGATTCAGACCTGAAGTGTTGGATATATCTTTAATTTATGACCAGCTCTGGAAGAAATAGACAAATAATGATAAATAATTATGTTTTTCAGGGTTGGGGTTTATTCACAGTTGTATTGGTTTTGCATCGCTGGTCAAATATTTTTGATTGAAACGTTGTCGATCAATACATTGTGGCATGACACTGCATGCTAACAAGATGTTTGTATTCTTAATCTTTGAAAATAAGATACAGATTAACACAGCTAGAGACTAAGTGGAGCGCTGACATCCAGTTCAATGATAAGGTTCAGCAGAAGTCATTAAACTAGTTGATTTGCTCCATTTGTGCCTCTTCACTTTAGCCTGGCAGTGGCTAGCTAACGTTAGCTAGCTGGCTACGTAGCAGAGACCTTTTCACACCACGTTTTTCTGTTTGATTGATTTGCACATCACAGTTTAGTTTTTGTTATGAATACTTTCACACAGAATGTGTTGCATAATGTTACACAACAATTGTCTTTTTTTAAATTAGATCAGATTGAACTTATTAAAGGACATATTGATAAAATTTCTTTAAATGACATCCACAGAGCTTTTAGAAAGGTGCAGAATCAAATCACTTCTTGTGGAAAATGTTGTTGGTCCGTAATTAATGTTTTGTTTGCCTCTGTGTAGATGTGTGGCTGTGGCTTCTAGCAAGCCTTGTGAGCCAATAGAATAACGGCGTTGGTATCATGTGGTATCTCTGAGTAGTCGGGGGTCAAGAGTCTTTGGGGTTGCCAGTTAGTGTGGAAAAAATGGCATTTCGGTACCAGTCCCACGTATGTTGAAAAATGAATTCATACCACAAAAAAGATTCATCACTTGACATGACTGAGTCTGTCTAAGTGTCACTCCACTCACCCATGACAACACAGGTTGTGCAACAAACAGGCAACCCGTTGAATGCGCATGTGCTTAGAGCGTGTTGTGTTGTGATGTGAATGCAATGGAGGGGGGGGGGAGAGGTGAGTGCGACATCTAGTGGCTGGATATTGTCAATGTTGTCAATAGCACCTTTAAATCAGTTGAGTTGAAATTAATGAATTTCTTCATACTGTATCAAGATCTAATGACAAACAAAATGTGATGTGTGTCGACATCAATGGTATCAACCAATATTATCATGACATCCATCAATCAATCAATCTACAACTGTTAGTGGCACAGAATAAGACATGGTGGTAAGCTAAGCTTTTATAACATCAAATTCCTCATCCATATTCTATTTTGGCAACCACCATCTTGGATTTTTGCAACCAGTGAAGAAAGTGACCATATTTGGACTGTGAAGGAGCGACGGATGAATCTGACCAACACAAGCAGCAGAGCAGCACACTTACTGGATCTGGATCCTTCTGGCTTCTTGTGTGAAGCGGTTAACAAAGTTAGTTTCATATTTCAAGGTCAACTTTTCAAAAACTAAATGAACATCATGCTGGATTGAAGAAGACTTGAAAGACGTGATTGAAAACATAAACTCATGTTGACAATGTTTACTGAGATAATACATCTAGTGGGAAGTAGGGCTGAACGCGGGGGAAATCTATATCGTTTATATCGCTGCTTTTTCGATATTAATATCTTGAATGTTCATATCTAGATATAGATAAGATTAGGGATGTCACGAGAACCGATACTTACGGTACCTTTCGATTCTAAAATGTCAAAACACCGACGATGCCCGTTTTTTTTTAAGTACCGATCGCACCGATTCCAGTGTTGGCATCGGTGTCATTACTCTTCCGGAACTGTTGGGGGCAGTATACGCCTCCAGTCGATACTTACATCAGAAATATTAGTTCACGAAGAAGTAGAACTACACATAGCAAAACAAAAACACGTGAAAGACGGCAACTGCGGCTACGGCTCCACCGCGACTTGTGGATAAAAAAGGCACAAAGAGTCGGGTATGGAAGTATTTCGCATTTGAGGCAGATGACCGTGGCGTAATAATGAACCCGCAGAAGCCGATATGCAAACCGTGCTACCGTGGTCTTCAGACCAAAGGAGGAAATACGTCAAATTTGGCGAAGCACCTGAAAGACTGTCATCCGGATTTATTCAAAGAATTCACGACATATTAACAACATCCAAAGGATGAAAAGGATGAAAGGATTTTTTTTATCTGCCATACTGAAATACACGTTAACGTTACATGATGTTCGGGAGGGTGGGCACATTTGTTATGGCTTATGTTATGTGCGTAGCTTATGCCGTACTTTTAACATTAGCCTAGCACTATAGTTCTAGCTACCTCGTAGTTATACAGCCTAAGTTAGACGGAGAGAAAGAGCATGTCTCTGGCAAGTATCTTGTAACAACTAGCGAAATTTACTCAATATCTTGGTTTAATATAGTAACAGATAGATATGCAACGTATAACCGCCACGCCCCTACCCCAAAATAAATAAATAAATAAAAGACAATTTGCGAGTGACAGAGCTGCAATTCCGCCGTGACCACACTGAATATTGCTTCCTAATTATAGTACATTTAGTACAATAGTTGTTGCACTACATTGCACTTTACTGTGTTGTTCTGTGCTCTTGCACTGAGTTTTGTATGTCTTATGACATTTTGATAAAGACATTCATGTTTCAAGTTCATGGAATCTTGGAAAATCTTTTTTTTACCGTGGTATCGAAATTGGCATCGAGAATCGTGTAATTTTACTGGTATTGGTATCGACTACTGAACTTTTGGTATCGTGACACCCCTAGATAAGATAACGATATATTGTTCAGCCCTTGTGAGAAGTAGTGTTTTCTCATAGAGATTTCCTGCAATCATAGAGGAGTCGCCTCCTTGTGGCCAGTAGAAAAAATAAGTTCAGCATTGGCTTCACTGGAGGTTGCCGCCTGGCGCAATTAAACCCATCCATGCAACTAGGGATGCAAACAATCAATCGATTATCGATTAATTGTCGATAAGAAATTACTCTATTAAAATAAATTAATTGTGTTTTTAACCAGTAATTCCAGTCCAATGGCGTGAGGGCGCTCTTGACGCCAGACGTACTTGACGCACATGCACGAACACAAGCGAAGTGCACAAGCGCACCGCCATAGTCTAATTTCGGATGCCATCGTCTAATTTAGGCCGCCATAGTCTCGATGTTCGCCCAAAATTATTTTATCAAGGCAAATGGACTTAACTAGCGGCTCTAATGATAGGCCTAAACAGGAGGGCAGCAGCGCTTATTATAAAGGGAAATCCTCGCGGCTGGTTTGGCTCATCAACGTTCTGCGTTCCCCGCGCCGACCCCCCCTCAGCTGGCGAGTTTGACGGCGCGTATAGCCACGTTCACATACGTCGCTACTCGCCCGTCATTCGCTTTCTCGCTGAATTCTACTCGCTGGCAAAAACATTCACTGCCGCCGACGGCTAGTTCAAGCGACAACTCTCTGTGGAACTCTCTGTGGAACTCTCTTTTGACCTCACAATCATCTCTATTCTACATCTCGCTTCTCGCATCGCCTGTCCTGGCCACCTTCCTCTACAACACATTCACATTCATTGACAGCTGTCGCTCAGAGATGGGCGAGTGGCGACGTATGAACGAGGCTTCAGTCAAAACCGAAACACCAAGGAAGGCTGAGGAATAGTCACCCACTTATATTGATAATAATAATAGTCATAATAAACTAATAGTATAGGCTCAGCACTGTGTTTTAGTCATTTTTGTTTTCATCTTTTCTTGAATGCTTAAACTCCTCAACCCCATTTAGTATGTCAACATTTGGATCAGAACCAGCAGTTTGTAAGAAATTGGTTAGGAAACAATATGTCATATTTTGGTTCTCAAAATTCCCCAAATTGATGCATTAAAATGAAATTATTTAAAATATGATTTGCATTTTTCTTTATATCATAAGGAAGATAGCATTTGATGTTACGTATACAGTAGATAGAACCTATTCAGAGGGAAATTCAGCTTCTCAGAAGAATTGGCGCTTATCAATTAATCGATCATCGATCGATAAGATGAAACAACTATTGATTAATGAGTTACTCTATAATTTGCATCCCTACATGCAACCTGATTGGTTGACAACTTTATTGTAGTCCTCGTCCAAAGAGACTCTAGACAGTTTTTCTTCTTCAGATAGCTTCTATATTATATTTAATCTACTATTATACTACTGATAATATACAATTTATATTCTGAACCCCCTCCCAATCATAGTTCAACAAATAATACCTGAGGGTGAGGAAGGAGGGGTCTGGTGTTAGATGAGGGGAACTCTCCTCCCAGCTCCTTCTTTCCTGAGGGCACATAGTCTGGCTGTTCAAACACACACTCTTTCATCCCCAATCAATGGCCACAATTCCCCTACACACACACACACACACGCACACACACACTGGGCCTGGGAGCTGCAGGGCGTCACACAGCACTTCAAAAGACCGAGTTCTGGATCTATGGCATCCTGAACCACTCGAAGGCACAACTGGTGAAGAGAGAAGTCGTTTGACGCACAGAAACAAGTCTGCTGCTGTTGTCAGTTTAGTTTAGTGTGTCTGCATTCAGGTGCACATGTGTGTGTGTCTGTGTGCCTAGTGGTCATTTCAAAGCCCTGTTCTACACGCATCATTAATCCAACTATTGTCTATGTAGTGGAGTAATGTCTAAAGTCTCCCTCCAGCCCGGTCACCTTAAAATTAAAACTGCATTATCTATTACATCTCGAGAGAAACTCTTTGTTTGTGGATTATGTTTGCTGTTGAGGTATCACAAATGAGTTTCAAAAGTGCACAGAAGTCCACATAGAGAGGAGGTCTGGTGGGGTGGCCTCCAAATTCATAGTGCTTTCAGTGTCATAGTCATCAAACCATGACGTTCTTTTACTAAATCTATCCATGTCGTTTTGTTGCGTTTTTTGTTTTGTTCGTTCCCCACGTGCTTCAGGCGAAAAATAAGATGAGAGTGTAATTTAGTTGGCGGAGAATGCTATTTTGTCGGAGACAGGGTTGCTCCCTGTGTGTGTTGTTATCAGAGCTTCTCCTTGCTTTGTCAACCTAGCCAGCAGGCTGCGTGCCTTTTAGTGACTGTTACGCACACGCACGTGTCCCACTGACTAGCTAATGGCTAGCTAACGGCAGCCGCTCTGCACTGCTCTCACAGGAGTCGTCATGGAAGCGTAGCTCTCACCCTCCAGGGCCCCTCGGTTGTTACCATAATAATAATAATTATAATTCATTTAATTTATATAGCGCTTTTCAAGGACCCAAAGTCGCTTACAGAGGTAGATGGACATAGTAAACAAAGATAAAAAGAGAGTGGGAAGAGATTGTAGAGGGGCGGGTCAGGGGGAGAGGGCAGGAAGGAAGGTAGTTATGGGTATGGGAGATCGTAGGCTTGTGAGAAAAGGTAGGTGTTTAGGCGGGATTTAAATGTGGCGAGTGAGGGAGAGTCATGGATGGGTTGGGGGAGAGAGTTCCAAAGTCGGGGTGCAGTTCTGGAGAAAGCTCTGTATCCAAAGGTTTTGAGTTTGAATGGTGGTAAAGTCAGAGTGAGAGAGGAGGAGGATCGGAGGGTTCGGGAGGGGCGGTGGGGGATAAGGAGGTCAGACAGGTAGGGTTGGGCCAGGTGATGGAGAGCTTTGAAGGTCAGGAGGAGTATTTTAAAGTCAATACGTTGTTTGATGGGGAGCCAGCGGAGGGAGTGAAGAACGGGGGTGATGTGTTCACGGGACCGGGTGTGAGTGAGGAGGCGAGCAGCAGAGTTTTGGACCGTTTGAAGTCTACGGAGGGAATGAGAGGTGATGCCAGTGAGGAGGGAGTTGCAATAGTCGAGACGTGAGGAGATGAAGGCGTGGATAAGGGATTCAGCAGCAGGGGGGGTGAGGCAGTGTCTGATTTTGGTGATGAGGCAGAGGTGGAAGTAGGAGGTCTTGATGGTGGAGCTGACGTGAGGATCAAAGGAGAGGGTGGGGTCCAGGGGAGGGAGAGGTGGTCGAGCTGTCAATGGTGAGTGAGATGGGTCCAGTTTTGTTAAGAGACCATGGCTACCGCAGCCTCACTACTGTCGCAACCACGACTTGAACGCTTTGCTGAAAAGTTAACCTTGAATTATGGAAGTGTTGTCAATGGCTTCACAGGAGAAACCAGATGGATCCAGATCCAGTAAGGTTGCTGCTCTATGGTGTGTTCATCAGATCCACCCGTCGCTCCTCTGCAGTCCAAATATGGTCACTTCTGTTCACTGGTTGCAAAAATTCTAAGATGGGATTGGCCAAATATACAGTCTATGGGTGTCTGTGACCATATATCTAAGATTTTTTTGTGGCATAGACACCTTTTATTAGCAGTGGACAGATCAGAAACACAGGAGAGAGAGGGGGGTGTGACAAGCACCAAAGGACCTCCGGACGGGATTCGAACCGGGGTCGGCCCATATGCCTACTTGCGTACATGGCATGTGCTCTAACCACTTCGCCACCTGCGCACCCCTTAGTATGTTTTTACATAAAACATTATTTGAGATATATTTGAGATATTTGGATGTTTAGGATGAAGTCTTTGTTTTTTGTAGCTACCCAGTTTTATTTTATTCCAATCATTTTCTAGATAATGTGAATTTAGATTGTATTCATAGTCTAGTTCTATGTTGATGAGTAACGATGCAAGAAATTATTATGAAAGCATCACCAGAGGAAAACTAAAATGACCATTAATGGTTGTCAATTTGAGGATTTCTGCCATTTAGACGTGAGAGGAATTTAAATATGTTTTACTTGAGGCAAAGTGCGTAACTGAACACAGTGCATTGAAAAAAGACGGACTGCAGGTGTGGCAGCAATCATCTTCATCTGATTCAACCGGGAAAACTTTGACTGACTCGACTTTTCTGACTGACTCGCACATTGGTTGTTGCACTCTTGTTGCTGTCACACACACACACACACACAGTCACTGAGGCCTCCTGCAGCTGGCTGAGGATTAAGAGGTCAGGAGTCAAAGGGGGGACCCGTCAGAACAGAGACCGCCACACAAGTGATGAAGCAGAAGAAACATGGGCAGAGAGAGGGAGAAGCATAGACAGAGTTGTGATCCAGATGACCCAGATCAGAAGTATGTGATGTTCTGTGGTTCAGTGTTTTCATCTGTCCGACGGTGTTAGGTGCATCAAAGCAGAACAGTTTTACAAGGCTGACGCAAATGAGAGCAGGTTAAAGTGGACGCGTCTGGCTTTAACCCCTCGCCCGACGCCTCAGAAGACACACCCGACATGAACCATGATTAGCTCCTCAACCATAGGGCTTATATTATATATGTGCTCTTATTTAAAAAGGTAAGACGTTAAGGAATATGAATCATTTGTAAGAAAACTAAACTATATTTCCATTCAACAGAAAATGGAGAAGCAATGAAAATGTGATTTTTAGCCTCACTTAGTATATGATCTAAATTTCAAAGCCAATATAACCAAGATCAATGGACAGTGATGGAACTGAATGTCCTCTTCTATTTACTACAACTGGGACTGTAAACTGACAGAAAATACATGAAATATAAGATGACACAATTTCTGAAGACATAGTCAGGCAGTCTCAGTGTTTTGGCCATGTTGACTATAAATATCCCCAAAACACTGAAATAGTAATAAACATAATTCATATTGATCAATATTTATATATGGCCGAAGAGCTCCATGATATAAGCGCTGCTTCCCCTACAATGTTACTGGCACGGCAGTGCTCAATTCCTCTGGAGCCCCCCACCAGGTCAGGAAAGGCCACCATAAATGTTTCCCCAAAAAAACAAGCAAATAACAACCTAAGTGAAAGAAGATGAAAGGGACGACCTACAGGATTAATTAAACACGATGTATCCACATAAAACAACTGGGGAAGTGAGAGTTTTCTGGTGTTCCACTGAAAAGAGGGCAATGCAAAGCTGGCTGTTGTTGTTGGTGGGCAACATTGTCAAATGCCTTGTTTGCTGTAAAACAGTAATTCAAATATTAAAAAATATGCAAAATGCATAAACCTGAGGATAATTATACCAAGAAAAAAACTTCAAATGGTTGTGAGTATGAGCCCTTTAAAAGTTGATCTGAGTCGTTGAAACAGATTATTTACTTGGCGTTTTCAGGGTGAAGAACCCTTCCAGCTAATCTTTTCAGAACAGGACAAACAGCTTATTAGGCAAGACGTGCAAACAACAGAGAAAGTAATCAAGTTTATGTGGCGTCATTAAAATGGCCTTCGAAAAAAACCCCCGCCTGTTTGACAGATGAAGACGGTCTAAACTGCTCCCCACTTGACTGGGCTCTCCACACATCCTCTGCCCACTGTGGCTGTGGGCGAGCCTGTGTTACTTTTAATTTGGACATCTTGTTCGCAGATGAGAACTGAAAGCCACTTCAAAGAGGTGCCAAGCGGACGAACACTTTAAATGCTCACTGACGGAGAGGAGGAAAGAATAATGAAGTAGGAGCTGAGCAAAGGCTGGCATTTTGCATGTTGTGCTTTCAAACTGAAATGTAACATAGTTAACAATTAGTTACCTGAACAAACAAAAAAGGGATCAGGTGCCTTTCAAATAGAGAGGCTGTCCCTCTCCGAACTCCTTTTGGGAAAAAAAATATATACGGTAGTCTGCATCAAGAGACGATATATCTTTTTGATCCTGTCTGAATTGTCAGTATAAATTACGCATTTGATGTTTGTCAATTTAAAAGATGATTTATACAGAAAAAGTATGAACCTTTTTGAATTTCATGTTTTTTTTTAACAAATGTGTCATAAAATGTGATCTGATCTTCATCTAAGTCAAGGCTATTGATAAATATACAGATTTTTTTTAACTTTCATGTCTATGTATTGAGAACAACCAAAAAAAAAGTGCTTGTGGGAAAAGTACATGAACCTTTTGAGTTAATGAGCTCAAATAAGCTAATTGGAGTCAGGTTTTAGCACAGCTGGAGTCTTGTTAAGATGATAAGTTTGGAGGTGTGGACTACAGCTACTTTGACCGATAAAAACCCCTCAAACTTTTGGAGTTTGCGCTGCACAAGAACACACTTATGTGAGCCATGCCTCGCCAAAAAGAGCTTTCAGAGGATCTATGATCAAGAATTGTTGATTTACATGAAGCTGGCAAGGGTTACAAAGTAATTTCAAAGACTTTAGAAAAGGCTTGCTAGCTAGCATTTTTCAGAGGGGAAGAGAAAGAAGGAGAGAGAGACCTGTTGTTAGTTTGATTAATGTTACATCCTGGTACCAGACACACACAGAGACCTGTTGTTATAGTAACGTTACATCCTGGTACCCAACACACACAGAGAGACCTGTTGTTATAGTAACGTTACATCCTGGTACCCAACACACAGAGAGACCTGTTGTTATATTAAATTACATCCTGGTACCCAACACACAGAGAGACCTGTTGTTATAGTAACGTTACATCCTGGTACCCAACACACAGAGAGACCTGTTGTTATAGTAACGTTACATCCTGGTACCCAACACACAGAGAGACCTGTTGTTATAGTAACGTTACATCCTGGTACCAAACACACACAGAGAGACCTGTTGTTATAGTAACGTTACATCCTGGTATCCAACACACACAGAGAGACCTGTTGTTATAGTAACGTTACATCCTGGTACCCAACACACAGAGAGACCTGTTGTTATAGTAACGTTACATCCTGGTACCCAACACACAGAGAGACCTGTTGTTATAGTAACGTTACATCCTGGTACCAAACACACACAGAGAGACCTGTTGTTATAGTAACGTTACATCCTGGTATCCAACACACACAGAGAGACCTGTTGTTATAGTAACGTTACATCCTGGTACCCAACACACAGAGAGACCTGTTGTTATAGTAACGTTACATCCTGGTACCCAACACACACAGAGAGACCTGTTGTTATAGTAACGTTACATCCTGGTATCCAACACACACAGAGAGACCTGTTGTTATAGTAACGTTACATCCTGGTACCAGAAACACACAGAGAGACCTGTTGTTATAGTAACGTTACATCCTGGTACCCAACACACAGAGAGACCTGTTGTTATAGTAACGTTACATCCTGGTACCCAACACACAGAGAGACCTGTTGTTATATTAAATTACATCCTGGTACCCAACACACAGAGAGACCTGTTGTTATAGTAACGTTACATCCTGGTACCCAACACATAGAGAGACCTGTTGTTATAGTAACGTTACATCCTGGTACCCGACACACAGAGAGACCTGTTGTTATAGTAACGTTACATCCTGGTATCCGACACACAGAGAGACCTGTTGTTATAGTAACGTTACATCCTGGTACCCAACACACAGAGAGACCTGTTGTTGTAGTAACGTTACATCCTGGTACCCGACACACAGAGAGTTCTGTTGTTATAGTAACGTTACATCCTGGTACCCAACACACAGAGAAACCTGTTGTTATAGTAACGTTACATCCTGGTACCCAACACACAGAGGGACCTGTTGTTATAGTAACGTTACATCCTGGTACCCAACACACAGAGAGACCTGTTGTTATAGTAACGTTACATCCTGGTACCCGACACACAGAGAGATCTGTTGTTATAGTAACGTTACATCCTGGTACCCAACACACAGAGAGACCTGTTGTTATAGTAACGTTACATCCTGGTACCCGACACACACCCAACACGAATGATGCATGACCATTCAGAAATACTACCGGGTCTCTATGGATACAAAACTCAATGCAAATGGGTGAAGTATCCTATTTAAAATGCTTTGTTGCCTAAACCTAACGCCCAATGAAATCATGGTTATGACAATGATATTCCATCTCTGCCAATAGAGCCCCTAAATGTGACACAGGAGGCCTTTTAACGAACACTTTAAGTAAATAGAGGGTTAAAAAATTCCTGGACTGTGATACCTGCTGGACTCTTACAGTTTTATAGACAAGATGGTTTTATTTTCTTTGTGTCCATCATGTGTAATGAACCAGTGTGTTAGCGATAGCCGCTAGCTAAACCAAGACACTCCATAAACACAGACAGACCAATACAAGTCCAAAACAAGCAGTCAGCGGGTCAGTCGGCTGCAGAAAAGCTGACCATCTGACGAGGCCAAAACTCACCAGACTCTCAGCTTCGGGAACAGATGGGAAGCATTAAACAAATTGAGGTAGCTGAAATTGATGAAGTGATTTTACAGCATTAACTCGATATATCTGTGTGTGCTGGGTTTGATTGGGTTGTTGGCCACTTCAGAGACCTCTGGCTTATTTGAATTTGATTACTGCCATTATTCAAATGAACAGAAAGGTTTGTGAGGACAGCTGAGAAAGCAAATAATGGTGGATACGGAGTAACAACTTTAAGTTCACTCAGTATCATCCCTGCAAACAAAAAGTAACTTGATAAATGGCAGCTTGAGGAGCAGCGGAGCCTGTGGAGACGTTAACTGGCTTTTTTTTGTAAATCTATGCTCCAAACCGTCAAAGAGGCAGCACTACCATAGGCTATAGTTTAAATGAAGTGGAAACGACTTAAATTCAAGCAGTTCCACTGTGAAACCCCCTTTTATGGATTATGTGCTAAAACTGAAATTAATGGATAGCGTGGATTATAAGAGTAACTAAACCCCCAAACATCCCTTTAACTGAAAACCAATGTTTCTGGGTATTTAGTAACGTCAGTGTTGTTGATTGATTAAGGTCCAAATGTTGACATTTTAGTGAAAAGTATTTGAATGACTTGCGTAGCCTATATAGACCAACCACAACCAACTAACCCAAGCCCACACCTCCCAGCCTGTGAATTGCTTAAGCTAATCTTTAATGCTAATCACTAGCATACACAATCCCAGCCTTGCATGTAAAGTCAACAACTTAAGGCTGTGTCCACACACTAGGAAATCACATTCCTATCACCAGATATTCCTCAATAACCAGATGTTGCTTCTGTGATTGTAATGATGGATTGGTTGAAAAATAAGATGACTGATGATATGATATGATATAATGATAAGATGTCGATACTTTTACGCAAGCCATTTTTTGGATTTACAAGCTCTAGGGGTTTATTTGCTCTTTAATAATCCTGTACAGTAAAATCGACATAAAATGACGGGATGGACTGAATTTGCTGAAATGTGTTAGACAATGTTTTTATGTTCTGGGAGGAAAACGAAATGTGATTTAAGTAAAGCGTTTATTCTTCTGCATGCATACCTGTATGTTCACCGCTGTTGTGGTCAAAGCTAATGTCAACAAAATTGCTTCAGATGGACCTGATTTCCATCTCTTATTAGATTTACACTAGATTAATACGGTCGAGCTGCACATGCTCAGAAGGTGTATGTTGTTGGGCTCAGCGTTAAAACGCACATGTCTTCTCATGAAATGGAAAAGACCAGCTATGATCTTTAAAAGGAATCTGAAAGGAGCATGGCATTGCTGTCAGTGGCCCATTTCAGCTCCTTAAGTTGGAAAATACTTCAACTGTTCAAAACCAATTACCCAAGTTTCATTCTGGTGGTTGTTACCAGAGCCCAGTCTCCTGTCAGTTTCTATGGAGGCCCAGCATTAGAATTATGGTGGCACAAAACACGATTACTTCTGCTACAACTTTACTGTAACTTCTAAATTCTGCCATTTTAGGCGAAGCTAACAGATGTCTTGGTGAAATATCTTGCCAAGAACATAGATTTATGTCAGTGTGACTGTAAAATGTGAAATTTGACTGCTTCGTGTTACCGATAATTGAGTGCTACAGGAATTAAACATCTAGTTAGAACCACACTAGTTCCCTTGACAAAAAGGATTATTGCAGAAAATTAGCTCTGTGGCAAAAATAAACTCTACGACTCTACGTAGTTTTAAGAACCGGTTGTCATTATTATATCCATTATTTACTGCAAAGGGTACGGCCAGAGCCGGCTGGGAACACTGCTTTACTGCCGGAGTTCAGATTTGAAAGCACAAGAAACACAACCTGTACTGTGACAGCTGCGTGGTGGCTCGAGTATTTTAAGCATATTTTGATGATTATCAGGATAATATCTTGAATTTTAATTGTTTTATGTAGACTATGTATAGAAATGTATGTGGAGAAACCAGAGACTGTCTATGGTACGAACAACAATGTCACTGCCGTCTCTAGATGATGTTATTTTGAGTGTTGATGGAGCAGCTACAATATTAGCATAGCATAGCATCCATCAATCCAGACTCCATTCAGAAAACAAGCATTTTAAAAGTTGCTTGCTTGTCGTCTTGCAGACAGACCAAACAAAGAATGACTTCACACTTTTTACAAATCGTCATCACTATGTAGATAGTTCAGCTCCCTTTTTACCTGTTTATTGCTATTAAATCACAGCCTAATAGTTTATTTTAGGCTCATCCAGCAGTAATAAACCAGCTGATGTGTGTCTTGTTAGATCCAGTGAATCCAGCTTGGTGAAATTCACCAATTATCAACTCTGGATGATGTTATGAACTCAGACAGGACAGTGTTTGGTTTATAGTGGTCATTTCCGCCATGATTGATGAACATTGTTGGTGTTTACATGGAGGAACCCCCCCCTCTCTGTGTCTTGCTTGAGTGACACAAATAAACACAAATGATCTTGCGGTCAAACTCATGCGAATAACGCAAGGCAATAACTTGCTTCGCACCATTCAGTCGACGATGCTACAAATAGCACAATCCAAACTAAGATTAGCTCCATATTTCCCGCCTCCTGCAGAATCGTCCTGCTAGGACATGTTTTATGTCGCTGCTTTCTCGTTGTGAAAATGATGATCAAGGATCAGGTCTGGTCTTGTAAACTGTAACGACACCACAAAAAGTTAAAAAAAAAAAAAAATTACAATGATTATCTGACATCTGTGTAAAAAGCTGCCTTTGTTTCTGGGTCATGAACGAGCCGAGGTCACCGGGTTTTACGGAGCCAAACAAACACACACAGTTCAGTTTGTACTAATTGATTCTCCTTCCAGCAGAGACTATGTGAGCGTGTGTGTCTCTCTCTCTGTGTGTGTGTGTTTACTTTAAAGGGTCTGTCAGGAGTTTAAGTAAATAGATAAGTGACAAAGTAAACACTTCTCTCTCTCTCTCTCTCTCTGTCACACGCACACACACACACACACACACACACACACACACACACAACAGCTTCCTGCTTTCTATACACAACAGTTTGTTAATTACATTGTTCTGTGTTCAGAATGTACTCTGAAAGTGAACCAATTGGCTAATTATAATGCAATTTTATATATATATACGTGTGTGTGTGTGTGTGTTCCTATAGATGTCTCAGCAGTAAATCCGACCGCACTCCCTGACCTAAAACTGGCGTTAATGAGGTGTTCCAGCAGCAGGGAATGGTGGGTTCAGGACTTGGTCCTGTTTTACTTTGTGTGTGTGTGTGTGTGTGTGTGTGTGTGTGTGTGTGTGTGTGTGTGTGTGTTCATGCATCTGCTTGAGGATTTAAGCGGGTGTAGCGTTTATGGTGTAAAGGTGTGTTTGCAGGAGACAAATATGATGTGTGACGTTGAAAATAAGTGCACTGATTGTTTCTGATTTTCCAGAGCTCATCTGTCATGCCTGGAAAGTTCCAGCACAAATTACTCAGCAGCTTCTAGTGACGAGTCCCATGATGATATCAGGCCCTGCAGTTTGAAGTTCTGAGCATGTTTGATCTACACAAACCCATGCAAACGTATGCATGGGTTTGCATGTTCTCCCCGTGTTAGCATGGGTTCTCTCCGGGTTCTCCCGCTTCCTCCCACAGTCCAAAAACATGACAAACAAACTTTTTTGAAACCAGGGGCCCGGTTCAGAAACCTGGTTACCTGTCTGTCTCTACATGTCAGCCCTGTGATAGACTGGTTACCTGTCTGTCTCTACATGTCAGCCCTGTGATAGACTGGTTACCTGTCTGTCTCTACATGTCTCCCTGTGATAGACTGGTTACCTGTCCAGGGTGTACCCTGCCTTCGCCCAATGACAGCTGGGATCGGCTCCAGCCCCCCCATGACCTTGAATACAGGATAAGCGGTAGACGATGGATGGACGTACGTCAGGTTTAGTTAACCAAACAAATGTTGGGTTTAGTTAACTAAGTGAACTTTAGTTTTAGTTAACCAAGAGAACTTTAAGTTTAGATACAAAGAGAACGTTTTCACTTTAAACACAATTGCATCTATACTCTCTTTGGGATGTAGCTCCTGGTGGTGTGAAAGAGAGAGAGATCACATCCGATGTATCTTCCATCCATCCATCCATTGTCTACCGCTTATCCTGTATTTAGGGTCGCGGGGGGGCTGGAGCCGATCCCAGCTGTCATTGGGCGAAGGCAGGGTACACCCTGGACAGGTAACCAGTCTATCACAGGGCCAACATGTAGAGACAGACAGCCATTCACGCTCACATTCACACCTACGGGCAATTTAGAGTCACCAATGAACCTATCCCCATCCTGCATGTCTTTGGACTGTGGGAGGAAGCCGGAGAACCCGGAGAGAACCCACGCTTACACGGGGAGAACATGCAAACTCCACACAGAAGGAACCCAGGGCCGACCTGGGGATCGAACCCGGGACCCTCTTGCTGTGAGGTGAGAGTGCTACCCACTACACCACCGTGCAGCCCTCCGATGTATCTTGAAGAACAGATAAGCTGTAATGGTACAGTATCTGTCTAGACTCGTTCAGACTGGAGGCGCCTGCCACCCCCACTCTCCCCCCACAGTCCAGTTCAACCTGAACCCTGCCAGAGGCCAGACAATAGAGACTGACAGCATAAAGGGGCCCCTGTTGGGTAAGAGTTCTGCAGGTGATCTAACACTCAGTGATGGGTGGATGGAGAGATGAGGAATAGTCACTTTTTAAGCTGCAACAGTGCATCAAGAAATAAAACTAAAAGGAAAATGAAAACCTCTTTTCTGTAAAACATTTACTGCTTCTGTTGCTTCTCTCAGAGTAGACACCATTTCCAGATGTAAACAGCTCCGAGCGACAAGTGATGGCAGGGATTGATAGATTGCAGAGGGAGGAGGAAGAACTAATAACACACTTCACCGCTGCAGGCTGAAACATTTGGTTAGTGTAGCTTTAAGACTGTTCTAGAAAGATTAATGCAGAAGAGAAGTTCACCATGTACTTAAAATGAGTCTTATTGTGTAAAGTATTTTGTCTTTAAAGGTCATGTACTTACTACTCTAATTTCAAGATGTCAACAGTAGAGACTCAGGGAGTAACTGGAGGATGTGCAGGAGGACACATCTGTACGAGGATGAAGGACAAGCAGAGCGCAGACATGTTTCAGAGCGTTGTTTCTCTGCCAGGTGCCTGTCGGCACACCTGTGTGAAGGTGACGTGCTTATTTGCAACATGTTGACAGACCAGTGAAGTGTGAAGACACACAGACTCTGCTGTAGAAACTCTGTCCTGCTTTTATCACCTCGGTGGAAAAACCGGTGTCTCCAAATGTTGCCCTGGATCAGGGTGTGTGCCCGACCGAGCCACAAGGAACATACCAAAACCAGGCCAGTTGATTCCTCTGGTTGCAGATCTGTGTGTTGTCTCCAGACTCTCCTCTCTGCTGGCTCCATGTTCTGTTTGTCTGTGTGCAATGCAAATGTAGTGGAAGGACCGTTTTTATGTGCATCACCCTATTAAATATTTACAGAAATTGAGTAGGAAGAAGCCTGAGCATAGAGTTATCTGAGTGTTAAACACACCAAGCCTTGTTATCTTGGTACAGACTGACTTCCAAAGCTTGTGAAACAACCCAGCCTCATGGCAGATTGTGAAATAATCACAGAATTGGTTTCATGTTCAGGAACACAAATTGTGGGGTTTTTTTTCATGTCGCTCTGAACTGACGATGCCACTGAATGCCACTTAAATGCATTTATTTGGTCTCATTTAGTATTTAAATTCTGTACAGGTTTTCAATAGTATAGTGGGGTGATTTAATAAATGTGTATGCATTCATATAGGGTGATGAGGAAATGGAAGAAAAATATGAATTCAAGCTCAATTCAGAGAGAGTAGATGAAGCCTGTTGTGTGTCGGGTCTTAATGATGAGTAATTTTAAAAAGTTTGGTGAAGATGTTTGGATGAGGGTGTCCTTGTATGAATTGTATCTTGTGATGCACCAGATTATGTCATAAGAGCATTTGAACGACTTTCAACTGCAGAGGCTGCAGAAACATTTTTTGTGTGTAAACGCAGAAGTCTTGCACGTTTGGGCCGACCGTCCACACGGATCGGCCGTTTCTGGTGCCTGAAAACAAACTTTTTTGAAACCAGGGGCCCGGTTCAGAAACCTGGTTACCTGTCTGTCTCTACATGTCAGCCCTGCGATAGACTGGTTACCTGTCTGTCTCTACATGTCTCCCTGCGATAGACTGGTTACCTGTCTGTCTCTACATTCAGCCCTGTGATAGACTGGTTACCCGTCTGTCTCTACATGTCGGCCCTGTGATAGACTGGTTACCCGTCTGTCTCTACATGTCTCCCTGTGATAGACTGGTTACCTGTCTGTCTCTACATTCAGCCCTGTGATAGACTGGTTACCTGTCTGTCTCTACATGTCAGCCCTGCGATAGACTGGTTACCTGTCTGTCTCTACATGTCAGCCCTGTGATAGACTGGTTACCCGTCTGTCTCTACATGTCGGCCCTGTGATAGACTGGTTACCCGTCTGTCTCTACATGTCTCCCTGTGATAGACTGGTTACCTGTCTGTCTCTACATTCAGCCCTGTGATAGACTGGTTACCTGTCTGTCTCTACATGTCAGCCCTGTGATAGACTGGTTACCTGTCTGTCTCTACATGTCAGCCCTGCGATAGACTGGTTACCCGTCTGTCTCTACATGTCAGCCCTGTGATAGACTGGTTACCTGTCTGTCTCTACATGTCAGCCCTGCGATAGACTGGTTACCTGTCTGTCTCTACATGTCAGCCCTGTGATAGACTGGTTACCCGTCTGTCTCTACATGTCGGCCCTGTGATAGACTGGTTACCTGTCTGTCTCTACATGTCAGCCCTGTGATAGACTGGTTACCTGTCTGTCTCTACATGTCGGCCCTGTGATTGACTGGTTACCCGTCTGTCTCTACATGTCGGCCCTGTGATAGACTGGTTACCTGTCTGTCTCTACATGTCAGCCCTGTGATAGACTGGTTACCTGTCTGTCTCTACATGTCAGCCCTGTGATAGACTGGTTACCTGTCTGTCTCTACATGTCAGCCCTGTGATAGACTGGTTACCCGTCTGTCTCTACATGTCTCCCTGTGATAGACTGGTTACCTGTCCAGGTGAACCCTGCCTTCGCCCAATGACAGCTGGGATCAGCTCCAGCCCCCCCGCGACCCTGAATACAGGATAAGCGGTAGACGATGGATGGAATTAGTTTGGTTGGACTGTTCAGTAACTTGCAAAAAAATTGTGATGTGATATTTTTTTGCCATATCTCTCACCCCTAATTCTCATGCGACATGTTTATGATGGATATACTTATTGTGTTTATTTTGGTGGTGCCTTCGGACAAAAGCGGTAGTGTTGCCGAGCACCAGATTCCCTTTAGAAAACCTCTCGTTTAACTGCAGCTATGTCTGACATTCTGCCCTGCTCAGACCTGCTGCTGGTCCTGCCATGCCTCCCTTCCCTCCAGTAGGCCCAGCAATATGGCCTGGTCCTCCAGCAGCGTGATTGCAGGTCTTGGCTCTCAGTGAGGCAAAGTTCTGCTCCTGGCTGGAGGAGGAGCTGGGCACGGAGCGCTCCACCTCCAGCCAGAGCTCCAACTGCAGGTCAAAGGCGTAAGCGAAGCTGGATCTGGGTCTGTTCGCTGCCAGAGGCCCCCCTTGACATTAGAGCTGAACGAGTTTCTGGTGAACCTGAATAATTTCTTAGAATTGTATGAAGAATTCGTCCTGGTGGCATCTATGACAAGCTTTAATATTATGTACTAAACTGAGACTATTTCATAACCAATTCAAAGTTCTGCCGAGTACTTTTTAAACACAACAAAACACTTGCATAATTCACCATATATAAGTACACTGAAAGCTATGGCTGCCAACCAAAAACCGTAAAATTAAAGTAAAATATCCTAATTCAAATAAAGTTTAAAAAATTACTATTACAGAAAATGTTATTAAATGTTCTGCAGGAAAATACCGTTATTTTAACAGATTTTTCCTCAATTTTTATGATCAAACACCTTTAATAAAGTGAAAATGCTAAAAGTTCTGCAGGAAAATACTTTTATTTTACAGATTTTTCTTCAATTTTTATGATCAAACAACTTTAATAAAGTGAAAATGCTAAAAGATCTGCAGAAAATACTGTTATTTTACAGATTTTTCCTAAATTATTACAATCAAACACCTTTTAATAACAGTTAAAAACACCTTAAAAACAGTCAAATGACTGGCAGCTACGGCTGCCAAACAAAAACCCTAAAATTAAAGTAAAATATCTATAATAATACATCTCAGATTAAGTAACATTTTCATTCTGCATGGTTCTGCATAAAAATACCACTATTCTACATATTTTTCCTATATTTTTTTTACAATCAAACACCTTCAATAAGTGTGTTACATGCTAAATATTTATTGATTCAGTTTTTGTAATATTATAGTTTTAATGTAATACATTGAATATTTTAACTACTGTACTGTATTATTGTGAAATATCCTCAACTCAAAACATTTTCAAAATCGAAATTCAAAATCGATACTGTAATGGGAATTTTGGATGTCTGTAATTTATTATCAGAATATTTGTCAGGTCAGACGTCGATCCGCATCTCCTTTCTGACTGTTATGCTATGACGAAAATTAATGCCTGTTTGTCGATGATATGAACATGAGTGCCACATTGACATAAGATAATTTCAGGACTATGACGCCTGTGTTCTGTAAATCTTGACCTTGCCTGTACATCTTGTCTTTGTAAGATAGGACATGATCCGTCCTTTGGTTCCTCCTCCTTAAAAGGGAGATTGCTGTTGGACTCAGGGTCGTTCCTGCTGATTCTGAACCTTTGCATCAGAAGGCAGGGGTGAACAGTACTTTCTTCTGCAGATGAGAATACTTAGTGGAATAAACAGCTGATCCTGGTTGTTGATCTTTATTGGGCAGATTCATTTTTCCACAACAATACATCTAAAGGTTTTCACTGTTTCAATTAAAGTAGGTCGCAAAACTTATTTATAAATAAAATACACACCAATATTGATTCTAAAACCCCTTTATTTTTTGTATTGAGTTGTAAATTTACAATATCAACCAATTATTCACAAACAGTTCTGACCCCCAAGGAAGAATTGAAAAACTAAAAATTCTATTTCTCCATGTGTCTATCTTGTCTGCTAGCTGTACTATCATGACACGGTGATGGCGTTTCACTTTTGAAACAGGTGGAGAGCTGCTGGGCTGAGGGGGTTGTTGTCAGTGGTTTTTTAGCTTGTATTTTCCAATTGAGTTTTATATTGTTTTCCACAATGTTCTCCTGTCCCTGGGGGCTCTGTAGTTCCAATAATATTTGTGCACATGCATTACATTCTTAATTTAGCCTATTTAGCCCTCTTAATTTAACCTTAAATGTACAGTGTATTATCAAATAATACATACCACAAAAGGTCAATTAATCCGTACCAGAGGTGACAGTGCAATGTAGCAGATCGAGAAAGACAAAGTAAGATCCACTGAAAAGTCCTTACTATAAAAACGATTTTATTTATTTTTCTATTATTAAAACTACTGCAAAAAATTAGAGTCATATACCGTAAAATTAGGATTTTTTTTTACAGTGTAGCAGCTGGTGATATGTGGTGAAACACGTCTGAAACAGGGACTCTGCTTGGAGCTAATTCCCCCTTAACTCATTGAACCTAGAATGTATGAGTTTATTAAGCTGTTATACCACCAAAAAGCTCAGCAGGAATGAATACATCAGCAGAGTAACAGTGAGAAGGATTATTTAAAAATATGAGTTTAGTCATCTCATGCATTTTGCAGAACAGATACATATCTATTTTAATCCATCTATATGCCCACACAAGCTGCTCTCCACACGAGCAGACATGCCCCCTCTGAGGCTTCAAACTCAGACTGAACAGGAAACATACCCCATCCTCTCATGCCAGGTTGTTGTTTGGAACAACTTCACTCGGAAACTAAGTTGACATTTGCCCACAAACTCCTGAAGCTAAACATGGATACTTTGAGGATTGATCACCTGACAGCAACATTTTGATATAATTGAGATAATCGAGATAATTGAGGTCTGACCTGCAGCAGTGCTCACCTTGATGTCACTTTGCATTGCTGACATGCTGTACAACACCTGGGCGTAGCTATGGCAGCCGCGTCAGCCAATATCATCCACTGAGATGGCCAAGGTCCCAATGTTGGTGTATTTCTGTGGGTGGAGCGGCGGAGGCAGAATAATTTTTCAAACACGTTAACCCTGATTAGCAAGTTTTGTTGGCTTATTTTTTTTACGATGGCTGAAGAAAATGCAAGTTTTTCTCAATTTGTCCCCCCCAACGACACTGGCGAGTTTTAATCATTCCAATGATTATCAGAGTAATATCTCTAATTGCATTTATTTTGGCAGGATAATCGTAATATGAATTTTAATTTTGTCCCATGGCTATAAGGAGAGTTACTGTGTTTTTTATGCTAATATATGTGTGTATTTTCATAGCATTACTTTAATGGTTTTAAGTAAGAGAAGTCTGCCTTCATCCTAATATAGACTCAATCCCAGCTGCCAGAGCTCAGTCTAGACAACAGTTGTCACCACTCAGGTGTTAACTGCTGCATCAAAGCTGACTATGTTGTCTCACAGCCTGGGTTTAGGTCACATCGTGAAACTATGAAACTGGTTCACATTAAGCATCTCTGTTATTGGAGTGAGACACGGAAGCAAAGACCAACAGAAATAACTTTGCAGGCCTTTTCATCATTCAAACAAACAAATTTGTTTCATAGATTTCTTCTAAACTTTTAAATGGCTGAGTCCACATTGAAGACCTCTTACACTTTTTAATACAATATGTTTTTAAAACTTTGTTTCGGGTGAAGTACTTTCACATGGTGGAAAAAAGCAGCTTTTGTTTTTTTACAGAATGAGGCAGATTTTTCTGAGCATTTCCACCATGAATGAAGGCATCACCTCACCATAGTTGGTTATTCATGAAACAACAATACAAAGGCTCCGTGGCCCAAACTCTAAAACTTTATTGCTCTTTTCAACCTTGACAAAGGAAGCACAGACCACATCCACTCCTTCTGTTCTTGCCTTTCACAGTAAAAGCCCATGACATATTATATTCACAGGTCTAAAGTCCTTAAGTTATGCCATTTCCTAGGGCTGCAGGAATAAACCACCTCACCATCATACTGCCATATTAGGAGGTCATCACAATAGCAAAAATACACTTTAATGAACCCTAATGACTTTTAATTGAATTTGGTTTTCATTTAAATATCTCGGCAACTATGGATTGCCGTGACAGTCTGTGCATATATTCTTGGTCCCCAGAGGGAAAAAAACCTTTCTACCGCAACTTTACATCAAGCGCCGTTATCAGGTCAACATTTCTACTCTTCTTTACTCTGGTTGTACTTTGTGTTTAGCGCTAACTAGCAACATACTAACATGCTTAACGAAAGCACTTGAAAATTCTACCTGCTGAATATCAATATTTAGGGGTTAGCATGCTGCTTTTAGTGTTTTGTTTAGCTTCAGAGAGCTGCTAGCATGATGTAAGAGTCTTGATGGGCAGATTTGCTGCAGTGCTCAGGGGTTAAAGCTCGTAGTTGTCAAAGTAACTTAGGCTGTACATATTTGATTTCAGTCTGTAATTTTATTTGCTGCTTTGTGTTTTTCACTTTGGTGATGGAAAGTTTGCTTGATTTGCCCCAAATAAAAATGTCTTGACATTTTGGGCCCTAGTTTCGTAAACCAGGCGCAGTCAGCTTTCAGCGCACCTGCGCCGCGCCGACGGGGTGTGTCCGCCTGGACTGTGCAACTTTCGTGCACCGCGCAGGCTCGCGCAGGCTCGCGCAGGCACACCTCCCGTCTCGCCCACCCGCGCAAGGGGGAAAGAGGGAGGAGAAGAAGATGTGAGTGGGAGACGAGGAGGAGACGAGGTGTGGACTGGGATTAATACAGCCGATTCAGATCTTCACCAATCAAATGAGCTCCTCTCCTCTCCTTTAATGCGTTAGGGGAGGTTCAGTGCAAGATCCGTCACTTGACAACCCGATGACAGAAGCAGCGCTGCTGCTCCCACCACGCGCTGTGCGTGCGTATCATAACAATAACAATGCCGACATAATAAAAAAAAAGGAGAGAGAGAGGGAGATGTTTTGGTCCGAGAGGCTGAGTTTCCGTTACGCGTGCCATCCGCCTTTGATCTGACGTCAGATGTGACGGGACAATCTATATAGATATAAATTCACGTGTTGATTAAATTAGTTGCATTAAATAGTGTTTGTTGTGATTATTTATTGCATTTAAATGTGCCTGGAACTGTGGAAACCTGCCTGGGAGGTCTCGGTGACGTGTGCGCACTGCGCGCCGTCAGCCAAACTTCCACTCCGCCAGCTGTGATTCGCCTTGAATGAATGGACCAAAGTAGACCAGGTCGGAGCTGGCGAGCTTTCAGCGCAGTCTCAGGCATTTTGCCACGAAACTTCCGCTACGCCAAGCTGAATCTGTGACGCCTCCCCCTGCTGCGCCGCCACACCCATCTTGGCGCAGGCGATCCACCAAACTGCCAAACTGACCGTGCAAAACTTGCATTGCGCCGGCGCCGCCACCCTGTGTGACGCTCTGCGCTGCGCCACGAAACTAGGGCCCTTTATGTGTCTTCTCGATTAATAAACGCTTGTTTGTGAATGTTCACACACATCACATACTTTATCTGCCTACACAATAGCATTTCGGAGCCAAGAGTTTTAGAAATATTGAAGCCTTTAAACTGATTTTACTGGTTAGCTTCTCAGGCATGAGGTAACAGGATATTCCACTTTGGGGAGTTGAGGTAAGGTTTGCACCAATAAGTCAAGTCCCCGTTGTTTCTCCATGGAAATGAAGTAATCTCCCTGTAGACCAACTTTCTAATACAATTTATGATGCTCTCTCTCCTTCTTTGTACCTCCATTCCCTCCTTCTCACCACTTTCCCTTAAAGTAGTCCTGGAAGTCCTGGAAATCTTTCTAAGTTGAATTTGGCTTCAGCTAGTAGGATTAAAAGTCAATGCTTTCCATTTAATTTTCTGTTGACAGTCTAGCTGTGGTGGATATCGCTGCTCACGCTAGTTTTACTACCAGACAACAAATGTTGAAAAGACAATACCAGATCTGAGCTAAGTAAGGCCACTGTTGTGTCAATCAGAGAGTAAACTGTATGTTCTTTTTCATGTTATGATTATCATGCCTCCACAAAATATCTATCAGCTCTCTTTGTTGCTCATTTTCGCTAGTTGTTTTTGTCCGTTTCTTCTTTAATCTTCATAATGCAGAACACCAAGCTTCCCCACCTGGCAAGTTTAAACCACAGAAGTAGTCTTTTCCTTTGATATCTCAGGACTCAAGCCGACAGGAATGAAAGAGGAATACAATAGAGTGAGATAACAGAGGACAGCTGTTCAAGCTGTGCTATCACAGAACTACCACTCATTCAGTATGTTTGGTAATGATTGGGATGCACCGGGGTTTGGTAGTATTCTTAAAAAGAGCAACTTTTATTTGAGCATTTCTCAACACAGTAGGGTTAATGAAGTACAACTACCTCTTAAAGTACTGTAGGCTAAGAGCAGCAGTTCATGTTATGTTCATGTCATGCTAGCTAACCAGCCAGCCCCAAAATGAGTCAAATTGAACAACTTAATGCTAGTAAAGTACATTCCTATCACCAGTTAACCAATCAATAACATTGATTTGCTAGATTTTGTAATGATTCAAGTCCACAGAAAAGAGGGAAACGATCTGTGCTGTGAGCATAATGATACACTAGACTTTAGATGCAACTAGACGTTGTGGTTTATTTTTTTCAGGTCTATGGAGGCATTTCAGTAATAGTTGGCGGAGCAGCAGTGAACATGATTCGGGAGGACTCCCTAAACAACGTTGTCATATCTGGCTTTCATCCTACACTTTAAGTAGCCGAGTCCATCTTTGTTTACACCAGACTTTGAATGAATGGAGTCATCAGCTACCAGCTTTTAAGACGCTGTCTCTCTGGCGTGTCCTCTCACACACATCCTTCTCCACCTTCCTTATCACAGAGGAGGACGGAGGTTTATGTAGGCCTTTCATTCTGTCTCACAGTGAGAGGTGGCTGCAGTGTATTGTGGATAACAGAATCCAGCTGTGAGTTAGACCCTGTGTGCAGGAATGTGTGTGCGTGTGTGTGTGTGTGTGTGCTGTGTGTGTGTGTTGACCTGTTTCGTGTCATTTTGACAGTGATGTTGGTCTTTCATCATGCTTCCTTATCTACGCTCATACAAATAGCTGAGGATAAACTGCTTGCCGTGAAGTCTTAACGGCAGGATCCTCTGTCACGTCAAATCAGGAATTTATGAAAGAGCAACTGGTTTTACAACCTGAGTTCTGTGAATGCAGGCAGGGCAATGCTTTGTCTGCTGTGGTTAATGTGGCACATGGCAGGTTATTGGCTTTGCGATGTGGGCACACGGTCCACATCCAACAACAGGAGAGGGCCAAGATGAGGACATAAAAAGAGAGAAGTCTGTCTGGAAGCTTTTACCTTTTCACCGCACACTATGACATGCATGCCGTATGTTCATACATGCTTTCCTGCTAGTTCTTTTGGAATATTCTGTTAACCCTCCTGTTGTACTCGGGTCAAAATGAAAATCTATTCACACAATTTGTGGTGAATGACAAGTTGTTTCTTCAGGCAAAATAGATTTGTTGTTTAAAATTCAAACAAGCTGCTTTATTTTGGGGGTTTATTGAAGGGGTTTGACCCGGAGGACGTGGACTGTATACAGCATATGAGGACATCACAACGATTAAGGGTGTTGTTTGATGCTTTAGACTTCAAACTTGTTTTTGGCAACAGCTAAAATGCCAAATTTGAGGCTTAGAGTCCACATAACTGACAGGAGGGTTTACTAAAGTGCATGTCCTGACAAAAGCCTTCTGGAACAGCATTTCTGCAAGCCGTGTGCACCATTAAAATGAATAAATAATACATAACAGCTGTAGAGGCACAGAAACTACAAAGAGACAAAACAACTACAGAGAGACACACAATGACCACAAAGAGACATGAAACTACAAACAGGCATAAAACAACTACAACAAGAAACAAAATGACTAGGGGTGGGGAAAAAATCTATTCTTAGATGCAACGCAATGCGGACGTGGACGATTCTGAATCAATTCACAAATGTCAAAAAATCGATTATATTTATTCCGTATTGTTTACGGAACGCAAAAGTCGGAACTCAGAAATGCAGCGCCCGGACAGTCTGTGGTGTTGCACAGCATTTACACCCATAATGTGTCACCATTCATGGCCATACACTATTGCTGCTTTGTATAGTTGTGGTGTCCCAGACACACCGGGAAACTAAACGGCGTCCTGTTTGAGTTTAAAGCTTTACCCGGAGGGGGATCGGTGAATCTCATAGAGCTGTATTCACAGCAGCGGTCGCTATCAAAAACCATGTTGTGATAGCATTTCAATATACGTATAAAAAGTATGCCAAAATAACAATGATTGTTAAATAGTCTGAAGTCATGGTTTGTTAAGTCTGTCCGTAAAGACGACACGCAAATTATTTTAACAATGCTTGTTTTGGCGTTCGGCTCGCTCAGAGCTAAGCTAGGCTAACACAGTAGCGGCTACGTAAACCCTGAACATAACGTCGTCTCGGCATAAATACAGCAGTGACCTTGTTGTTTGTTCCACCGACAGTCTCTGGCTCATCGCCTGTAACAGGAAGACTGTGTTCATAGAAAGTAATATCTGCTTGTGACAAAGAAAAGTTTTTCTTTAATAAAATATTAGAGAAGGTCATCTTCTTTAATGATTATCACAAAAGTAGGAAGTGACTAGCAAACTCTAAGTCACAAACTCAGATTACATTTGTTTTTTTTTTAAAATCATGCATGGAAATGTAAACAAACAAATTGTTGCATCAAGATGCATCAATAATCGGTTTATAATAGAATCGTTGACCTCTGAATCGTAATCAAATCTAAAAACGACTATAAAAAATACATAAACGATGAGTTGCATAGGTGGCAGAACAGCCACAGACAAAAATAGACACAGCATCACATTTCACACACAAGTACACTACATTGCAGACAAGGGTTTTCTAGACAAAATTTTCACAGAGTTGTGTTAAGTGTATGCTGACCTAAACAAATATTTCATATGCAAACCATAAGCTGCCAAAAAGCAAAGCCTTCCTTTTCTTTCTTGACTCATCTGTATTCCATTCATTCCTCTCCTCTACTGTCATCAAATCATTCACTGAGTCAGTGTGGCAGCTCTTATTATAAACCTGTTCTGCACGCAAAGAAACATCCGGATTCAGAGCGCGTCTTTAAACTTTAACAAGCACCTTAAATAAAAGCAGTGAGATATCACGATGTTACATTGTCATTGGTGGAGCGTACAGTCGGACAAGTGGTTTGGAGACTTAGGGCCCTAGTTTCGTAGACCAGGCGCAGTCTGCTTTCAGCGCACCTGCGCCGCACCGACGGGGTGTGTCCGCCTGGACTTTCAGCGCAGTCTCGGCGAGGCTTTTTGCCACGAAACTTCCGCTACGCCAAGCTGAATCTGTGACGCCTCCCCCTGCTGCGCCGCCACACCCATCTTGGCGCAGGAGATCCACCAAACTGCCAAACTGACGGTGCGCAAGGCTGCGCGGGTCGAAACTTGCATTGCGCCGGCTCCGCCACCCTGCGCCGCCCTGCGCTGCGCCACGAAACTAGGGCCCTTAGTGTTTATGTTAGGAAAAAATGAACAGTATTAAAATCCCCCTCCACTCCACAAAATTTGTTTTACTTATTGTTACTTCACTTGCAGAATGATGTTGTATGATGTTGCAGATTTTGACAAAATGGCTGCTTCGTCATTCATCAGCATTTTTCTGCACATTGAATGCACATTTAACAAAAGTTTTGCATGTCCAAGCAGGATACATCTGTCACTGTAGGACACGCCCACTTCCACCTGAACAGATGTTTCTGAACATTCTTATGTTTTGGCCCAAACATTGAAACCACGCTAACTCCCCGGGGTCCCCAGGTCACCCCCTCAGATTTAGCTGGGAAAAAAACTCAAATGTAGATCTATGTTTGTACCCACCATGCAAAATATTAGCTTAATATTATCTTAATAGCTAATAGGCTGAACTATAAGCGAGATGGAGAGAAATGTTGGTCGGCAAAACTATTAGTGGGATGGAGAGAAATTATGCTTTTATTAACTTAGCAGCTAGCTAGTTAGCTAGCTACCATGTTAATGTTACACTGCCCAACAGCGGCAGGTGGCCACTATCAGGCTGCGTCGACAGTCCCCCTACCTCACGCCTCGGTGCAAGAAGACTACTTGTCTGGGGGGGGGGCTTTATTTTTGATTCATGATACACACTCAAAACCTTGAATTTCACCTGCTACACCTGCTTTTTTGCCATCTGTTAGGGTCAGTAGTAACCCTATTATAAAAGACCAGTGTTGCTTATTGTTTAGTCTGTTATGTGACTAGCTTGTAAGCAAGCAAGCAAGCACAACATTGGCAGCTTCTAGTTTATATTAGCTGCTATTGAAATCTGAATGTTGGTTCTTAAAACACACATATCTTTTGTTCAATAAGATAAAAATCTCTTTTTTTCACTAGTCACTTTTACTACTGTTCCCCCACTTTCTTTCCTTTTCTTCTCTTTCCGTCGTGCTTAATGAAGATTATTGCAAATTCCTGCTGACAGCGCTGAACTGGTATGTTCTGAGCAGAGGGGGATAAATGGAGGAGACAGAGGACAGAAAGGGAACAGTGGCTTGGGTCTGGAGGTTTGCCCTTGACTTTAAGAAAACATCTTAGGTTTCTTCTCAACTTCCACCTCAGCAGCATGGAAATATTTTACCAACACAGAGCAGGTCAGAGGGGAGGAGGGAGGGAGGGAAAAGGGGTGATGCAGATATATGTGACTTACTGATCAGACCTACTGGGCACAGGCCCAGGGGCCCAAAGTGTCAGGGGGCACCCTGGCTTGCAAAAGGTCCCTCAAAGAGATACAAAAGACAAGCTAAAAATAAAACCTACAAGGAGCTACGGCTACAAAGATACCAAAACAAAGACACAAAATGCCAAACAGCTGCAGGGACACAAAAGAATTACAAGGAAATAAAAACCAAGTTTTGTTGCCTTAACCTTAATGATCGTCTCTCAGCATTGACCACGTGGCATTACACGTTCTGCAAGCGTGATATAAGGCTGATATGAACTTAATGAAATGTATTTTTAGTTCTGAAACATACAATGTTGGCAACTGGGTTGATACATTCATCAATTCCATCCTCCCTCCCTGTTTAAGACACCCACATATATTGGCCCTTCATTTCCTGCATTCATGATACCCATGTTTCTGATTACCCTAATTTGTCAAAGGACACTTACAGCATAGTGTATTTACCTTTGCTGTGTTTGTATGAAGAAGCCATGTGGTGCTGCGAGTGTTCAGCTGCATTACTGTAGACTTGGTTACATGGGCTAAGGACCGTGTCATAAACGTAGGGAAGAGGCTGACTGGGCTCCTCACTGACCCCTGGAAGGGTCGTCCTGGGTGGGCTGTGTTAACCTATGGCCTCGGCCCTTGGGTCCTGATCCCTAGGGTGTCTGCAAATTCAATATGATAGAGTGGGCAGTGTCGGTTTGTGTATATACATGTGGAAGCTACGGTTTGTTGATTGAGTAAAGTGTGGTTGTATCCTTTGTGTTGTATTATGTTTGAATGTGGAAGGGATAAAGAATAAATCATCTGCCATTTCCTTTTGAGCCAATAGAATTAAGGCTTTAAGAATTACATTGACTATTATGTATTCCCCAGTAATGATGTTGTTAACCAAACTGTTTCCTCCAAAATTATGTTCCCATTCAACTAAACTGCACATGCAATTCAGGACCAAATGGTCGCAGTTTTAAAAGTTTGAAAAATGTTGCTAATGAATAAAACACACAAACAAACAAAACAATGCTACAAAACTGCATAGTTCAGGGCAGCAAAACTACATAGTTAGGTTTGGGCAACATTATTGTTATTAGGTTAAGGCAACAAAACTACAACTACATAGTTTTAGTGAAAAATTATCATTGACGCATCCAACACCTCCCTACACGCACATCGATGGATGCATTTGGAACTGATTTTGAATGCATCAACAGCATGTAATCCACACCAAAATATGTTTCCCATGAAGTGGTTTTCATAATGCACTTTTGTTTTAGGGAGGTCATATTTATAACATTTAATGTAAACAAATAATTTAAAACAAATAATACATCCACAGAGCTTTTTAGCAAGGTGCAGAATCAAAGTATCACTTCGTCAGTCCGTAATTAATGTTTTGTTTACCTCTGTGTAGATGTGTGGTGTGTGGCTGCGGCTTCTAGCAAGGCTTGTGAGCCAATAGAATAACAACGTTGGTATCACGTGGTATCTCTGCCTAGTCAGGACTTTGACGGTAAGCAGGCGACATTCACCACTGCACAAAATAACACAATATAGCTACATGTTGCAAAACGAATTCATACCACGAAAGATTCATCACTTGACATGACTGAGTCTGAGTGTCGCTCCACTCGACCATGAAAACGCAGGTTGTGCAACGAACTGGCAACCCATTGAGGGTGCATGCGCTTTGAGCAACAGCTGTGTGACGTGAATGCAATAGAAGGGGGGGGGTAGTGCGAGTGCGGCATCTAGTTATCAATATTATCAATAGTACCTTAAACAATCTATTTTATGTCTCTATTTGTTTCTTCATGTAAGGCCTCACTTTTTAATTGTGACCTTCTGAGCAAGCAAATTGTGATTAACCCCCCCAACTATTTCTCTCTCTCTTATGTCTTCCAGAGTTTAAGACCTGACATCACCATGCTGCCTTACATTCTGCTCTTCCTCCTCTCATCTGGTCTGGGGTTATCCTCTGACTGCCCAGCCGACTGTGCCTGCCAGAGCCAGCACTCAATATTCTGCATTCATCGACGCTCCAGCATTGTACCTCGTGTCCCCGCCACCACCCACAATCTATACATATTCCAGAACGGCATCAACACTTTGTCCCAAGATGACTTCAAGGGCCTCGGAGAGTTAGAATTGCTAGATCTGAGCCAGAATGAGCTGGCAGAGATTCCAGATGGTTTGTTTCAGATGCTGTCAAAGCTGAAGAACTTAGACCTGTCCTCGAACCGCATTACTCACGTTTCCAAAGATAGTTTTTCTGGGTTGGTCCAGCTGGAGAGGCTGTATCTCCATGCAAACCACATTCAGAACATCCATTCTGAAGCTTTTGAAGGTTTAGAGATGCTACTCGAGCTCAAGCTTCAAGGAAACCAGCTCACCTCTCTGCCATCCCTACGTTTCCCTAGGCTTCTGCTTTTAGACCTCAGTTACAACAACATCCCAACCCTGGGACCCTCAGACCTGCAGACTCCCCACCTGGAGGCATTAAAGGTGGCCTCACTGGGGCTTACCTCTGTGGATGAGGGTCTCATAGCATCCCTGGGGAACCTCCATGAGCTTGACATCTCCACAAACCAGTTAAGTGAGGTGCCCCAGGCCCTAAAGCAGGACTCCCTCAAGGGACTGATCAAGCTGAGCCTGGCTGCAAATCCATTGGGCGAAATCAGGGAGGAGGACTTCCAGAAACTGCGTGGACTTCAAGAATTGGATCTCAGTGGACTTAACCTCCAGGGATTTTCTCAGAGTTTCTTCCAGACCTTCCCTAGATTGACACACCTCACAGCAGCTGAGAACCCGTTTAACTGTTTATGTCCATTAGCCTGGTTCCCTGTCTGGCTAAAGGATATGAATGTGAATATTGGGAGGCCTGAAGAAACCAGATGTCACTTCCCTCTAGTAAATGCTGGGAAGATGCTTTCAGCGCTGGAGCACAAAGACTTTGGTTGTCCACTTACCACTACAGTGCCAGTTGGCTCCCCCATTGGAAGTACACTTGCTCCCCAGATGCCCACCACATTTCCAGAGACCATTCATACCAACGCTATTCCTCCTCCGGCTCCACCCAGTGAGGCAACAGTCTCCTCAAAAACAGACAGCCCCCTTTCACCAGAACCTCCAGTCTCCTCAAGTTCCACAAGCAGGGAGGTAGGGGAGCACATCTGCCCACCAAACATCTGCCTTAATGGGGGCACTTGTAATTTTGACCCCTTGGGTCAACTCAGTTGTGTGTGTCCGTCGGGAACATCTGGCCTCTACTGTGAAAATGTGGATGAGGTTCCTGAGCCACCAAAACCTTCAGCAACAGAAGTTTTGATAGTTGTCCCTGTCATACCCGCTGAACTTGATGCCATCAGCTCACGGCAGGTCACCTCCACTTCTATCCTTCTTGACCTACACCGTTTCATCGAGACACGGCCACACATCCGTGGCATTCGGTTGACATACCGTAACCTCTCAGGGCCTGACCGCCGCCCAATTATCTTGAGTGTACCGGCATCCTACCCTGAGTATACATTGCGTGGGTTAAGACCAAACTGTACCTACTCAGTCTGTGCCAGTCCCCTGGGTGAAAGAGTCAGCTCTAGGGCCAACAGCTCTGTCGAAATAGGGTCGTGTACAGAGGCCCGCACAGAAGGGGTTCCACTGTCAACCACAGAGTCCAGGGTGGAGACACAGAGCCAGCTGACAGACACTCTCATTCCCACTCTGGCAGCGCTGGCACTGGTGCTGGGTTTGGCTGCGGTGGCTGGAACACTCGTCTGTGTCCGAAAGAGGAGGCAAGCCAAGGCAGGAATGGAGCTGGAGCTGCGCCCGGCAGATCCTGATCCCATGGAACTGGAAGGGATAAAGACTTGCCTGGAGAATGGGGGAAATGGCACACTTCCTCACAAACAACCTGAGATTGACCACTGTCACACTTCTCACTCGCCTCCACCTTTGCAACAAAATGGGGGTTTGGACTATGAGGTACCCTTGATGCAAGGACACTGTCCATCAAATAACAATCTAGTATCCTTAAAGCCATCTTATTTCTAAGATGCAATGAAATGCAAACACTATGGAGGGAGTGGGCCCATCAGGACTTGTGAGATCCTCCTATGGCTGGTTAAAATTAAAAATTTCCATTCCAATTTCAGATTCGAAAAGTGGCACTTACTAATTTTTGTTGTCCAAACGGCAACACCACAGACTTGATCATCTATTTTAAAGATACTGAATGATGAATAGCATATTGGAAATGTGCTAAACCACTTTGGGACTGTGATCAGGATGTGGTTCAAAGTCATCCAGCAGAGTTTGATGATGGTGAAACCAACCAAGTGATTAAACTAAGTGCAATCGACTAGAAGGATCTTTATTAGCAGACTGAAAACGGAAGTGCCTTTTTGCATTGACACAACTGTAATCAGTGGCTCTTTTTTAAAAATCTGTTTTTATAGAAAATAAAATATGTGAATGAGCTGTAATCCTGTTGCTGGATTTTGGAGATACAGTATGGAGAAAAGCAATGACAACACGTCTTGTACAAAATGGGTTTTCAGCCAACTCCAACTGCTCCATGGGAGATTACAAAAAGAAGTGGCACTGAAAAGAAATATTTCTTTTCCTTTCCAGTGTCACAGTCACTAACTGCCAAAAGACTGATGATGGTCACATAACAAAATGCAATAACACAAAAACTTTGCTTTGCAAATAGGTTGATGATAGTAAAAGCTGTCTGAACTTAATATGTGGCTGTTGACAGTATCTTATCTGAAACAAGTTTCTTCACAGACAACTGATCCACATAATCCATATAATTATCTCCACACATCCTGAAGCTTTCGGGTCCGTGGGAGATTTGCTTTGAAAGATGAATGGACTTAATGAAGAGCCATTGAGAATGGACTTTGCCTGCATTCTTCTGTGCCGTGACGGGAAAGCTGTTTTGTGTCACTTATATCATGATATTCTGTTTTTGTCATGTGTTTTTTTGTATTTTTATTGTGTTTTTATACTGTTGATGTCCATTCAGTATTGCTACGGCTGAGAGTTGAACCATTATTGTTATCCCTTTAGAAAATTCTGCCTGTCATCATGAATTCTATCATTTTCTATTGAGGTTTCATGGAGCAAAACTTATCAGAGCTACGTGCAGTGAGTGCAGAGTAAATACCCGCTTAAAGAGTAACTTTTGTATTGTTCAACCTAGATTCTTTTTCCAAATGATTTTCCATGATGTCCAAGTGACTAATTGAGAGAACATTTTTTGAAATTGGTTAAAAATTGAAGAAGGACGTATACCAAACTTGCTGTGAGGGAAGTGTCTTCCTGGTTTTAGCAGCTTTACCTCATCAACTTCTCACAGAATGTATCAAAAGTATAGGAGACATCAGATTACTGCATACCATATGTAGTTTTAATTAAATACATTTTGACATTTTTAATTAATGACAAAACAAAATTGTATTTTTTTTTTTTTAGATTTTCGCCATGGAGTCATTTTTGTATTTAGGCAGGGTATGGTATCAAAGTCACAATTTTGGTATTGTGACAACATTAAAAGTGCTAATGTTTGCCATAGACGGGCTCAGATTGTTGTTATAAGTGTCTGACAACAAAAACCCTACAGAAAAATGAAACTATTTTCTTTATCATGATCACTTGATCATGTCAGATTGTAAGTGTGATCAAGTCCTGCTCAAGGAAAAGTCTGATTGTGAAATCCGATTATCCACTCAAAGAAATAAGGGCGGCCATAGAATTTAAAGACCTCATCCTGTTGAAATCAGCTCAATATTCAGCCATGACATTAAAAATATTTTAGAAAACACAAAGCTCTGTTTTCTCCACTCAAACACAAACTGGATGGCCGGCTACCATCGTCCCCGGCAACACAAGATTTCAGAACAGAGCTCTTCTTGAGCGTGACTCTTTCTGTAAGGTTGTCAGGCACATACCGTATAATTATAAAATTACAATCAGAGCCTGTTGTGGCAAAAATACACTTATTGCAATAGTAACTTTGTTTTTAAAAATGCTGTATAAGTTTACAAAGTGGTTTGACAGACAAAGCAAAGCACTTCTCATACACGGTCTCACCAGCTCTCAACCATCCACTGTTGGTCAACATAGATAACTGGCTTGTGTGTTTGAAGACTGTTTTGCTTGTTTATAGCCAACCAGACTGAAACACACAGGCCGAGTTCTCTGTTCTGTTCTCTTTTTTTTCTGTGTTGGGCTGGGATGTCCCAAGATTTTTTCTTTTCTTGTGTCCTTTCCTTCCGCCTGGTCACCTAAAAATGTATTTCCCACACAACAAAACTGCATTGTGAATCACTTTTCAAGGGAAACGTATTTTGTTTTGGATTATGTTTGCTGTTAACGTTTCACAAAAGAAATCGATGGAATTATATGGAGGAAGGAAGTAAAAAAAAAGTAGTAGCTGATAGCATTGGTTGTGTGATAGTGCCACGGTGGTAGCGACCTGTCGATCACAAGGTAGCCACGCATCATGCTGCATTGAAGAAGACTAGAGATTACGACATAAACTCATGTTTAAAATGTTTACTGAGATAATACATCAAGAGAGAAGTAGGGTCATCTTCTCATAGACTTCCATGCAATCTGACTTATTTTTTCAACCAGAAGAGTGATGGCCAGTAGAGAGAATTCAAGGGTAAGGCACTTCAGGTTTGGCTTCACTTTTCAGAACCAGGGGTTTCCTCCTGGTGTAAACCAAGTAGTTTTGTCACATTTTTGTTTCGTTTCAATTTCATAATAATTTTAAGCCAAACATGATAGTTTTTACGAAACCTAAATACAGTATGTCCTGTTGTCGTGGACTTTTTAAATTTTTTTTTAGCCCATGTTTCAAACTGATTAAAACCGTGATGGTTTGTTTCCCTAGAATTGTGAATAAGGGTGCAGTTTAGTTGGGAATGTCATTTTGTTGGTGTCACCAGGTTTGCATTCATGAGAGAGAATCTTAAATTGCAAATGATTGTACATTTTCAGTGTAACATGCATACAGAACCTTATGGACATCTTGAACTAATAGTACATGCGGATGTGTATTTCAAGAACAAATGGCAAACTAAAAGTGAAGAAACATGAAATTTAATCAATTTTACAAAAAATACTTTCCTTCGTTTGTATCTACAGGGACGGTGGAGAACTTTGATGACTGGGTTTTATCAGTCACTTACTTCAGGTGTGTTGTGTCAGTATGTCGTCTGCTTTATAATTGAGTACACTCCAGCACTGTCCAAAATTAACTTAGCATCCTCTGGTTTCTCTACTTTCTGTTGATATTCCAGTGTAAACAAAGACACGGATGCTCATATATCTGCTCTCCCCGATTCATCAACTGGAAGACTCTTTGGACAGTGAGCGGAAATGTTTGAAATATTTTCAACATGCCGTTACAGAATCTTCCCTGTTTGTTTAGGGAAGCTTGTCTTTTTCTTTTCTTTTTTTGTTTTTATTGTTGTCTTGTGTTTAATGTCAATTATGTGTTTTGTCGTGTTTGCCAGAAAACCAATGCTAGGAAACAGTATTAAAAAGATTTAATGTAAAATCTTGACTCCACAAATCTCTTATTACAGCGCAGTAATGTGCATGTTCACGTGTTTAACTCCTCCTTGTGGATTTGAGGAATTTGGGCCCATTTGAGGCTGCAAGTGAGTGAAGTTAAACAGAAAAGCAGAGAAAGGACTTCCAGTAACAACAGAAGCTGATTGCACACAGCCTGTATCTCTCAGTACCTCATTACAATCACACACATTCCCACTAACCTCAACCACAACACGATTACTTTGTGACGTTGGGTTGGTTTGTGGATGGAGGTCATGTTCTGCTAATAGCCAAGAACAGATGCCAGTGGAAAATATGACAAAATAACACAAGAGTTTCCAAATAACAGACATTACAGAGCTCTGCTGCTGAGCTATTGGCTGCTTTCCTGTTGACTCAGCATGTTGACCCAAAGTAAACAGCAAAGAAACAAGCAAGAAGTCCACGCTAGTGAGGAATAGAAAATGGTGTGAGGCTGTAGGCAGACAAACCGTAGAAACAGAACAGGAGTAGAACTGTTTTCAGTGTTCATTTGAATAGTAAAAAAGAAAACGCCAAGTGTTTGTTGTTATGGTGACAACACAGATCAGAGCGGACGCAGCTCCATGTCTGGCTGCTTAGCTTGTTAGCTTGTCTTTCTTTAGAGCGGTGGTAGTGAGTTGGAGGGCAAAACGTTGCAGATTGATTGTTGGATGTCATGTTGTCCATCCATCCATTTTCATCCACTTATCCAGGGCTGGGTCGTGGGGGCTTTCCAGCTCCTCCTGGGTGGCTCCTAGGTGTTCCAAGGGATACAAAATCCCTCCAGTGTTTTCTGGTTCTACCGAGGATATTTACCTAGGTAAATATCTAGCCACCAAGCCAGACATTCTTCACCACAGCTATGGCCGCTCTCTTCCATTGAGCTGTGAAAACACTTCTTTTAATTTCTGGCCCCACTCATGTCTGTTGTCACCATAACAACTAAGAACAATCACCATTTTCTTTTGTACTATTCAAATGACCATTGACGACGTTCCGAAGCATAGGGAGGACAGCCTGAATTCAAATTCAATTTCAATTCAATTTTATTTAAAGTCTCAACAGAAGTCATCTCAGGACACTTTACACATTGGGACTAGAACACATTCATGGTTTTCAGAGTTAATGAATTTCAGAGTCCCAACATCACCAGGACCGTTACAGCAACAGTGGTGAGAAAAAAACTGCCTTAATAGGCTTTTAGGCAGAAATCTAATGCAGCCCAGGCCCTTGGGTTCCAACTGCAATTGGTGTTGGTAGTATAGTAGTAGTAGCATTAACAGTAGTGGTTGTATTAACAGTAGTAGTCATATCAACAGTAGTAGTCCATGGCGGCATGCACAGCCACCCTGAGTGTGTCGTCACCATAACAACTCAATCACCATTTCCGTTTCGTACTAGTCACATGACCACTAAAAACTAACCTCTAATGACATTTTTAGGCTAGTTGAACACAGAAGAGTTTATTCTGTTTAAATTGGAGGCTTCCTCCTTCACTCACACAGAATACATGCATTCAACACAAATCGCCACTTCTGATTCAGTCTGTTTGCCCAAAACAAGCAGAAAGTCTAATTATATATTGAGGGAAGAGATTATAGCCTTTCAGCTTCTAATGAAAAGAGATTTAAATGAAGGGGACTCTGCAGGATTGACACTGTGGCTCAGAATGCGCCCTCTTTAGATGGCCCTCGTGAATTCCACAGAAAATGACTATGTGGCAAAACATTTTTGTTTGGTTGTTTTGTGTGTTTGTTAAAACAAGAGCCACTTTTGCAGGGTGTGGCATGCTATAACTGTGGCAGTAAGGAAAGGGATTTAGAAAAACAGCTTACAAGTGGTGTTCACAAAAGTCAAAATCAAGCTGATAAAATGTCATAATAGTGCTAAGAATGATATATAAGAGAACTGGAATATTCTTTTAAGGCAGTTTTTTCTTACCACTGGCACGCTGTAACTCTTGCTCCCAGCTGATGTTGGAAATCCATTGACTCTGAAAATCTTGAGCATGTTCTCTTTTGTTGTGATATGACACTGTGAAAAAAATTGAATTGAATTGGTGGACTCCTTTGATCAGCTTCTTGATAAATAAATTAGTGAGAATTTATGTCACTTGGTTCATTCATTATTGTCAAAAAAAACTTAGAGCTGAATCACCACGGGTTAGTAGTAGTTGGTTAGTAGTGTGACAGGTAGAGAATAAGCTGGTAAAAGGAAGAATTTGTAGAAAATATCTCCATACTACATGGGCTGTGTGTGTAAAACAGACCGTAAACTCAAAGGGAGATTACTTGGAAGACCAAACATATTCCTGTCCATGCCTGTGACAAGGTGTTACCGATATGTCAAACAAACAGACCTCAATCAATGCAATGTGAGGATGCCGTTGGATGCCATGCTGTCTCGTAGACACATAGACACGGACAACATGTTGGTGATCTTCACTGTTTAGATGACAGAAACATAGCAAACTACCATAGCAAGTTTTTGCTTTAGCTATTTTGTGGCACTCAACTGCAAAGAGAAATGTAACAAGATTGTGTCTCAATGAAACCATAGTTACACATAAACATACAATACAGACATTTTATCCGGGGCTGCAGATACAGCCATGTTTTTATTCCTTTGCACCCATTTGATGTGCAGTTGAGCTACAAATGAACTCTGGGTTATTCAGGCTGAATGCAAATTGTTCCTAAATCACATTTTTCCATCCCAGCAGCATGTTTCAGAAAAGCAACAATATATTTAGTGTAGCTTAGGCTTGAAATCAACAAGTGTTGTTTCTCTCAACTCTTTTTAGGCGCCGAAAATAGCCAGACGTGTTGCAACAGGAGTTCTTCAAAAACGCCCCTTGGCAGAGTGTGTCAGTCAAATCAGCTGACAGGCCTGTGTAGCGGGGGTTCGTGATCAACCAGGTGATCAAATGTGGATGCTCTGCTGTTGGATGAGGAGGAGGGAAAATGTATATATATATATATATATATATATATATATATATATATATATATATATATATATATATATATATATATACAAAACAAGGAAGGAATGGGTTAAGTAGTAAAGCACCTTTACTTGAAAAGTTTACCATTTTTTTGGTATTCCTGGTCCTCTCAGGTGAATGTTTCACTTTCTTAATTCTGTGGTTTTGACTGTACATAGACAGACCTTTCATACACAACACATACTGGAGCCACAAAGAAAAACCAAACAAACCCCCAACTTCACAGCCCATCACCCTCATTAGCCCCGAAATGTGCTCCTCGTTTAAAGGCTTTTCTCTGTGGACGGCTGCGGGGCGCTGAGAGAAAAGAAAGACACGCAGAGAAAAAAAGAAAGCAGGGGAGATTTATTTGAACAATCTGGTTGTAATGAAAGCAGTCAGGGCTCGCTGGGGGTGGACGGATAGATTGTGCTGAGGAAAGAGTGAATGGGGTGAAATCCAACTGCAGACAGATTGTTGGACTTGATAATGGTTTTAACGGAGCCTTCCAGCCTTAGAGTGTGTGTTTATGTGTGTGTGTGTGTGTGTACATACTTCTGTGTATACATTGTACCACCATATTACAGCCATGAATTACACATGCAAACCCATTTGTGCTGCAATAAATCAATGCTGACGTACCTGTGTAATATATAAAGGCCAACGAGAGGTAGAAGGAGAATGTTTTACGCAGCTACTAGCACACTAAAATCTGGGTTTATGTCTTTTGGACACTGGTGCATTTTGAAGAGCAGATTCTGCCACTTAAGAGTCGGTATGTCTCGGTTAAAAGGGAATCACATATCGTTTGAAATCATTCACAAACACACTACATTTTTGGCATTCATCTATAGTTGTTTTCTGGAATACATTTCCAACATTCTTTGCTGAAGTTTGATTTAAGATCTTGGATCCAGTCTCTGTAAATCCTCCAACAATCCTCTGAATCAAACCACTCAATGTGTTGTCTTTTTCTGATCCGCTGCCCAATCAGCAAATCATTTCTGTGCCTTCCAAAACCATTCAATGCTAACGCCACGGTTAAGATTTGCTTGGGTTAAGGGAAACATCAAGCTTGGCGTCCTTCATTGTCATGGTAACGATGATAACACTTGGTTAAAGTCCAGGCAAGACCATGGTGACGTTGAAACTTGACTTGAGACTTAAACTCCCAGTCAGCAAGTCTGGCGGATCGAGGGCACTCATGTCAGATTGTGAATGTTTACAACTCTCAGGCTCCTCTAGCGACCACTGAGCTCCTTCCCCTTGACTTTGTGCCCTTTGAAATCCCTTAGATCACACCACCTTTGAAACGCGGGTCCGATGTTGACTCTGGTTTTATCACGGGCACCGTCGCAGTCTTTCTTTTTCTCCTTCTTTTCCACCCTTGTTTTCTTTTGGACCTCCTCGTTTTGATTTTTAACGAGGAATTGGAAGCTTGTTGCTACTTCCCTCCGCCTCCCCCCTGTGATAGTGGTACGACCCGAGGGTGGAGGGGTTCTGTGTGTGCACCAACACATCCCTGCGTGCTGATTGGACAGGATGATCCGGGCTGTTGATTTTTTGCAAAACAAACAACAGGCTCTACGTACACGTAGAGGCGCGTTTATTTCTAAAACCGGATGATTTATGTTTTATGTTTATGTTGATCAAAAAAATGTTGCCGACTGCGACTTTAAAGGATAGTACTGGTAATATTGAATATTTTATTATTCTCAACAAATTCCAACAACTGTTGCCTGTTTAGTCATAGCCTAACTAATGGTATTCCTCTGTACTGTAGCATTTTTTTTTTTTTTTTTTTACCCCCACATAGTTTGTGCACACAACTTAAATTATCTTTGGCATCATGTTTTTCCAACTGCCACTCAGTATTGTGATTTCACGTTTGTCTCCTGCAGCTCAAATGGATGCTCATGCAGGAGAATCAAGTGTAGATGTTCTGGGAATGAACAGCATTAATGTGAGTTGATTCAGGAAAAGAATTGAGTCATGACACACTTTTTCAGTCTTTGGTGTTAAAGTCGACATAAAGTTTTTATTTTGTCATGTCTATAGTCTGAAATCATCACGTGTGCCTCCAGTCCACACCTCTGCAGGAGTCTCTCTGTCTAAAGGTCCAGTTTAGTGCAACTTACCTTCCAGACTGATCACTGGTGGGCACAATATGTGTTTACATGAATGCTTTTAGGCTAAATGAAGAGCTGAAGTCTATTAAGACCCAGTGCAGGCTCGCTTTGTATTCCTCTCCAACATGGCTTCCCACACTGTGTGGGTTGAGAGCTCATGTTCCCTATTCTCATGAGAAAAACACTGCAGATAAAGCTGTGGATGAATTGCAATACAATGCTTAATTCAATTAGCTTTAATTGCCATTCAATTGCCCGTGGACCAAAGGTCTCCTCTTACCCAGGGCCCTTAATGACTTCCATGTTGTCTGGTGCAGAGTTTTACGTTAAATAAAAATGTGTCACACAGGACCACCCGAGCTCCTGCAGATCGTTGAATCTGGAGTGGAATTCTTGTGACTGTTAACAGTCCAAGAACTGAAATGTGATGATGAAGACAGCAGAAATGAGACTCATTCATTTTGGAAAGAAGTATGAAACGAAGACGTCTGGAAATCCTACTGAAAATTCAAACCTGCGATTGAAAGAGGCAGAGCAGAGTTAACATGCCGGTATGAGGAGTGAACTCTGTGCAGCAGCAGCAGACAGCTTATTGGGCTCCGGGATTTCTGCAGCTCAACAATATGCCTTCAGGGCCAGGAAGGCTCATGTTTTGATAAGAGACGACATGACTGCACACAGCACAGATTACCAGGGACCTGCACCTTTTTGAGGCCTTCGCTGCAAAGCATAATGGATGGGACTAATAGGACACTCCGGCGGAGTGTTCAGGCCTGTAAACCATATGCTGCAAACACACACACAATGTGCCAGAGGCATAAATGAACATGGGAGGGTGTATTCAGGCATGCAGATGTCTGAAACACAGAAGCAGAAAGCAACTACAGCGATTTATTCATACATTTATATATACTACTACTACTACTACTACTACTAATAATAATAATAATAATAATAATAATAATAATAATGATAATAATAATACATTTTATTTATCGGCATCTATCAGAGCCCTCATGGACACAGTACAGTGAATAAAAAACAACCAATAAAATACAAAACAAGCAATGAGTTAGAATAGACAGTTAAAATGTGTACAGTTAAGATAGGACAGTTAGAATTAAACAGTGCAATTTAAATCACAGGGAAAAGGCAGGCTTAAACAGATGGGTTTTGAGTGTGGATTTGAATAGTGGGAGTGAAGTGATATTTCTGAGGTCGGGTGGTAATGAGTTCCAGAGCCTGGGGGCAGACAGCTGAATGCACTGCTCCCCATGGTGGTGAGATGGCGGAGGGGACAGTCAGGTGGATAGAGGAGGAGGATCTGAGTGTGCGAGAGGGAGTGGCAACATGGAGGAGGTCAGGCAGGTATGGAGGGGCAAGGTTGTGAATGCTGGTGAGGTAGAGCTGGGTGTCATCCGTGCAGCAGTGGAAATTGATACTGTACTTGCGGAAGATATAGCCGAGGGGGAGGAGGTAAATGATGAAGAGGACAGAGCCCTTGGGCACACCTGAAGTGATGGGAAGACTGGGATGTGAAAGATTTGATCTGCGTGAAATGAGTGCGGCCTGTGAGATATAAACCAGTCAAATGGAATGTAAGTGATGCACATGGAAGATAATCTATTGAGGAGGGTGATGTGACAGATGGTGTCAAAGGCCAAACTCAGGTCAAGGAGGATGAGAATAGTGAGTAGACCAGAGTCAGCTGCCATGAGGAGGGCGTTTGAGAATTTTGTGAGTGCGGTTTCTGTGCTATGGAGGGGGCGGAAACCGGACTGGAACTTTTCATACAGATTGTTGTGAGATGAATGAAAAAAAAACACCCTTACCTATAGAGTGGTGAAGTCCCGCCCCTCCATTTCCGAGACATGGGTCCTCAAAAGCAAAAAAATATCAATGCGATTCAATGGGTAGATACAAATTATTTTCTGGTCCCGTTTGAATTGTGCCATGGATTTCACATATGTTCTTTGTGATATTTAAAGAAAATTTTTCACGCAAAGAAGACGACAATTAAGCGCGAAGAGTTTTGATAAAGTTAGGTTTTGTGTGAGCCGCTTTGTGAACTACAGCTCCTCGCTGTTCTCGTCGCGAATGATATACGTCACCACCCGCCGAGTCCGAAGTCCGCCGAGATGGCTGTTTCTCTGCTCCACTTCACCGCTTTTTTCCAAGGGCAGAATAAAAGTATCGAAAGGGGGGAGAACCACTATAAGTCGGGTCATGTGGAGAGCCGAGGGAGGGAAAAGGGCGATGACGTGACGTCACATACGCGACACAACATGTAGTCTTTATCATTGTGTTTTCTCAATGAATTTTAACTGAAGAATTGCACAATAAACGGTCAAACTCTTGACATGGAAAATTATAATTTAAGCCTATAAACAACATTTGTGTAATCCAAGGCATAACGACCGGGGGATCAGATAATAATTATTTTCCGTCCATTGAACACCATTCATTTTTTTCGCTCCGAAAGGACCCATGGCGCCGTTACTTCCTGCTTCCGCTTCGGCACTCTATAGCACTTTGATCATAGCACTGTTGCTCTGAAGGTATGTTTTGCTGAACAGCTACTACGACGAGGATCTAACACTTGTTCTATTTTTAGCTCTTACTTTATTGGCAATGATATGTTGTGGTTTCTTTGTTTCCTTCTTTTGACAAATGTACTTATTGTAAGTCACTTTGGACAAAAGCGTCTGCTAAATGACCTAAATGCAAATGAATGGGAGTGAAGTTGAATGGCTACAGTTTTTTGAGAATGTTTGTGATGAAGGGTAGATTACAAATAGGAAAGTTATTGAGGTTGATAGGATCGGCAGGGGTGTAGCACCAAATTCTGGGCCCTGTACACTCTCAATGTCAGTGGGCCCCTATCCATGCCCGCGAGGCGCGTGAGAGAAAAAAAAAAGGGGGGGGGGGGGTATTTATACAATCTACTACAATCAACTACAATCAGATCAGATTATATTGATGAGTGGTTCTGAATTGATGCATTTCGCCTACTTGTGCTCAAATACCTAAAACATTAGGCTACATCTGGTTTGTGTACTAACATTTTGATCCATGACACTCGTGCAAATTTTGATGTAAAACATTCATTCTTGAACAGGAGAACAAGAGACAACTGTACACTCAGAATCAAATCAAATAAGCTACATTCCTTTTGTAATGAGAAGGTACAGTAGAAATGAACAGAAAAATATTAAGTTTCAATGTGAAAAAAAGAAGTTGTGACTGGTTTCTGCTTTTTACATCAAAGGCCTATGTCATCTTATCAATAGAGCCTGCAATAGTACAAAATGTCAACTGTCAAATTGTTTTTCATCTTGCAGAAAAAGAAATAAAGGCTTGCTGACATGACATGTAAAGATGTAATTTACATCCCACTAAATGCCCACTGACGGGTCTTTTTGTTTGCAAAGTCATTAATAAGATCTGTAAAGTCCAATTGTTTGGCTAATTGGCTTTCAATCGACAGAATGGCAAGGCTGTTCAGTCTATCCTGGCCCATTGTTGATCTCAGGTAGTTCTTAACCAGCTTCAACTTGCTGAAAGCCCGTTCACCCCCTGCAACTGTGACAGGAAGTGTGCAGAAAATTCTCAAAGCAATACAAAGTTCTCCAAAAACGCTCTGTAGCTGCATCTTCCAGATGGCATTAAGGAGCTCAAGAGAGGACAGATTTTTTGGAAATGTAGCATCATATATGGTGCGGAAGTGTAGCACTTCATTTTCAAATTCTTGTGAGAGATCCATGTGATATATTTTTGCCAGTGCCCGGCATGTTGTTTTTATCTGCGCTTCAGTCATATCAGTCAGCTTCAGAATAGGTGCAAATGTTTCACATATGTTTGCTGTGGTCTGGAACCTTGCACTCAAGGCACTGATGATGCTATCCATTGCAACAAAAAATATGTTGTTCTTGAATGCATTTTTGGCACTGTCTTCAGTAGCTGCATCTTCTTGTGTCATCTCATCTGGCATGCGTTTCCTTTTCCGCTTTCGTCTCTCTTCACTTCGAAAATGATCAGGGACGTCCATTGCTTGTGCTACTAGGGAGGCCTCTGCAAGCAGCGAGTCCCATCTATTACGAAAAGCCTGCATTTCCTCTTGTAGTGCCTTGATGTTTGCAGCCTCAACATCCAGAGAAATATCACCTGCCTGAAGAATCACATTTCGGTTTTCAATGCACTGCAAAATCTTTACCCACATAGTAAGAAGGACGATGGCATCAAAAGTCTTGAAATAACTGATCAAACCATTTGCCTCAGACTTGGCTTCACTTGTCAGACTGCAGGTGGCTAAGACACATTCTAGTGCCTCAAGGATGGAGGGCAAGTGAGCTGCCACAACTCGTACTGCAGCAATGCGGGCACTCCATCGAGTGTCAGAGAGACGATGAAGAGAACATCCCGTCTTTTCTTTCAAGATTGCCCATCGCTCAGGGCTAGGACTGAAGAAATTATAAAGATGGTTTACAGAGCCAAAAAATGTTGCGACCTCTCGACATGACTCAGCCGCATGGACACCAACCAGATTGAGGGTGTGGGAAGCACAGGGGGAGAATGTAGCAAGAGGATTGACTTTTAAAATCTGAGCTTGTACTCCTTTCACCTTCCCAGACATGTTGGCTCCATTATCATATCCTTGTCCTCTACAGTCTTGTAAAGGTATGCCATTGGACTGCAACGCTCCCAGAATCATTTCAGAAATTTCCTGGCCTGTCTTTTTGTGAAAGTCTTTGAATTCAATGAACCTCTCAACTATCTTCCAAGCACCACTGTCTTCTTTGTCATGATGTACATATCTTACCAATAGCACGTTCTGTTCTGTATGAGATATGTCTGGTGTTGAGTCACATATGACAGAGTAATAAATTGCATCTTCTCTTTCTTTCAGGATAGTGTTGAGCACTCTCTTGCCACAGAGCTCAATGAACTCGTTCTGCGTGTCTGGACTTAGGTAGTGAGTTAAACGTGACCCTTTCTTCTTTTGTCTTACTTTTTCTAAGTGCTCGTGTAAGAGGGGATCATAATGGGCCAACAACTCAAGAGTTCCAAGAAAATTGCCATTATGGACATCATCCAAATTTGAGGTTTTGCCTCTAAATGCAAGATTTCTTGAAGCCAAATGAAGAGTTACATCCAAAAGCCTCTCTAAGATCTTGGTATGCTTCTCTGCTTCTGTCTGAAACTGTTTTTGAAGGTGCCCATCAACTCCTGTGGCTACCAATAATGAGTGCTGAAGGCTTTTCCATTTTACATAGCACTGCTTGTGGGGAGTGTGTGTCTCATGTTCTGGGAACTTTCTATACATTTTTTGCCACTTGATGTCTGATAACTTAAGTCCATCCTTGCTGTTCAGTGCACTTTTAGATGGCCTTGTCTGCTCATGTGAGAACAGAAGGCATGGGATGCAGAACAGAGCCTTTGCACTGTCACTGTGAATCAACCAGTCCCTCCTAATCTTCTCACGCCCATTGGCTGACTTAACATATTGCAGATAGTTGGGAAATGCTTTGCCTTCCTTGTCTTTGGGTGCCACTTTGGTCAGGTCTACACTTTCACTCGCCAGTCTGCAAACTAGAGTCTCTCTCTGCTGAGCAGTTAGCTTGTGTGGCCACAGTCCTGGGTCCTCTGACAACAGCTCCTCTGCATTTCCCTCACCTGGCCCTTCCTTTTCTCTCTCCTCAGCCTCCTCACTACTCTCAAACACATCTACAAGCATGAAACACACATGATTTATGTTAGCCTCAAATTTATTATAGTCTCACATGTAATGATACATTGATGATAGTACTGGCTGCTGCTCATTTCAGTTGAAACTGCTACTACACATGATTACTGGAAATAACTTAAAGTTGCCTCTAAGAGCTCACCTTGTCTCACATCCTCAGACTCACACCCTTCCTTGCCTTCAGCATCTGATGCAGAACTCTCTACATCTACAAGAATGAAGAATTGGTATTAGCCTCTTAACATACAAATGACCCAACCTACTTTTTAAAGCAAGCTCATTTTGTATTTCTAGAGCCATTTCAGTGCAAGAAACTGCTAAAAAATAATGAAACATATGGCCAAGCATTGCTTATTATGTTGACAGATTGTCTTTTAAATGGGGCTCATTTTTGTGTTGCTATGGGCTGAGCTCTAAGGTTGTCAACCAAACAGACATAACTGGTAAGTATCCACAAGAGGGCGCTTGACAGCGCTTGACATCTACCATTTAGAACAAGTACAAAGATAAGGTGAAAGGTTGCAGATATTTTCATTAAAAGTCAAATGTGAGGTAAACATCAGATATGCTTTCCTACAATAGATGCATAGACTAGCCTAATTATTTGCTATCACACACAGTATTCATCATGCTCAATAAGTTGCAGAGGCAAAAATGTTTCAAGCCATTTTTCAGCCAGATTGAGAAGAATAGCTAATTGTTTTTCTATGTTCTCACCACCCAGACCTATCTCTTTCTCTCTCTATCTATCTATCTGTGGCAAAAATCAGAATCACAATCATTTTTGATTGATAGTGAGATCACAGTTATTTAACATGATTATTCATTGGCTTTGGTAACATCATGAATTTATTGAACATTGACAATAGCTTTTAAGCACAGCATTGCACCGCAATGCTAAGGCTTTTTACCAGACAAAAATAATAAATTGCGTTATTGCTCAATTAATATATTACTAGTGTGCACTTGAGCCTACAGTGATATTGGTATGTTATTTACATGTTGATATATGCAGCAGCAATATTGCTAGATGGATCATTCATTAAATCTCAGCACGGAGTTTCACTTTCAGCTCTGCTGTGTTAGTAGACAAAATGCTATAGCACACACACTGAACCAAAAGGCTAACTTACTTTAAACTTCAGGTAAACAACTCATATTTAGACAGCAATTCTACCAGTCAGCACCACTCTCTCTCTTTCTCTCTCTCCACCTCGCGAACCAATATACCAATGTAAGGGGGGGTCGGAGGGGGGAGCTCGCCTTTGAATACTTGAACAACGATCTCACCTTGTCTTTGCTCATCTCTAATCTCATCTTCAGAAGAGCTGCCAGGACTGACCACTGCTGCTTCTGCTGCTCCAGCTGCTGCGGCTGCGCCACTCTCTGTTTCTGAAACTGGTTAATATTGACAACTAACGTTAGCTGGCCTGTAATTGTCTTTATACTTACAGCCGCAAGCAGCCTGGTTGGCAGCTAGCTACGCTAAAGACTTCACGTGAGCATACAAATATAAGCAGCAGCTGTCTGGAGTGGACTATGTTAACTTTAATTGGACTTTGCATGACAAGCTAACTTGGTTCACCTTTGGGAAAGAAAGCAGTCAGCAGCTGCCTCCCCTCGTTCTGCCGTCTTTCTTTTTGTTTCCTCTCTTTCTTTTTCTGATAGCCCGATTTATGTTTTTTGGGCAGCATGATGTCCTGCACACAGGTCTCTGATCTGGGCGCACTGTCTGACCTTACACCTGTTGCCGGTCGCTGTTGGGCGGACTAAACCATTTTGCATCTCCAAGAGGGGGGCCCCAGAATGTCTAATATGTTGGGAGAACTGTGACATTAAGTTCATTCTCTCATTTGATGTTATCAATATATTTGAAATAAATTATGACACCAATTAATTGGAGGGCCCAATTCATTCGAAATAAAAACATCACAAAAAAAAAAAATCAGGATTTTCATGGGCCCCTCTCTCTACTCGGGCCCTGGGTAGTCAGGTCCACTTTTCCCCCCACTACCACGCCCATGAGGATCGGCACCAGGTTTTGTCAGTATTGGGGTTATTGCAGCAGTTTTGAAAGATGTGAGAGAGGAGTGGATGATAGCAGAAATAAGGGGGAATAGAGAAGGGAGGCAGGTTTTAACAAGAACTGTGGGGAGGGGTCCAGCTGGCAAGTGGATGGCTTCAATTTACGGGTGAGATCTGAAATTTCTGAGGGGGTGGGGAGCTGGAGGGAAGAAAATGAGTGTGTGGGTGGAGGAAGTTCAGATGGAATACTGAGGGAGGAGTTAGGACCAACATGATGGTGGATCTTCTGGACTTTTTCAACAAAGTAGAGCATGGGGGAGTTACAAAAGGAAGTTGAATAAAGGTGAGATGGTAGAGAGCTTCAGAGTTGGATGATCTTGTTGAGCAATGAAGACAGTGACTTGGTGTGACCTTCATTAGAACAGATTATGTCCGTGCAATAATTGGATTTGGTTCTTGTCCTTGTAGGGTAGTATGTGATTTGTGTGCATCTCCTTGTGTACATAGAGTCCAGATTTTTTGTGGAGCCGCTCAAGCTGTCAAACTTTTGCTTTCATGGTCCAGAGTTCACGCGTGAATCATGGGGCAGAGACGGAAAAGGAGACAGATCTTAAAGTGTAAGACCGGCGAAAATGGACCCCATAGTCTTTTTCGCCATGACTATGAAAAAGACTATGGGGTCCATTTTCGCCGGTCTTACACTTTAAAAGAGCAAGGGAGTTACGCTCTTTTAAAGTGTACCTGAGTTACCCCAGTCAACACTGGAGTCCTTCCGCTTCCTGGGCTCCATCATCTCCCAGGACCTCAAGTGGGAGCTGAACACCAGCTCCCTCATAAAAAAGCACAACAGAGGATGTACTTCCTGCGGCAGCTGAAGAAGTTCAACCTGCCAAGAACAATGATGGTTCAATTCTACACTGCCATCACTGAGTCCATCCTCACCTCCTCCATCACCATCTGGTACGCTGCTGCCACCACCAAGGACAAGGGCAGACTGCAGCGTATCATCCGCTCTGCGGAGAAGGTGATGGGCTGCAATCTGCCGTCCCTCCAGGACCTGTACACCTCAAGGACCCTGAGGGAGGCAGGAAAGATAGTGGCCGATCCCTCCCACCCTGGTCACAAACTTTTGGAACCACTCCCCTCTGGCAGGAGGCTGCGGTCCATCAGGACCAAAACCTCACGCCACAAGAACAGCTTCTTCCCGACTGCCGTGGGCCTCATCAACAAGGTTCGGGACCCCTACTGACAGACTTTAACCCCGACCCAGTAACTACATGTTACACCAACACACATCCTGGACTATTATCCCTGACCATTGCACATATCATCATCTCTTTATATATTGTATATATACTGTGAAGTTGCACATCCATTTTTGATGGTTTTGATATTTTTGCACTCCCTGCACAAACCTGCACTGCCTCAAAACAGTTATATTGTACATACTTGTTTATGTTATATGTTATAGTGTCTCTTATATATTTTTTGTGTAAATTTCTATTCATACACAACCAAGACAAATTCCTTGCAAGTGAAAACTTACCTTGGCAATAGAGCTGATTCTGATTCTGATTCTGATACCATGTAGTCCAGTGTTCAAGGGTGGATAGATTGCACACTGGAGGGGAGAGAATCAAAACAAAGGAGATGAGACGGGGGAGCATCATGATGGAGAGAGTGAGATTGATATTGAATGAGAGAAGGACATGATCAGTTATGTGGAGTTCATCTGCTGTACTATCGAGGGTAATGACACCAGAGCAGCAGATTAAGTCCAGGATGTGTCCTTTACAGTGGGTGGGAATGTTGGTATGCTGCTGTAAACCAAAACTGTCTAGGCAGTCTCTGGTGAGGGGGTTATTGACGGTGTCCATGTGTACATTGACGTCTAGTATGTTTAGTGAGAGAGTGGATAGGCAAGTGAGAAGAGCAGAGAAGTTGTCCAAGAAGTCATTATTTGGTTTGGGGGGTTAACAGAGTGCAAGAGACCTATATATATATTCAGAATATAGAGAGGTTTCTGACTGATTTCTGAAATACATATATATACAGTATACTGTATATTATTTCAGAAAGGTTTCTAGACTGATTCATGGCTGCACGGTCCTTCTGTGTGGAGTTTGCATGTTCTCCCCGCGTAAGCGTGGGTTCTCTCCGGGTTCTCCGGCTTCCTCCCACAGTCCAAAGACATGCAGGATGGGGATAGGTTCATTGATGACTCTAAATTGCCCGTAGGTGTGAATGTGAGTGTGAATGGTTGTCTGTCTCTACATGTTGGCCCTGCGATAGACTTGGCGTCCTGTCCAGGGTGTACCCTGCCTTCGCCCACGGAGGCAGGGTACACCCTGAATACAGGATAAGCGGTATCTTCGCCCACTGAATACAGGATAAGCGGTAGACAATGGATGGATGGATGGATAGACTGATTCATACATTTTATTGGTAAAAACATGAAGAAAATATTTTTTTTCTATTCCATTCATGCTATTGTCTCTTCATGTCGGCACCCATTGATTATATTAGACAGCTGCCACAAATCCTGGATTTTGTTCAATAACTAAAGGTTATGTTTAGTCAACAAATCAAAAGTTTTAAAAATTTTAAGCAACAAAACACATTTAGGTTCATAAAAGAACTTAGTTAGGTTTTAGACAAGAGTCACATGTTGTCCATCCTGTTGTTTGTAAATGTGCAATACGAATAGAGTTGACTGAATTTGACTTGACCATGCATTACAATTTCATATCCACAACTTAATTGACTACAAACTACACTGTGCACTAAGACCTGGGCTGTGGAATGAAAGCAGCTCCTCACATCTACCCAGCAACAGTTCAGTTCTTAACTTCATAGCAACTGACAAGTTTCTTTGGTACAATCCTGTTGTTTCTAAATGTGCCAACAAATAACTCTGCCTATAGTGCGAGTTCAAAACCTTGTGGACAGCTATTGCAGTTCTCAGTGTCATTGCTGTGAGTCAGACTCACAGTACGTAGAGCTGCTCCATAGCCAGTAGAAGCGCTAGTGGACCAAGACAGAGAACTAAATGGGCTTCCTGCCAAAGCCTTGGTAATAGCGTAGGTTACGCATTTCTGCTATGCTGTGACAGACGACGACTGAAAATGTTGTACATTTGAAACACGATTCCAGCGACTCAGTGAATTAAAGGAGAAATCCGGTCATTTTTTACCCAATTTTTGTTGTCCCCAGGGTCATCCCTACAAAAAGCAAAAAACCTGATAAAAATTGACTTGACCTAGCCTGAGATGTGTACCTGCCTGCCAGACTTCCAGAATAGCTCCAATGCTAACCCATTGGGGTAAGTTTTATCTGCTTTTCTGGGCCTCAGAAAAAAAATCCAAGACCTATGCAACACAGGTTGGGTCCTTACGAGACAAGACAGCGCTCGTTTAGCTCAAATAGTGTGGCGAAACAACATACATGTGTGTTTTTGCATGGAGTTACTCACCTCAAATCACCCCGTAGACATTAGCAGTAGGGTGCCGGGCGCGCGCTCCTCCCTCCCAGTCACCGCAGAAACATAACGTTTTCCTTGTAGTTTTGATTTTGTAATCCATAAAGAAACGATCAAGCAGTGCAGTCATCATGTCCATAATAAATCCATGAAGCTGTTATGTCCATATGTATGTCAACGCTTGCTTAGAGCTAAACAGCAGCCCGTAACCAAAGCAATGCAAGTCTCGCGCAAGTTCCCATCTGAGAGTGAGGACGTCAGACGGGAACTTGCGCGAGACTTGCATTGGTCTCGACTTGCCTGTGTTGCATAGGTCTTGGAATTATTTTCTGAGGCCCACGAAAGCAGATAAAACTTGCCCCTATGGGTTAGCATTGGAGCTATTGTGGAAGGCTGGCAGGCAGGTACACATCTTGGGCTAGGTCAAGCCAATTTTTGTTGGGTTTTTTGCTTCTGATAAGTCGGGATGACCCTGGGAACAACGAAAATGGGGTAAAAAATGACCGGATTTCTCCTTTAAGCTCTTCGGACAGACTGTCATGTCCACTTTATTGTGCTTTAAACACTGCTGTGGGGCGGCTTCACCTCGGCCTTTGACCTCTGGCAGGAACAGGCCACTCCTACCAGCCCTTTTATGCCCACTTATAGCAACGTGAACAAGTGTTCATCAGGTTTTAGCCAAACTGGCAACTTTAACGGCTTGTCTTCAATCATTCTCCATCCTTGCTGCTTTTAATTATCTCTCCCTCTCTCATGTTCTGCGTTCATTTTACGAGACGTTCATTAAATCCAACTCATTCTCAGGCCCATTCACACCAACGTTGTTACCTTTCAGTTTCATATCTTGCCTTCCCATTAATGTCTCCTGTTTCTTCCTCCTTCAGGAAATATCTGCAGGATACCAATTAAGTGATTGAATAACAAAGGGCCCTGTTTTATTGGTGTTTGTCTGACCAGATGTGGAGCAGGTTTTGACATGACTGGGCAAGAGAAGGCAGGAGGAGAGAACGCTCATCAGACATGCTGATTTACGGTATGTTGTTGTGTTGTGCTTCACCGCACTTTATTCAAGTTTCTTGTTCTGACTTTAAAATGGGAAGCACCGACAAGAATGAACCTTTGCACCAAAAGTTGAGCTTGTAGTTGAGTCCAAACTTGAGATTCAAACCCTTTCTTTTTATTGTTCCACAACGTTGATGCAAATGTCGAAGTTAAAAGTAAATGTGGGGGAAAGAGGGAAATGTCAAAGATTACTGACAACCCAGTCTATTGGCTTTGCCGGTTGAAGCCACATACGACAGTCATGTGACATTGACCCAAAATTGTTCCTTAAACTGATCATCAAGAAAGTGAAACAAGCCTAGCAACACACCTTGACCTGACGAACAAAGGCAAGCCTCGTACGAGTACTTATCAAGTCAGTATCATGAGTGACAAATAAAAGTAGAAAATAGCGTTAGCTTGAGAAACATGGTAGCTGCAAGTTAAGGATTTTCCATAGCAACAGCCTCAGTATCTGCAGGCTGCTAACCCAAAATATATTACAATTGGAATGTGTAAATAACTTTCATATTACCATACTTATAACAGTGTTATAAAAGCTTGGCGTTGGGCAGAACAATGCAGCTTAGCTGTTTACTTATGAAATCACAACGTGCTACGGTGCTTCCTCTGTCCCCTGTTAGATCCTTTTGGAAAAATGTACACTTAATTGCCAAAAGTATTTGCTCACCTGCCTTGACTCACATATGAACCTAAGTGGCATCCCATTCTTAATCCATATGGTTTAATATGACGTCAGTCCACACTTTGCAGCTATAACAGCTCTAACTCTTCTGGAAGGCTTTCCACAAGGTTTAGGAGTGTGTTTATGGGACTTTTTGACCATTCTTCCAGAAGCGTATTTGTGAGGTCACACACTGATGTTGGAGGGAAGGCCTGGCTCTCAGTCGCCACTCTAATTAATCCCAAAGGTGTTCTATCGGGTTGAGGTCAGGACTCTGTGCAGGCCAGTCAAGTTCATACACACCAAACTCTCTCATCCTTGTCTTTATGGACCTTGCTTTGTGCACTGGTGCACAGTCATGTTGGAACAGGAAGGGGTCATCCCCAAACTGTTCCACAAAGTTGGGAGCATGGAATTGTCCAACATCTCTTGGTATGATGAAGCATTCAGAGTTCCTTTCACTGGAACTAAGGGGCCAAGCCCAGCTCCTGAAGAACACCCCCACACCATAATCCCCCTCCACCAAACTTTACACGTGGCACAATGCAGTCAGACAAGTACCGTTGTCCTGGCAACCGCCAAACCCAGACTCCTCCATCAGATTGCCAGATGGAGAAGCATGATTGGTCCCTCCAGAGAACGTCTCTACTGCTCTAGAGTCCAGCGGCAGGCGTGCTTTACGTGGTCTACCACTTCTTGGCTGAGTTGCTGCTTTTATACACCTGATTTATATTATTTGGATTGGTGAGTGAATACTATAGTGTGGTAATATAGTGTGTCCAGTAGTCAACGGTAAGAGACAAATATTTTTCTGATCCTGCACATATGATCAAATCAAGAAAGTCTCCATTTTCTGTAGGTTTGTTGTAGTATCACTTAGTTTTGTGTGAAACTGCTCAGTGAACGTATGTCACCAATACTTGTCTTGCTAGCTAGCTAGCTAACTTAGCTATGCTCCATCAAAAAGTTAACATTATCTTACCTGATGTGTTTTATTCAGCAACTCTTTTTATCAACCGACAGGAAAAAGAAGGAGCGAGACCCTTTTCGGTGGACCACCACGGGACCTTATTTTGGGAAAAAATGTCATAATGTACGGCAGGCACGAGTCAAATGTCATTTTGCTCCCATTTGAATTATGCCATGAATTACACACATAAAAAGATAATTTTGCATACAAAGAAAGTATTTTTTGTGGTTTAACTGTTGAAGTACAAGACTGTGAAAATAAGTAATTAGAAAGATGACACACCCAAAAGTGAGGTGAGTGACCAGGATGTAATGTTACCCTCACTAACAACAGGTCTCTGTGTGTGTTGTAAGTTTTTCTGCCACCATAATGCGCAGGCAACTGCAATGAAGTAAACGTGAGTTCTATCCCAGAGTGGTCTTAAATGTCAGCAGCTTGTTCCTCCTCTCAGGTTGTTTTACGCACTTTGGACTTTTCCAGTGTCTGGTGAGACCATTTTTGTTGTTCACACAGGGAGGATTCTGTTTTTTCAGTGTGGTTTCTGCAACCAAACGTTGAATCCAGATTCATTGTTTCCTACTGGAGAGTTGAGCTGCTGCTGAGTGGTGGTTAGTAGAGGTGAGGAGGGAAACAGAAAACCAATGAGTGGAATATGAGTTATGAATCATACCTCATAATGCCATCCTGTGTGCAGACTTCAGCAAAAGCAGAAAGGGTGGAGTATGTCTCCAATATTTCACGAAGCCCATTTTGTTGCCGGCACTTTTAGAAGCATACTGTGCTCTTTTACTTTTCCTCATTAAATAAATAATCGTTTTTCCTTCCTCCACTGAGAAAAGGAGCTCCTATACTGTGTGTTGACAGGCATCCAGGTTCAGGATGTCTGAACTGTGAGAACATTGAGAGACGAACACAACGATGGAATTCCTTATTTAAGAACTCGTTGTGTCGCGTGAGCTCACTGACCGACAAGCAGCAGCTCATTTCCTGTCACACAGCGACGTCTCCAAGAGCCTCAGAAACAAAAGAGTGACCTCCACTCTCAGTTATGAGTTTTTCTTCCTGAACAAAAGACATTGTGTGCGTCTCCATTGAAACGGTCGGGTGTGATGAAATATTTAATCTGGTCTGACTCTGGAGAACCAACTCGACCAGCAGGTGCAGGCCAACGAGCAAACATGATTTCACCATGGAGACCAGACAGACGAGGTCGGCTATGACAAACACACTCAATGAGCTCTTACACTGACACACACACATTTAGGTTCTTCTCCATTCAGTTTCCCGTTTATATATATATATATATATATATATATATTGTGTGTGTGTGTGTGTGTGTGTGTGTGTGTGTGTGTGTGTGTGTGTAATTACCAATAATAACCAATTGCCAATAATCTGCTTCTTTTTTTTCCTTTTTGTATTTACATTGGACGGGTAAGTCCTCGGGACTTGTCGTGCCACCATTTTTAAAACTGTAACCGCCGAGGAGCACCATGACGGCTAAACATGTTTCGTTCAGAGCCAGCGTGGGTGCGCCCATGGAGCTCTCGGAGAGCGACTTTCACCAAGCTTTGTTATCTACCCGTGGTGGACATACCGGACACGACATCTTGCCTTTTACAGTCAGTGTTGTAGTGCAATAATAATAATAATAATATAATATAATATAATATTAGTCACATTCGTTTGTGTTTGTTTTGTGTGTAGTTGTTAGCTGATGCTATAGGCTATGACACTTCCACGTAATGTAAGTCTACCAGAAATAAACCAATAACCTATAATGCATGACAGTGTTGTGTCACGTCCTGCATGATCATAGCCAATCAGCTCATAGGAACAGCAGTTTATTTTATTTAAAAATGTATTGAAAATGAATGACTTCCCTGTGATTTTCAAACTTTGTAAAGTCCTCCTGTGAGCCAGACTGTGGGCCGGTTCGAGCCCTCGGGCCATATGTTTAACTCCCCCGACCTAAAGCATCCCCTGCTTTCTGGTCTGTTTGACTCAAAATGGATCATAATTGACTAAACGAACAGCATGCTGGGCTGCACGGTGGTGTAGTGGGTAGCCCTGTCGCCTCACAGCAGAGGGTCATGGGTTTGATTCCCAGTTAGAGATCCTTCTGTGTGGAGTTTGCATGTTCTCCCCATGTGAGCGTGGGTTCTCCGGTTGAAAAAAAAAATGCAAGTTTAATGCAAATTAGTTTTGGCTTCACCGTGAAACCAGGAGGCCACCTCTGGTTTCACCACAATCAACCAGTCTAACCAGTATTTGTGTATCACATTATAGTACGTGACATGTTGTAATCTCCTATTGTCAAACGGCTGTTGTGTAACCCTTCATTCTGTGAGGGAATGACATTTTCAATAGAAGGATTAGAGCGCCAGTGATGCACAAGGCCATCTAATCAAAACCACTGCTACAACACAAACTCCCATGATGCAATCTCATGACGAGACGACTGTTAAGTAAACACGAAACAAACCTTTATTGTAGTCTTACTGGCTGACGAAGTTTCCACACTATCTGTATATCCGACTGCATTTAAGTTTGTGTTCAAAACCAGAGAAACAGAATAGGATTGGGGTTTTTAGTGAACTGTTGTCAGCACTTTTATTAATTTATTTATGAACAAATATAATCAATTATTTTTTAAAGTTTTTTTTTCTGAATCTGCTCTAAATTTATAGAACAGTAAATAATAACATACCGTAGAAATACAGGATGTAAATATGGCCTTCAAAGAATTTACAGGAAGTAACAGAAATAGTTACATCCTGTTAGATATCATCGGTAGGTTTTAATGTTCAGTTTGTAATTCTTTTATGTCTGCCTTTTAAAGCATGTTGCTTTAACTGCAGCAAGAGACGGCTGTCAGACATTAATATGTAAAGTAACATGATCTACACCAAAGTAGTCCATGTGAATAATTATTTTTCCACTTCAAGATAAAATGAATATATACAGGTAGGCCTAATCAATGATGCCTTCAGAACATGGAGGATTGTTATTTCATCTAGTAGGTCTTCCAGTAAGTATATATATACTTCTGATCCTGAAAGTTAAAAGAAGCCGTGATACGCTAGGAAGCTCCGGAACACATATAGGACTAATGAAACGTGTCATAAGATTGTTTTTGACCACTTAAAACAGTTATCTTAGCTAGCTTGTCACACTGATCCGTTAGCTAACTAACGGCATTGTTGAAATACTCCCATGATGCTCTATTCTTGTGGCCAAAACTCTTGTCTGGTTTTCTCATTCGGCGTCTCCAGCTTTTCTCCTCTGAGATTTGTCGTAGCAGAAGGAGCGCTGAGTGACGGACGGCGTTTAGAACTCGCAAACACTCTGGCAACGCTCCCTGCAGGACATCATTACGTTTAACCAAAGCCATGCACGCCACTTGGCCCCGAATTTCCACCGCAGCTCCTCTTAAACAGAAATTAAAGTAGTCCTTTTTTCCCTGTTGATCTTTTCTTCATGCAGCGGAAAGTTTACACAAAGGCGAGCCTTATCCCCTGAGCCCGCCTGGCTCACTCTCATCCAACATACCTGCAAGATGAAATCAAACTCCCTTTTGAAAATGACTTTATGAGTCTCCTTGTGAGCAGCTTTCCCTCTCTCCAGGAGAGGCTCAGCCCTCATCTGGGGGCGTCAGACGCCGGTGCAGGTCCTAATTAATGCAAGGAACGAAGGCATGAAGGGTTTTAGCAGAGAAACAAGAGGAACCTCGTCCAACATCTTCAAGTCTCCTGGAGTTCGGAAAAAGATGTACGGCAGTAAACAGAGACACAAATAATTTTTTGATCCCGTTTTAACTGTACCACGAATTACACATATGATGTTTGTTAATTTAAAAGATCATTTTCAAGTCTAGAAAGTCTTGTTAAGGTCGTTTACACCAAACGAAAGATGGAAATTTTAGACGATAAGCAAATAACCTTTTCCAAATGAGTTTGGATCGATTGGTAGGCTATGCTAACTTTGTAGCTGCTCCTTACACTTAAAATAACGTTTTTTGTTTCCGTTTCTGATCCACTGACGACAGCAGGAGAATCTCAATGCTGATAGACGTTCACATCACAGCATCACGTCAATTTTTCCCTTGAGTTGAAATAGTTCAGGTTTGCACAAATAAGTCAATGACGCAAATGTCGTGTTATTTACATCTTCACATTAACTTTGTATGCATATGGTGCATTTTGGTGTGAACACACCTTCATAATTCAACAGTTAGACCACAAAATGGGATTTTCTTGATGTGAAAAATTATCTTTAAGCTTCACAAACATATGTGTAATTCATGGGACAATTCAAACGTGACAAAAAAGAATGTGTTTTTTACCAACTGCTATATACACTAGTCAATGGTGCTCTTTTACATTTAAGGATTTTTGCATAGATTTCAGTGTGTAGATGCTTTTAAAGGGCCATACTAGTGCAACTGCATGTCACCATCCATAGACAACATCAGCCACCTGGTTTACATAAACCTCTATCATTTTTACTAAAGTTGTATTATTTTTTGGGATATTGTGAGCACCAGGACAAGGGAGAGGAAGACGAGTACCAGGACAAGGGAGAGGAAGACGAGTACCAGGACAAGGGAGAGGAAGACGAGTACCTGGACAAGGGAGAGGAAGACGAGTACCAAGACAAGGGAGAGGAAGACAAGTACCAGAACAAAGGAGAGGAAGATGAGTACCAGGACAAGGGAGATGAAGAGCAGTACCAGAACAAGGGAGAGGAAGACGAGTACAAGGACAAAGGAGAGGAAGATGAGCACCAGGACAAGGGAGAGGAAGATGACTACCAGGACAAGGGAGAGGAAGAGCAGTACCAGAACAAGGGAGAGGAAGACGAGTACCAGGACAAGGGAGAAGAAGATGAGTACCAGGACAAGAAGAGGTTGAGGGGCGAGAGATGTTACGTAGAGTGAAGTATGCTGATCGAGTGACATCGATGTGGGACTGGAATGATAGGGTGCAATCCTGGATGACACCCAGACTCTTAACCTGGGGAGAGGGGAAACAGATGAATTGTCAATGGGGAAGGGAAAGTCATTTATTTTAGAGAGGGGGGATTTGGTACCAATAAGGAGGAGTTCAGTTTTGTCATTGTTTAGCTTGAGAAAGATTTGGGAGAACCAGGATCTGATTTCCTGAAGATTTTCCATCGGAGAGTGAGGGGGAGGAAGGAACATGGTGTGTATGGTGGACAGGTAGAGCTGCGTGTCATCTGCATAGCAATGGAACTGAATATTATATTTATGGAAAATATCGCCAAGAGGGAGGAGGTAGATAATGAACAGGAGGGGTCCAAGGACAGAACCTTGGGGAACACCGGTGGAGAGGGGGGAAGAAATGGATCTGAATGTTTAAGTTGGACAAATTGAGTACGGCCAGATATGATTTAAACAAGTCCAGGGGAGTATCAGATATTCCAATGGAGTCGGTCAATGAGTATGGGAAATGGTATGAGAATGGTCAGTAGTCCAGAGTCCACAGCCATGAGGAGGTCCTTGGTTATTTAAACAACTGTGCTATGAAGTGGGTGAAAGCCTAATTGGGACTGTTCGTAGACTGTTGTGAGAAAGGTGATCATGAATCTGAAAGGCAACTGTTTTTTCTAGAATTTTTTAAAGGAAGGGGAGGTTGGAGATCCTGGACAAGCGAGAGGAAGAGGACAAGGGAGAGGAAGAGGAGTACCAGGACATGGGAGAGTATTTTGAAAATGAATGTTGGAATTTAGTTTACAATGTGTGTTTTTGAGCATTAAATAACCATTTTGCCAATTGTGTGTTGCAAGTGTGTTCGTGCGTTAAGAGTTTATGAAAGTTGTTCAAAGTATTGAAAACATTGTTTTAGCAAATTTTCACAAGGTTGAGTTCCCTAAACCCAGAGACTTAACAGTTTCCTGAGTGTTTTTACACCCTTTCAACATGAACGGCGGTTCAAACAGGTGGCTCAAATAGGTAGCTGAGCTCTACTAAAGTAAACACTGCAGACACTGATGAACACAAGATGTGTTGAAGACAGGAGGAACCTTTGAGTCAGAATTAGACTGGTTTGGTCCTTTAAAGATTTTTGCACAGATTTGAGTGTGCGGATAAATAAACTTGCCCTTTGCCTCCGTCTGAGAAAGTGGAAAATAGGAAACCTCCACTGTGCCAACTGAAAGAAAAGACCACAGATATGTGGTTATGGCTTTCCAAATGTAAGTGCTGGTCTGGACGAGGACACCCACAAAATTGAATCTTCCTCCTAATATGTTCTCATGTAGTGGCATGGCAGCAGGACCGATGAGGATGCATGTGGAGAGTCCTGTGCGCCAACAGTTTGGTGTATTCGTTTCCTCTAGTGATTCAGTTAGCGGTTTGGATGTGGAGGATTAAAACAGGCCATCTAAAATATGTATAAACTGTTCACTGAATGCGGTTGTGTTCCTGCTGTAAATCTGAAGGTGTGGAGGCTGAGCTCAGTCATCCAAGACTCATTCTCATTATTTGTTCATCTGACTGCAGCTTTCAGAGATGATGAAACAGTTCCTGGCAGCCTCCCCTGTTCAATATATACCCCATCATCATCTCATTTCTCTTTCTTCCAGCTTTATATCCTTGCGTTTCTATGGCTCCTCTGGGCCAAACCTTTTCCCTGTTGGATTTTTTTTTAAATAAACCCGATGGCAGCCAAGTGTGGGGTGCTTCCTGTAAATCATGTGCTTCTAAGAGCGGGAGGAAGAGAAAAGTTTAAAGGCTCTCTCTTTCCCCGTCTCCTCTCTCTCCCACACATACACACAGACGGCATTGTAGCCTACATCCAACTACACCAAATATAATTTGTTCGTTATTGCTTATATAATTATTATATTATGGTTTATGTCGCTCACTGTAGCATCTGCGGTGTGCGCTTAAACTAGTAGGTTAGAGGTCAAACACCAGACCAATGACCTAGGCTGCTTCAAATCATGTGACCATGCGCAGCTATGACCAGTGTTTATTATTATTTTTTGTTTTAGTTTTATTAATTAATTAAGTCTTATTATTAATTTTATTCAGCAAAAATAAGTTCACTGCGAGAAATCATAATCAAAGTTCAACTGTATAAACCAGGGATGCCAGGGTTACGGGCCGACTGTACGTTACATCCGGCCCGCGGGTGATAAGGGGAGAATATTTTTTTTAATAATTATTTTATCTCTTTTTTTTTTTAAATATATACCGTAAATCCTCTAATACTGGCCTGTATTCTATTACCGGCAAGTGTCGACAGGCAGCGTTATTTCCACCCTTCCCATTCATTGTCAGGTTCGCGTCGCGAAGATTTTGGCTGAGGCTATATTAAAGGATTTACGGTATGCGGTATTTACGGACTCACAGCGAGTGTGGAGAGACGGTGCGCCGCTGCCTCCCGCAAGCTCTCGAAAATCTTTTAAACTGAATGTTGTCCATGTAAAATCAAGACGGATTCACCAACTGCATAGCTTATTTCTCGCATAAAATGTTTTCAGAAACACGTTTCGGTGAACTATTGTCGTAAAATAAGAGAAAGTTTCCAAACGAGCCGCCATGTTGGTCGGTTTGAAATCCGGGAGCAGACAGGACAGCTGTGAAAGCGATCGTCCAATCAGGTGCAGCCATGAAGTGTGCACGTGATTGTATGAAGGAGAGCGCCTGTCAATCATCCTCCTTTGTAATGTATGTCATTTAGGCCTCATTGTGAGGCTATTTTGGTGCCAATGCAATTTCTTTTTGATGTGTAGGCCTTCATGAATGCCTTTCATATAGCCTACCTATCCATGTGTTGGGGCAATGTTTGGCCTTTTCAGTCCAAAAGTGCAATCCGGCCCCCTGAGGTCTCACTTGAAAAAAATCTGGCCCCCTGTCCAATTTCACCCTGGCATCCCTGGTATAAAGTGAGCAGAAGCAATCCTGTTTTACTTAATTTTACACAAGCGTGAAAGAAGTGTAACTCTTTTGTAAACACCAAACACAGTGGAACCACAAGCCCAAGTCATTCAAGAGCTGAACAAGATCCCCTTTATCATACATGTGGTTTCTTCTCATGCAAAGGGCGCACATCGGGAGCATGATTTACATCACAGGCCAGCTAATCAAAGAGCTGTATGATTTCAGATGGGTGTTATAGGAAATAGATAAACGTCTGTGTTGTTTGTTTAGCCCCGAGGCCATTCTGCCGACACACGATCCTGTAATTACATTTTTTGGTGGATCTGTTGTGGAAATTGCAAGAATGTATTAGTCCTTTTCAAGAGTGTCACAAGAAAATGATAGCAAACACTCACATATCATTAGGCATGAAGCTAAAGCCTCAATCTGACTGTTTACGCCTCCTGACAGGGATGTTTTTTCTTGTATTTCTTTAAACCAAATAGCGTCTGAACAACAGGACAGTTTTTGAGTCCATCTTGCTGTTTTCATGTCATTATACGCCATGCCATCTGTGCTGCCTTCAATGTAAACGCATACATGCGAATATGCAATGCTCAGAGCTGTGACAGTTTGAGTATAAACACTGAAACAAACACAGGAAGCTCAACCAGGGGCCTGTACTACGAAGCGAGTTCACATTAAAGAGGCGGGGTTTGCAGCATTTGACCAATCACAAACATGGATCAGTCTACGGCAGCGGAGCGGCATATTTCACGTACGAGGAGCGAACCATAATCTTATATAAATACAAAGAAGTTTAACATATAATACAGGCAAAAAGCAACAGTTTCATCTGTAACATGCAGGAAGGACAGCTGGCAAAAACTCACCGACTGTGTGAATGCGGAAGTCGTATTAATAATATTAGTAGTATAATATGACTACCCCATCATAAGGACACTACAAGATCTGACTGATTTAATAACAACAGTAACTTTGCTGATAGCTCAGTGGTGGAGTTACTGCCCCATGGTATGAGGTTCCTTGTAGCGGCACCGGTTCAAATCCGCCCTGCAGCTGTCTTTTAAATCATGTCGTCACTCTTTCTTTAGTCCCTTTAACTCTCACGATGTCCTTCCGCAATAAAAGGCCAAACATATAACTTTAAAATAATGAATGTATTGCTTGGATGTATTCTTATAACGTGGTTTATGACAATATCAGCCTCATTCTTTCAGCTGCAATCCCGGCGGTGTAAAACGGACTTAAATCAAATAAATATAAAAACATAATTCAAAGTGGTCAGTAGGCTGTACGCTGACACAGAAAAGTCTTTCCCTCCGATGAGAATCTGTATCTCTCATATAAAACATCGTCAGGGACAGAAAAAGGGTTTTGCCGGTCTCTGTAGACTCTATAGTTCTCCTAGAGACCCTCTCACGATCCACCGAGCTTCTTTTTTTTATATCCGCGCACCAAGACAGCTGATTGGTCAGTAGGCGGTGTGTTTCTCCATGTTGATCTCTTATCAGGAACATAACCTGCTCCGGAGCAGGTTAGCTCCACAGCGTAAGTTACCATGGCGATCTACCCCGGTAAGAAGTCAACCAGCGTCGTAGGACGGAAAACCCAGAGTTAACGCTTAAGTTACCTCGCTAAGCACAAATCCTGCTTCGTAGTACAGGCCCCAGGAAACCAGCGTTTACTGCCATTACAATATGTAAACAATTATTGAAGTTAAGTGAAGTCAAGTCTTTATTTTTTTATATAAAAAAATGTATTTTCTATCAGGAAATAGTTTTCAAGTGCAACTCAAAATGTCAGTGGATACATTGTTGATGTTACTGTTAAAAAAAGCACGTCAATAAAGTGAGTATTGGCAAAAATCGGTAGTCGGCAGCTGTTGAATGTAACTAATAAAGTAACTTGTAATCTAACTTAGTTACTTTTAAAATCAAATAGTCAGTAACTTAACTAAGTTACTTTTTAAAGGAGTAGTCAGTAGTCAGATTACTTTTTTAAAGTTACTGTGGCAACGCTGGACCTGTTGACCTGCACCTCAAAGAATCAGAATCGAGAATCGTTTAGAACAGGAATCAAAACAGAGGATCGGGATCGGGATCGGTAAAATCCAAACGATGCCCAACCCTACAGACAGGTAACCAGTCTATCACAGGGAGACATGTAGAGACAGACAGGTAACCAGTCTATCACAGGGCTGACATGTAGAGACAGACAGGTAACCAGTCTATCACAGGGCTGACATGTAGAGACAGACAGGTAACCAGTCTATCACAGGGCTGACATGTAGAGACAGACAGGTAACCAGTCTATCACAGGGCTGACATGTAGAGACAGACAGGTAACCAGTCTATCACAGGGAGACATGTAGAGACAGACAGGTAACCAGTCTATCACAGGGAGACATGTAGAGACAGACAGGTAACCAGTCTATCACAGGGAGACATGTAGAGACAGACAGGTAACCAGTCTATCACAGGGCTGACATGTAGAGACAGACAGGTAACCAGTCTATCACAGGGCCGACATGTAGAGACAGACAGGTAACCAGTCTATCACAGGGAGACATGTAGAGACAGACAGGTAACCAGTCTATCACAGGGCTGACATGTAGAGACAGACAGGTAACCAGTCTATCACAGGGCCGACATGTAGAGACAGACAGGTAACCAGTCTATCACAGGGAGACATGTAGAGACAGACAGGTAACCAGTCTGTCACAGGGAGACATGTAGTGACAGACAGGTAACCAGTCTATCACAGGGCTGACATGTAGAGACAGACAGGTAACCAGTCTATCACAGGGAGACATGTAGAGACAGACAGGTAACCAGTCTATCACAGGGCTGACATGTAGAGACAGACAGGTAACCAGTCTATCACAGGGCCGACATGTAGAGACAGACAGGTAACCAGTCTATCACAGGGAGACATGTAGAGACAGACAGGTAACCAGTCTATCACAGGGCTGACATGTAGAGACAGACGGGTAACCAGTCTATCACAGGGCTGACATGTAGAGACAGACAGGTAACCAGTCTATCACAGGGAGACATGCAGAGACAGACAGGTAACCAGTCTATCACAGGGCTGACATGTAGAGACAGACAGGTAACCAGTCTATCACAGGGCTGACATGTAGAGACAGACAGGTAACCAGTCTATCACAGGGCTGACATGTAGAGACAGACAGGTAATCTATCACAGGGCTGACATGTAGAGACAGACAGGTAACCAGTCTATCACAGGGCCGACATGTAGAGACAGACAGGTAACCAGTCTATCACAGGGAGACATGTAGAGACAGACAGGTAACCAGTCTATCACAGGGCTGACATGTAGAGACAGACAGGTAACCAGTCTATCACAGGGCTGACATGTAGAGACAGACAGGTAACCAGTCTATCACAGGGAGACATGTAGAGACAGACAGGTAACCAGTCTATCACAGGGCCAACATGTAGAGACAGACAGGTAACCAGTCTATCACAGGGCCGACATGTAGAGACAGACAGGTAACCAGTCTATCACAGGGAGACATGTAGAGACAGACAGGTAACCAGTCTATCACAGGGCCAACATGTAGAGACAGACAGGTAACCAGTCTATCACAGGGCCGACATGTAGAGACAGACAGGTAACCAGTCTATCACAGGGAGACATGTAGAGACAGACAGGTAACCAGTCTATCACAGGGCTGACATGTAGAGACAGACAGGTAACCAGTCTATCACAGGGCTGACATGTAGAGACAGACAGGTAACCAGTCTATCACAGGGAGACATGTAGAGACAGACAGGTAACCAGTCTATCACAGGGCCAACATGTAGAGACAGACAGGTAACCAGTCCATCACAGGGCTGACATGTAGAGACAGACAGGTAATCTATCACAGGGCTGACATGTAGAGACAGACAGGTAACCAGTCTATCACAGGGAGACATGTAGAGACAGACAGGTAACCAGTCTATCACAGGGCTAACATGTAGAGACAGACAGGTAACCAGTCTATCTGACATGTAGAGAGTCTGGTCTAGTTTAGTCTGGTCTAGTTTAGTCTAGTCTAGCTTAGTCTAGTTTAGTCTGGTCTAGTTTAGTCTAGTTTAGTCTGGTCTTGTTTAGTTTAGTCTAGTTTAGTCTGGTCTAGTTTAGTCTAGTCTAGTTTAGTCTAGTTTAGTCCAATCTAGTCAAGTACAGCACATTACAGTTCAGTACAGTAAAGTTTAGTCGAATCCAGTACAGTTCAATCCATTCTGTTACACATGAGTACTTATTACCTTTCCAGTCCAGTACAGATTAGCTCAGTCTAATCCAGTTTAGTCCAGTACAGATTAGTCCAGTATAGTCTAGTCCAGTTTAGTCTAGCCCAGTACAGAACAGTTCAGCCAAGTCTGGTTTGGTCTAGTCCAGTTTATTGCAGTCCAGTTCAGGTCAGTCAAATTCAGTCCAATCCAGTTTAGTCCAGTTCAGTCCAGTTCAGTCAATTTAAGTCCAGTTACACATTGAAAAAGGTATTTTGGGGTTTCCATTAGTAAAACTCGTAGCTGGTACCGGAGTAGTTTTTCAGCAACACCTTGGTCCAGGTTCCTAGTGACCTGAGATGTTATACAGTGATGTGTTGGAGAGAACAGGACATTCTGCACAAACAGCATTTTTAAACAGCTGAGTTACTGTTAAGGCAAAAGCAATTATTTTTTATGCACTTCACCCATATTTGTTTTGAATGGCAGCCTGCAATAACTATGCTGCACTCAGTCAAATGTTCCATGAAAACAAATCAATTCTCTTCAGGCTTCACTTCCGTCTCTTCTTCTTCCCGACTAAAACGAGATTAATGCTTCAGGCGGGCCTGGAGCAGCAATGGAAAAACAAACTCTTCATTTTTAATGTTTCCATTAGACACAGGCTGTGTTTCAACACCCCGCTCCTCGAACTAAACCCGACAATGAAAACTTTGCAGGGGAAATCATTTCAGGCTCACTTCTTGCCAAGTCAGCATGCAGCTTTGATTAAGTCCATGTTCAAGCGTTTCATCCCAAAAACCAAATGGCTGGTTTTCTGTCTCTTCTCCAGAAACACCACACGACGGAATTTGTAGGAAAAATATTTGCAAATTGTCATTTTCTCTTTGTTGCTTGAGTTGAGCCTACAACTACTTTGAGTCGTTTATTACATATGTGATGACAGTGGTTTTAATTTGGGGAGTCACTCAAGTCTCTACTTCCATACATGTGAAGACCCCAAACATTGCAAATTGCCTCCAAAGGTCACACTAATGTAACCAAAACCCTGAAACAGATGTGTTGAAGAAAACAGTCCTACTTGTTACATTGAGGAGAGAATCTGTTGGCGTGGGAGGAGGGAGAATGACCTTGTGATGAACCTTTTTCAGCCCCTTATAGTGTAAATAGTTAGTTGGACTAAATTATAGTGGACTTTGGAATAAAGCTTCTAGTTGTATTTATTTTATTTGTTTCGTATTTTGTGGTGGTGTCTTTATTGTGTTGTTGTAAGTTTTTGGTTTGAAATAAAGAAAGAAAGTCAAAAGTAATTGTGGTTATTGTCCTGGATGTAAAGCATCTCAAGATTTTGTCTGTATTGTAAAGTCATTTATTATTATTTGTATTCTTCCTCATGAAACACAAAAGGTAAAGTAGATTTTTCAGCGGCATGATTGCATACAAAGTCAATGGGAAGGTACGATTGCTGCAAAGTGGAAGAGGCAGATAGACAGGTTTTGCGAGACGATGTATCCTGATAGGCTGTCAGCATTGAGATGGTCCTCCTGTCGCCCTGACGTCACTGAATCCTGAATGGAGGAACCAGATGTTGTCTCTTGTGTCTGTGGTCCCCCAGAGGTCTATGATAGTAGCTCACATTAGTCCAGAGACCAGACCAGACTATGTGGAGAAACCAGAGACTGTCTGTGGTCCCCCAGAGGTCTACAATAGCTCACATTAGTCCAGAGACCAGACCAGACTATGTGGAGAAACCAGAGACTGTCTGTGGTCCGAACAACAAGGCTGCTGCCATATTCATGTCTAGATGACCTTATTTGGAGTGATGACGGAGCAGCTACAATGTTAGCATGAATCCAGACTCCATTCAGAAAACAAGCTTTTTAAAACGTGTTTGCTTGTGGTCTTGCAAACAGACCTAACAAAGCATCAGCATCATTATGGAGTTGTTCCAGCATCCTTTTGATCTGGTAAATGCAAACATTACAGCTCGGTGAAATTCACCTGTAGATCATGTTATGAACTCAGACAGGTGGGCGTTTGGTTTAAAACAAATGATCTGATGATCAAACTCCTTTGTGTTTGCTGTGAACAGGAAATCCTACAGCTACTAACATCACATCCAACCTTCATGTTCAGGTCTTGTTGAAGCTGTTTTAGTGTTGATTCTACTTAATATTTGTTGTAGACTTTTATTGTGGTATACTAAGATGTGTGCTAGTATTTTGCCTCATGAATATAAATGAGGGCAGACAAAATTACATTACCATACAACTAAACTGCACTCTCCATTACGTTTCTAGGGAAACGTATTTTCTTGAAATGAATTATACCCAAATCAAAACGTTTCACATCTAAATTGTCATGGAATATGAACTGTAAACTGGCAAATATTTTCCATAACTCCCAGTACCAGAGGAGAGATGGACGCCAGACCACCTGCAGGATCACTACTGAGGGTTATTCCCAAAGGGATCAGAGGTGAGGAGGCTGGTCTCTTTGTCTGGAACCTTCTGGAAAAAACAACTTTCCACTATTTTTATCTCTGAAAACAAACTGGATGTTTTTTCTTGGAACTCTTTTCTTGGGATGAAAAATGTCAAAGTGTCTGTCCTCCCTGACCGCATGTCTGCAACAACATCAGAGCTCCTATTATCAGTTTTAACATGATAAACTAGCAACATTACTGCAATGGCCCCTAAAAATAGGAGAAATGGGGCAAAGTTACTCAACAGCATGAATTTGACATTGGAGTCGCAACTTGTTTGCTTTGATTTACAGCAACAGGAGAGGAATGACAAGTTCCTCCTAACATGATTACACCATTTATTAACTTTCTTGCTGAGAGTTAGATGAGAATATTAACTCACATCTGCCCAGGTATTAACATTAGCTAACACTACAGTGTGCAACAGGTTAGCTAGGGCTGCAGGGCTCTCTGTGATAAATGTTGGATGGCGGTCGCAGGACAGTGTCGTGGACGCTACCCGTGCTGCAGCCGCCTACCTGTGCTGCGCCCGCCTCTCCACCTCCTCCATGTCCCGTGTTATCCCTTGTTTATCACTCATACCAGCTAGGCAGCTACGGCGTTTCACGGGCAGCTTCAGCTCTCGCGTTGTTTTAGAGACGCTGGTGTAATGCCGCCAACCGCTTCAAAGTCTCGCGATACCCGATCCATGACTCTATAACCGATTCATCTAGGAATTCATTGATAATTCGTATCGATTGAGGAGGCTGCTACCGATGCAGCCGTATGTCTCACTTGTTGAACCGAATATCCGGTCGCATCGGTTTATCGTTCACAATGACCCCTAATGAATACTTATGTTTTTGACAATATGTGAGACGACAGGCAAGATTGAGATCATTATGTAGTGAGAGAGAGGAAGATGGGAAGAGAGCTAGGATGATGATTGTGACATCATGAAAGGAAACGTTGCCGAAGCTTTCTGCAAAACAAAGTATGTGATTTGTTTTCTCTAGAATATCCAAGAATTGTGTCGTTATGGCCATGTTTGGGCAAATCAAAGCACTTCAATATTAAAAATCACGAGTGACACGAGACCGAACACGTTTCGCTTTATACTCTTCAAACACCTCCACACGACACTGGTGAGGTACAAGAACCTATTAGAACTCCTAATATAATATGAATGTCATGTTCTAGAAACTTGGTTGGAAATACTTCCTGAGCACCTACAACGACAGCAACAGGAAATAACGTTGTGAATGTGGTTCAGTGTTAATGATAAAGTATCACAGACTGTATATTGGGCGGCTGTGGTCACGTGTCCACCAATTGGACGATGGTTGTCTGGTTACTTGAAAACATCACAACATACTGATAGCTATGAGTGCATTAAATGAATATTTAAATGCTCTGACTTAAAATAAATGTCATCTGTGGCCGTGGCAGGACTGTGAATACATCAGCCAATCAAAAAAGTCGGGCCAGAGAAAATAACTGGATGGCCTGCCTGTCTGTCGATGCATACTTTCTGATTGTGTGCACTCTGAGCGCACTTCTCGAGCACTCCTTTGGCATTCTGGGGGGGAGGGGGGGTTTCTGAAATAATAAATCAAGTGAGAAGTAGGCTCGTTTTCTCATAGACTTCCATTACATTTGACTTCTTTTTGCAACCAGAGGAGTTGCCCCCTGAAGACCAGTAGAGAGAATGCAAGTTTAAGGCACTTCAGCTTTGACTACAGTTTTCTTAACGGGACGTTGCCACCTGGTTGGTATTAATATGCAAATTGCAAGTATGTTGAAAGGCTCATTAAAAAAATCGACTGGAATGCTTTGAACAGAGGTTGATATGAGATCTTCTGCAGAACAGTAGTTCCCCTGCTTGACACATTGACAGTGGATGAATATTATCTGTCACCATCTCCTCCAGTCATAGAGGAGTGTAAATACATCGCAGCCTGGAGGCGTCACAGTGGCTCAGCTCCCTTTCATCTCAGCTCCAGATCAAACATGAAGACCACCAGTGATGTTGGACTCAATGTGTCAGAACACGACGTTCCTCCTGTAAAAACACTCTGGATCTCACTACATGTTTGTTTCACGAGCTGCACACAGACTTTCAGATGTTTGTGTTTGTGTGTGTGTGTGTGTGTGTGTGTTACTTGCCAACAGCATAAAGGTGCAGGAGGACAACACGTTCAATAGGCAGAGATTGGTATTTCTGTGGTACCTTTGCCTTGCATGGTTTCTCGCTCACCACGGCGTTAAAATGAATGCATTTCAGTGGGGCACCATTGGCGCCTGATCCACTAAACAGGCAGGATGGTTACACCCAAAACTACGTACATTTGGTTTAGTCAACCAAAACAGATGTTACGTTCACCTTGGGAGACCCACCATGAGTTGTATTTGTCAATATTTAATACTACGTCCTGTAGATGAATTAAATCCCCAACCCCATCGTCTTCCATTGGCATTGTTTCTGAACATAGTTTTCTGAACATAACGGACGTTCTTATATTTAAAGATAGTATTATAAAAGCAATAACATAATAGATGATAAATCAATGACTTTAGTGGTAATCATCAAATTGAAATGTGGGGGTTAATTTAACAGGGGTCTGGGGGTCCTCCCCAGAATTTGAGTAGTCATTTGTCATTTCCTGTATTCTGATGCATTTTAAGGTGGTCGATACTTTTATCTGGCTACACGAGAAAGAAATATGGGTCATAAAGTGGTTGGCTCCTGTCAGATCACATATTTGATCAAATCAACAAGATAATTCGGGGAAAACTGTCGGAGTACATTCTACAATAAACTGCAATTCCCTGTTGTGGATTATTTCTCACGTGGTATCCTATTTTCCGTTGATAATAACCATTATACACCATTGTACACGAGTAGCTTGCTGGAGGTTGAACTCTGTCAGCGCCCCTCTTGGTCCTCCTCAATAAAGGAGCTCATACTGGTCCTGGTGCTGGGTTGATGTCCAGCTGTCCTGGTGGAACGGTCTCCTGGTCCTCCTCCAGCTGGCAGACGCAGCAAACCTTCTTGTGACCTAACATTTACGTTTACATTTAGGTCATTTAGCAGACGCTTTTGTCCAAAGCGACTTGCAATAAGTACATTTGTCAAAAGAAGGAAACAAAGAAACCACAACGAATCATTGCTGATAAAGTAAGAGCTAAAAATAGAACAAGTGTTAGGTCCTCATCTGAGTAAAGTAGTACTTCAAGAGCAACAGTGCTAAGATCAGAGTGCTATAGGTAAGGTTTTTTTTTTTTTTTTTGGGGGGGGGGGGTCGAGGGAGGGTGCTAGTGGGTCATGCTATGTAGAGTCAAGGTGAAGTCTGAACAGGTGAGTCTTGAGCCTTTTTCGGAAGATGGCGAGTGTCTCTGCTGTCCTGACATTGGTCGGGAGTTCGTTCCACCACTGAGGTCCAGAACAGAGAAGAGTCTGGACTTTGCTGAGCGACATTTGTTTGACTTCAGCGATGGTGGTACCAGCCGGCCAGCTGAAGTAGAGGAGTGAAGTGCTCGCTTCGGGGCATGAGGTTTGACCAGTGTTTGAAGGTAGACAGGTGCCGTTCCATTGATGGCCCTGAAGGCCAGTGTCATCGTCTTGAATTGGATGCGTGCTGCAACAGGGAGCCAGTGGAGGTCACGGAGGAGGGGGGTCACGTGGGAGAATTTGGGTAGATTGAAGATAAGGCGTGCTGCAGCGTTCTGGATACGCTGCAATGGTTTAATCGCAGAGGCCGGGAGTCCGGCCAGGAGAGAGTTGCAGTAGTCAAGGCGGGAGATGACCAGTGCTTGGACCAAGAGTTGCGTTGCATCCTTTGTGAGAAAGGTCCGAATCCTGCGGATATTGTAGAGGGCGAATCTGCAGGATCGGGCCACAGCAGTGATGTTGGGGGTGCAGGATAGTTGGTCATCGAGGATTACACCCAGGTTCCTCGCAGTTGAGGAAGGTAATACTGTGATGCCCTCGACAGTGACCGACAGGTCCATGCGAGGGCAGTCTTTCCCTGGGATGAAGAGGAGTTTGGTTTTATTCAGGTTGAGCTTGAGGTGATGTGCAGTTGTCCAGACAGAGATGTCAGCCAGACAGTCCGAGATGCGAGTTGCAATGTGAGCGTCAGAGGACGGGGGGAAAGAGAGGAACAGCTGGGTGTCACCTGCATAGCAATGGTAGGAGAATCCATGCGATGTGATGGATGTAGATCCTGGAGGAGCTGGGCTGCCTGTGAACCTGATTGGCCTGCAGGTTCTGCCTCATGCCTCAACTATTGACAAGGAGACTAGCAGAACCAGAACTAGAGAAGAACCAGTCAGGAAGGAGACTGATGCCCCTTTTCCACCGAGGCATTTTGAGGGCCGGTTCGGAGCCGGTGCCCAATCGCGAACCAGTTCTTCCTGTTTCCACAGACAAAGAGCCGGCTCTGGGCCTGGAAAACTGGTTCCCGAGCGGCCCCAACTCTTTGCTGGGCTGGAACTGGGCCCGGCTTACGTTAGGGGCTGGGGGCGGGGTTAACGCTCGAGGCAACGGGGGAAAATACGCCGCTGCGGAGTGCGGAGTTTTACTAACGTTACTGTTCCCGGTAAGTTTCACTTTTAAAATGTTTCACCTCGTTGCAAACCAACGACTCATTTCTGTTTAGTTTACCAAGCTAGTGATTACGTTCGTAACAGCAGCAACTAGTGGCTTTGCTTCCTCGGGTAATGGAAGCTGACCGGCTAGCTAGCCGGCTAGCGGGATGTTGCTAACAACAACGTTAGCATGCCACTTTCTGACTGCCGTTGGCTCACTAAACGTTACCAACTACCAACGTGACTTAACATCTGTGTTCGCAGCGTCGTGGACACGCTTGTGATTAAACCGCTGTTCTCTGGTTTGTGTTTGTAGAGCTGTCGGACATCGGCGATATTGAACGGAGGTCCAACCTGCAGATGACTAAACATCAAACACTCCGATCTATTGATCACACACTGTTCTACACTTTAAAAAATGTTGTGATTTTAGTATTTTGTGTTTTTTATTGTTATTGTATTATTTGCCAAAATAAACACTTTTTCTGAAGAGACATGTCTGCTATGCTTGAAATGAGCGCTGCGGGGAAACCTCAGACGTATACAGTGACGTAATAACGCAGCTCTCTGGGCTCTGTCGCCGGTGGAAAAGCAAACCGGTTCGCAGATGGTTCGCAAATTGAACCAACTGCGAACCAGCCCGGAACCGGCCCCGGTCCTTGAACTAGGTTCGCGTTGGTGGAAAAGGGGTATGAGAGAGCAGCTGTTTGTGGTCTTCACATCAGAACCTCCTTGTTGTCCTGCTTTTATCTCCATTGCTCCTGTTGTCACTTTCATTTGCACCAAAGCAGCTGAAAGGTGAATAACTGTGATGATAAGTGTTTCATTTGAGCAGTGTAGAATTCTTTCCTCGTGTATTCTTTGTCACTGACAAACCTGCTGTGTTTTGCCGACTCAGCTCGTCTCTGCTCCCTACAGTCAGCCGGAGCGTCCTGAGGTTGTTGCTGACTGCTAATGGCTTCTCCAGGCTGAGCATTATTCTCAATGTGCTGTGAAACCACTGGCCAAAGACAACAAAGAGCCCCACAAGCTTCCCAAATAATCACTTTGATCATGGCGACGGCCGGTCTTAATGGCTGCTAAATGCTGTCGCGTGGAAACACGTTGGCATCAGGCCGACTCTCGCAGGAACTGAGGATCTTACTCGCTTTGCTCCAAAAGCAACTGCAGCGTTGTAACCCGGTTTGTTTGGGTGGGGCCTTACATTTTCCAGGAACCGTTTTTGGAACATGTGCATGGTTGTCAATTCACATCTCTGTCCAGTGCAACACAGTCTTCTGCTTTAGGGGCTCAAATGTTCCCACTGAGACTCCTGAAGCATCATATATCATCGATTCTCAACGTACAACGTGTAATTAACCTTTCTGGAGCTCCATCTGTTTCCACTTACGGTTTGTGATTTATTCCATCTTCCAGAACATTCTTTGGGATATGAAACTAGCTGTTGATTACCTGTAACAGTTGTTCCACTCGATGCCCGACATTCATATCTTGTGCTGCATTTCATTCTGGGATGTTATACTTATTTTTGGCAGAGAAATTAGTGGAAAGAGATTATTTTCTTTTGCACAAATGAAAAGATTTCTTACAGAAATTCTTCTGTTTCTTCCACGACAAATCTTTCATTTTAATTTTTGCACGTGAGGAGCATGCAGGAATAAAGAACAGTTATGGTGTAACTGCTTCTCCTACAGCCAACACTTTGCTGTTTGGTTGCTAAGATTTAAACTCTATAAATGAGCTCTTTAGATGCTTGTTGGTTCTGAAACCAAACTGGCGACATGATGTTTGGATTACAGAAGATTTGTCAGCTATTAAGCCCACTTCAGCCTGATTTGAATGTTGAAAATGCAGGATATTGCCAAAGTGGTTATCATCCACATATGGAAAGAGACCAGCATATTTTATATTTTAGTGCTGTTGCTTTTAATAAATCTTACTTACAAGTAAGTGTTTCCAGTCAGCTCTGCCTCTTTGTCCCAGTACAACCACAAGCTGCAGCCAAAATGACCTACCTGGTGAACGAAAAGCAAAACAGAGAGTAAATATAAGAATATTAATATAATTAGATACAGGATCACTTTAAGACACATTTACATAATCAGGTTCTAAGCATGCAGCTTTAATGTGTCAAAAATGTAACATGACAATAACTCTTGTTCAACAGAAGAGATGGAAGAAGAGAATGTTGCTTTAAAGTTGTTACTAGCTGGACTTCTTCACTGGTTGTAGTTGTAATACAGTACTACAGAGATGCTTCTCCTGGGGGCTAAGCCCCCCGTCTTTAAATCCTAGTGACATCCCTTCACAGCGTCCAACATGGATTTTGGGGTTGAAAGACTTTTATATTGGATCAATTGTGAATCTAAATATTGATTGGTGCAACCTTCCAGTAACAAGCCTCCTTATTTGTCTAGCTTTTAGCTGACCTGAACACTGTTAACCAGAGTGAGAAGTGGAGATCTGGAGCCAACGTTGGACATATGTGAGTATTTAAATTGTTTCTGGCAGCTCTCCTGCTGCACAGACTGAAAGCAAAACAACAGAGAGTGAGAAGGGGGGGGTCTGGATAAGGTCAAGGAGCACTGGGTTGTAAAAGATGAAAAATTAAAAGGGGATTGAATGGTCAAAGGAATCCGAGAAGCAAGATATGTTTCTATTTTTACTGGGATTTAGCGGGTGGATTATTTGCTTTAATAACATCAGGGAAGCAGAGAAGTGATGCAGCGGATCTGCCTTTTCTTCTCCCCCTTCCTTGAATCCTCCACCCTGCAGGGCCACGCCTCCAACACTCTCACATGCACATTCTCAACTCTAATCCCACCTCTGCCTCCGCTTCCACAAGGTCTACAAACTCATCACTTCAATTCACTTTCATGTCTCTGACGATTTTTATTCTGCATTAGCAACGTGATTTGAGTGGCATGATGTCCATGTAGTGCTGTGAGGGTGTGGAGGTCTCATGTGGATAGATTGACAGTCTTTTTGTGAAGGGGGAAAAACCAAAGTCAACATTTCCTTAAAACAACCTCTGAAAGTAGAGAATATTTGGGGTATTCATTTCCGGGGACAAGGACACAGAAACAGTCAAATACACCAAATGTACAATAAAACACAGAAAAATTCACTTTTACATTCACAGATGATGTGAAACAAAAATGGTGTCTCTTATGTGTGGCAGCCTGACATGAGAGTCAGGACAGTTTGGGGACCCGATTCCTCCCTTGAGACATTAGTGAAAGGCAAGGCAATTTTATTTGTATAGCACCTCTCAACAACAGGACAATTCAAAGTGCTTTACCTAAAACATCAAAAGCATTGGAGAAAAAGCATTAAAACAAGCCAATAAAATAAAAAATGAAAAAGATGTAAAAAAACAAACAAAAACAAGAATATCAACGAATAGAAATTACAGTGCAGTATAAGAAGTTCATTTACATTTACATTTCAGGCATTTAGGAGACACTTTTGTCCAAAGCGACTGACAATAAGTACATTTGTCAAAAGAAAGAAACCACAACATATCATTGCCTATAAAGTAAGAGCTAAAAAATAGAAACAAGTGTTAAGTCCTCATCTGAGTAAAGTAGTAGCTGTTCAGCAAACATACCTTAAGAACAACAGTGCTATGATCAAAGTGCTATAGGTAAGGGTTTTTTTTTGGGGGGGGGGGGGGGTCTGGACTTTGCTGAGCGACATTTGTTTGGTTTCAGTGATGGTGGTAACAGCCAGCTGCCAAGGCGGGAGATGACCAGTGCTTGGACCAAGAGTTGCGTTGCATCCTTTGTGAGGAAAGTCCGAATCCTGTGGATATTTTAGAGGGAAACTCTGCAGGATCGGCCACAGCAGTGATGTTGGGGGTGCAGGATAGTTGGTCATCGAGGATTACACCCAGGTTCCTCGCAGTTGACGACGGCAATACGGTGATGCCCTCGACAGTGACCGACAAGTCCATGTGAGGGCAGTCTTTCCCTGGGATGAAGAGGAGTCCGGTTTTATTCAGGTTAAGCTTGAGGTGATGTGCAGTTGTCCAGACAGAGATGTCAGCCAGACCGTCCGAGATGCGAGTTGCAATGTGGGTATTGGCGTTTGGGGGAAAAGAGAGGAACAGCTGGGTGGGATCTGTGTAACAATGATAGGAGAATCCATGTGATGTGATTACAGAGCCTAGTGATCTGGTGTATAATGAGAACAGAAGCGGTCCTAATACTGAGCCTTGAGGGACACCCATGTCCAGAGAACAGGGTTTGGACATAGAGCCATTCCATGTGACCTGGAAGGTGCGATTTGTCAGGTATGATGTAAACCAGGTGAGAGCAGAGTCAGTTATGCCAAGTTCAGCCAGAGTGGAGAGGAGGATTTGGTGATTGACTGTGTCGAATGCAGCAGATAGGTCGAGGAGAATGAGAACGGAGGAGTGGGACGAGGCTCTGGCGTCTCGCAGGAGCCTCGGACGGAGGAGTGAGCAGTCCTGAATCCTGATTGATTAGGGTCTAGGAGGTTGTTCCGCGAGAGATAGGATGACAGTTGGTTGTAGGCGGCACGTTCCAAGGTTTTAGAGAGGAATGAAAGAAGAGATACAGGTCTGTAGCTTTGGATGCCAGTAGTGTCTAGGATGGGTTTTTTAAGGAGAGGCTTCACGATAGCGGTCTTAAAATCCGCTGGAATGACACCTGAGGTGAGGGAGGATTTGATCAGGGTGGTGAGGAATGGCAAGATGTCGTGTGAGATGTCCTGGAGAAGAGAGGAGGGAATCAGGTCAAGGGAGCAGGTGGTGGCACGGTTAGATGTAACAAGTGCGTGAACGTCCTCAGAGGTGAAGGGGGCTAAAGCTGGTAAGGCCATCAGAGTTGAGAGTTCAGGGAGATGATTTCTAGGAGGGAATAGGCGTGAATGAGGAGCTGATGTCATGTACTTTCTTGGTAAATAAGTTGCAAAGTCATAAGCAGTAAGGGAGGAGGGGGGGGGAGGGGTAGGAGAGGTGAGGAGGGAAGAGAACATGGAGAAGAGTTTCCTGGGGTTGGAGGCGGAAGAGTTGATCTTAGCCAGGTAGAAGGCAGATTTAGCTGCAGAAACAGTTGAGGTGAAGTGAGAGAGGAGGTGGTGGTAGTGAGTAGTGATGAGGTCCTCATCTTGGCCCGATTTCTTCCATTTTCTCTCTGACGCTCGCAACAATGATCTGTTGGTTCGCAGAGGTTCGGACAGCCAGGGAGGGGAGGGAGACGATCGCGCAGGTCGTGAGATTGGGGGACAGAGAGTGTCCAAAGAAGAGGAGAGTGAGGACATCAGGATGGAGGAGGCATTAAGGATGGTAGTGAGGAAAGAACAGTTGAGGAGAGAGCGGAGGGAGAGAGGGATTTCAGGTTGCGGCGGCTGATGACAGTTTGTCCAATCAAGAAAGTTCATAGATAGAATTGTTTACTGAAAGACAGCGGCAAACAGAAAAGTCTTCAGTCTTGATTCAATAATAACTTCAAGATGCTTGAAAAACACACAACTGTGTTGTTTTCTTGATTGGATGACCTTATTCACAAATAGCTGCGAGTGCAGCTGGGGTGAAATATCACTCAGCTAGCTGTTTATTTGTTGAGAGGTAGAATCATCACATCCATCAAGTAAAGACTCTTCAGGCCAGGAGGGGAAGCAACATGTTATTCCCTCTATCCCAGTCCACTAATCATTCAGACCAGCATTCCCGTTCCACAGCACAAGATTTTTTAATATTGACATGGGAACGTTATTGAGGGAGGGGGGTTAGAGATGCCATCGTTCTACTGGCTTCTTGCACAGCGACGCTAATTGTTATTTTTTTTCTGTGTGGCTCAGCAGGAAAACCTTCATTATATTTTGATTGGCATGAACAATGAAAAAAGACTACTTATGCTGGAGAGTGTGGCGGTAGATCAGTCCCTTTGGTGTCTCAAAGTGTTGTGGAGTGATGCGTTCATGATGGTTTTCCTGAAGGTTATTTTGTGTTAACTAACCATTACATTTTGCCGTCGCAGCAGTGATGTGTGGATTTTTCCTGTGACTGTTTTTTCGTTCACCATCCATAAGTTTGGATTTTGCTGTTTAATGGTTCTTGTTTCCAGTTTTCGGCTTTTATAGTCTTCCTGAGTTTTGCCTGCATTTTTGAAAGAATTTATTTAATGAATCTGAGTTCCATCCATCCATTGTCTACCGCTTATCCTGTATTCAGGGTTGTGGGGGGGCTGGAGCCGATCCCAGCTGTCATTGGGCGAAGGCAGGGTTCACCCTGGACAGGACGCCAGTCTATCACAGGGCCGACATGTAGAGACAGACAACCATTCACGCTCACATTCACACCTACGGGCAATTTAGAGTCATCAATGAACCTATCCCCATCCTGCATGTCTTTGGACTGTGGGAGGAAGCCAGAGAACCCGGAGAGAACCCACGCTTACACAGGGAGAACATGCAAACTCCACACAGAAGGAACCCGGGGCTGACCCAGGAATCGAACCCAGGACTGTGAGGCGACAGTGCTACCCACTACACCACCGTGCAGCCCCTAATCTGAGTTCCAATTATCTTTTGTTTGCACCTGCTTTTGGTTCCTGAACTCTTTTCCTCCTGAAATCGTGACAATAATGAAAAAAAAACAAACATTTCACAACAATTCCTTATTGAAGTACAAGCGTTTCAAAGTCATTCTGACCGACACAAACAAATGAAAGATTACCCCTGTACATGTATTAGAAGATAACTACTGTGAGACTGTGTTGGACTGTAAATTCTCATCAACAAAGTACAAATGTTGTGCTTGTGATCGCGTGTGCTGTTTGCTTCGTCCTGTTGGTGAGCTCATCAGCCTGCGTCAGGTTGGCGGTGCGCTGGGTGCCGTCCTGCAGCTGCAAAGCATCAGGCTGGAAATCCCCTCATCCTAAGCACTGGGCCTCCGAGCGTGTGTGTGTGTGTGTGTGTGTTCAGCTTGGCTGCCGGTGTGTGTATTTAGGTGCTGCTTGTGTGGACGAGGTATTTGTGAGTTTGTGTGTGTAGGTGGATAGTTTGGATTCTGGACTCTCAGCACACATGTGGGCTCGGCATGTGTGGCCTGCTGAGAGGAGGCGTGTGGCATGAACTGTGTTTCATGGAGGACACGCAGCCAGTTTGTGTTCATAACTGTTATCTCGCGTGCGTACGCTTGTGTGTGTGTGTGTGTGTGTGTGTGTGTGGGTGGGTGGGTGTGTGAGAGAGAAAATGAGGACAAGGTGTGCTTGTGGACGTTCTTAACTTTCTCTTTTTGCTTCCGTACCTCGTTCTTCATTCCACCCGCCCCCACATGCTCTCTCTCTCTCTCTCTCTCTCTCTCTCTCTCTCTCTCCCTTCCTTCACTCCTGCCCTCGTTCTCTACTTCCCTGCTAACCGTTGCTCCCCCCTGGAAAGTCATCCCACTCCCCGTGAGCGACGACGCCCCCGCGTTCCCCACAACACAAACCCTCCACACAGACTCCATGTGTGTCTGGTTAGTGGTGTAGTTTCCAGCCACCTCTCAGTGGATGAACAGGATGACTGTTAAAAAGACACGGAGCCGAGCCTTTCCACAGGATGCCATCTTTCAAATTGAAATTTGAAGTCCATAATGGCCTTGTTTTTTTAGCTCCTCTGTCTCCGTCTTTGCTACCAAATTGTCCTTGTTTTCCCATCAGTCGTCCACTCTGCAGTCAGACACCGTGGGAGGTGATGAGACGCTTCGCTCTTCTGCTTCCAACCATGTCGCCTCAACAGTTACATTCTCAATCACATTTTAAACACGTTTGTTTTGTAAAAACATCATGATTTGGATTAAAAAATCTGTCTGTTAGATTATTTATGTTACAGATTATTTTAATGTTGGCATTAAAATAAGTCAGAGTGACAGTCCTGTGTTGACCCAACTTGTGCTCCAAAGCATCAAACTATGATGCTCCCTTCTCGCACCACTTTGTCAGTGATGGCGTGTCGATATCTGCTCGGTGTGTGCATAGTGTCCTTTCAAAATAAACTAAACAGGAAGTTGGGCACAGGCAACAAAACACTTAGGTTCAGAAAAGAGCGTGGGTGGCTTTAAATTCACTGCATGACTTTGGAGACAGATAGTCAATGTTTACTTTTCCTTTTTTCCTTTAGCATGGTACACAGACAGCGGCCTCCTGGGTGAAAGTCCTGTCGCTGTGTGGATCTCCTCTTTCTTTAAACTCAGTCAGTTGCTCTGAGCGTCTGATGGGTTTGTGTTGGAGTTGGTTGAAAACGTGGTGTGTTGGTATCTGCACCGCTGGTCTTCTTCACAGGAAGTTAGGATCGTGGTTGATGTTATCTTGACTGACTAATGAATCACATGACTGCCTACACTATTGATTCACGTAACTGACGATTGGTTCTTTATTTATAAACCAACTAGTAGTCTCTTTTCCTGAAAGAAAGTCCTGTGTAATTATTTTACAACAATCTACCTTGACCTCCTCCTCATGCGGACTATTACAGATTTTCAGGAGAAACTGATCGTCCCGTGCTTGAATTTTTATCTGTTGATAACCATATCAGACATTTAAAGTCATCATGGACTGTAGCAACCCACTGGAAAAATCACTTAATCTCATATGACAAAAAAGCATTGCCGTGGTAACGGCATTCAAGGCATTCTCCCTATTTTCAACAGTAAACATGAAAAATGTCTGGAGGCTTTTATGAACAAATTTGAGGTGGATCAGGTCAACACAATAGGAGGAGCGCATACAAGTATAAAAACATTTCCTGACGCCAGTAGGTGGCGCTGTGATTGGGAGTCAATATTGCAGTGCAGACGTGTTCAGGGTGGGAAACTCAGGATATGTTCCAGGGAGATATCTCAACATATCCTGCAAGTTTCATGATGATTGGGCCAAAGGTTATGGAGTATTGACTTCCAGAGCCCCGCCCCTCTGATGTCCATTGGCTAATAACTTCTGAACGCAACAATATTTTACAAAGCCTTTGAAAACTATTGACCAGCTTGGTCTAGTGATGATCCACAGAAGATTTTTGTGAGAATCACATGTAAGGTTTAGACGGAGTTAGCAAAAAGGTGTTTTTCAAAAAATTCATTGGCACTAGCGAGCCACTTTTTTATGGCCAACTATGTAACCTCTAACATCGCAAATTTGACACCAGTGAAAATGCGCACACTAATTTTTTTCAACTTTTGAATATGATGAGGCCCCCAAAAAGGCAGTCCAAGTTGCGGAAAAAGAAGAAACGAAAGCATTACAATAGGGCCTTCGCGTTGTCTGTGATTCGGGTCCGAATTAAAACTGAGAGCAGTGATGCACGGGCCCTCGCACATATAAGAGGAGTCGGTAGTGCTGCGGCCGCCTACCTAGCCACCGCCTCATCGCTGGTCGTCCCGTGCTTGAATTTTCATTTGTTGATTACCGTATCAGACATTTAACCCGAGAACACTATTGCCGGGTGGTTTTCACCTGAGCAAATAAATGAATGTGATTTTCATTATGCTGGGTTTATCTGAGTGTCATGGGTCTCTGGGTAGCTTCAGCATTGTCTTTGACATCTTTGATGGCATGGGTTATTTCCTAATCCAAAACACACTTTTTCCTACAGGCACATGTTTGGGTGATTTTCACCCAGCAATAGTGATAGAAGGTAAAGTAGTTTACTATCTGTGTGTACCAATTGCATGTAAGAGTAAGAGTGGTCCTGGAATTGCATGTTGTCTATTAAGTGCAGTGGTTATGAATAACTATCACAAAGTGGTGATCTCCAAGTGCATTCATATTATGATAAGGTTTTTTTAGTCAGCTGACCTTTTTTACCCATTCAAAATATGACATATTTTGTTTCTCTCTCCTGAAACTATTTGTGTGCCAAGGACACTGAGCCTTCACCAGGGAAGTCTAAAATATCCCAGGGATGGGTGGACCAAAAACCAAGTTTCCATCTTCATTATTTTTTTTAGGAATTTTTTGTTCCCAAATTCCTAATTTTCCAGTAATTTTGGAGCATTTTTATATGGTCCCCTCATGATGCTTTTCTTTCATTTTGTTAGACATGGCACAGTTTAAAATAAAAGAACACTACTCAAATTTGTCATGTATTGTCATGTTTTGATATATTTTGATGACAAGTACTTTTTATTGGGTGTATTATCTCGGGTAAAAATCACCCGGCGTTAGTGACGGTGTTTTGAATTTGAGCGATAGTGTTCTAGGGTTAAAGTCATCATGCTGGACTGGTGTACAAAGTTTGGGACTGTAGCGACCCACTGGAAACATCACTTCCTCTTACATGGCGACAAGGCATCGCTGCAGTAACGGGGTTCAAAGCATCCTCCCTATCTTCAACAGTAAGCATTAGCAACGTCTTGTACCAAATTTTGATCTGCAAAAAAAATGCTAAATATCCTTAAGTATTGTGGATTATTATGTTTTGTTCCGTCTGAACTCCCAGTTGCTACAACCCGACACAGTTGATGAAATCGTCACATAATTGAAATCTACTTCTTACCACTTACCACTTTTTTCATGTCATGCCTCACCCTTTCTGCTTGAACCACGTTCATTTTAGGCAATAAAACTATATGGTTATGTTTAAGTAACATCATAGGCTACCGTTAGTTTAGAGAATAAAAACGGTGTGAGTTTCAATTTGCGACATGCTTAGGTTCTATTTGCGACATGCCCTTGTGGTTGAAAGTTCCCCCCAATTCTATGTCACTAGATCTGCTGTATGATCACATAGATGTGCTTAAATCTTTTCTCCAAAACCTTATCATGCAACTGAGCGATGTGACAGAAATGGACAGTCTGGATTCTTGTACGTGAAACAGACAGATTGCATTTCATGACTATTTCGTGAGACTGGGTATCTACAGAATGTCTTAGCTCGGTATGCTATAGATTTTGTCTTTTAGGAAAAGAAAGATGAGTGCCGCAGGCAACAGTTGATGGTTTTATACCATGTAGTGTGTCATAGTAGATGACAACCATCAAACATGTTTGGACAACGAAAGGCAGCGTGAAAGGAGTAAACTGCAGATATCCATCAATTGGATTACTTCTGATGACAGTTTTTCTTTATTGCTGCGAGGCTCAAGGGATGGAGCATGTCCAATACAGATTTGTGACTTGTGATGAGGAGTGTTGTTTATGATTTCTTGATGATTATCCATAATGAATAACATGTTGTTTCAGTTTCATGACTCTCAGAATAAGCTATTGGGCTTTGAGCATTGGTGGGCGAGCCACCGAGAAGCCAATACCTGACCCCCAACGTGACACGCCTTACAGAGGGCTGAACCACAGAGGCTCACTGATGGCAGTCCAGAGGCTGAGCAGTTATTCTGGAGAAGCAGAACAAGCAGCTGAAACACAAGCTGAAGTAGAGAGAGATGGTCTCCTTATCTGGATCTAAATATGGACTTGTTTATTTATTCCTTCTCATTTTATTTATCCATTTATTTTGTTTTCAGGCAGAAAATCTTCCCACGATCCATCTGGGACAGAACCAGGAGAGAGAGGGAAGACGAGTGTCGCCCTTCACTCACACACACACTTCATCTCTGAGTGGAGCTCTAACTGGCTCCAGCTCATCGTCCTTCACCTCATCCAACATTTCAACTGGAATAGAAAAAAAAATCAGTGACTATACGCCAAACCTCCTTAAAAAAACACAACATATAATATGACACATAATAAATGACATAATATGTGACATAGCTGCTCCAGAAGCTGCTCAAAGGCAACAATGAGGATGATATGACGCAATACAAATATGAATAAAAAGGAAGATAAGGAGAAATATTAGGATTTGTGTTCATATAAACAATCTCCATCTTTCATGTCCCTTAACTTCTGTTTTACTATGACTTTATAAGAGTCGTTCCCATACAAGGTTTCCGGGGAAGCATATTTTTCACGTACAGTATATTTAACATAATTTGCTATGCAGTGTAGCTGATGTGTGGATGTCTTTTTTAGGAGAAAAGGTCAGATTCAGGGTTTGTTCTGGCGGAGAACAACCTTCAGTTGTGTTCCCTCATAGAAACAGGCAGAGAAAGAAGACCATTCGACTTCCAGTCCCAAAAAGAAACAACAAACTAATGGAAGTGAAGAAGGAAAGTCATCAAGAAGCAAACTGACCACCAACGAGGGAAAACCACGGACCTCCTTTCAGTGTGGAGCATTTGAAGGCATCACACAGATGAGAGACAGTCACACTGTTGGTTAGGGAGATGATTCCCAGAGGCTCGCCTGTAGTTCCATCTACTGCCAGAGAGGCCACTAGAAGCATCGCATCTCATCTTACAGTCTGCCCATTTAACATCTTTCTCAAAATTAACTCAATATTGGAATCAAACTGTGGCTGCAACCACGGGACTGCATCTGCTCCATATGTTTACTGCACCATATGTCCTTTTATTGTGTCTTTCTGATGTGTCTTTTGTCATTGATGTTTAAGGTAAAGTGTAGATAGTGTAGTAGATATTTGTAAAATTGCTGATTCTATGAATGTTCCTTATGGCTTAATGCATCATCTGTCCATTGTTCACAACATTATTTTATGATCTGTCAGATGAACATAACAGTGTTCTTGACAACTTATATATCTATTTAAATTAAATTCACAACACAACGTAATGTAGCCTACTGATCTCTGAACACACAGGCTGTATGATTTTATGGATGGAATCAAATTCAATTATTTAGGTGTGACATAATTGCAATAGACATATTAAAAAGGATGCTGAAATAACAACATAATGATGTTGGTTTGAGTCTGGTTGATGGGTGCTAGACTATGCTAACATTGTAGCTGCTCCATCAACACTCCAAATACGGTCATCTAGACATAAATATGGCAGCAACCTCGTTTGGACTGGTCTGGTCTCTGGACTAATGTGAGCTACTATCTAGACCTCTGGGGGACCACAGACAGTCTCTGGTTCCTCCATATAGTCTGGTCTGGTCTCTGGACTAATGTGAGCTACTATCTAGACCTCTGGGGGACTACAGAGACAGGAGACAACATCTGTTTCCTCCGTGTGTCATTCAGCATCATCAGGACGACAGCAGAATCTCAACATTGATAGGCTTTCAGGACCGAGCACACACATTTCTAGAATGTAGCAACATTTGCATATACGCCTCATCTGTGCTGCCCGGTGCAAATTTGCCCCACCCATCTCGCCGCTGTCCACCATCACAGATCCATTCCACTCAAATGGGTCAATATTTGTGGTAATTTCTGCTCTGATGTCAGATAACGTGGCTGCCAAAGGATGAGTTTATTTTGCTCCCAGCAGACCTCAGGGTGACCGTCAGCTTCCTGTTGTTGATCTAGAGTCCAGAGAGGAAAGACGAGTATATTTACTGAGGCAGGCAGGTTAAGTGCTTCTCTCTGTCCAGTAGCTAAGAATGGACTGAGGCACAAGCCGGAGGACAGAAGAAAACCGTTTGGGCCTTGAACGTAGGGAATTAGTGAATCTAGCGTTCACGTCGAAGAAGTCGACAGATAATAAATTACCTATGAGAGGAAAAATTCTTTTAAAAAAGGGTGGTGGGGGTTGGGTGGGTAGTAAGAGAGATTTATCATAAACCAGGACGGCGTTTGGAACAAAGGAGGAGGGCGAAGAGGGAAAGTCCCAAAAGGTGGAGATGAAGAGAGAGAAATCAGGAAGCAGTGAGTCAACAGCAGCCATATTATTGTTGGAGAGGAGGAGAGCCAAGTGAGTCTCTGACTGTGTGAATGTGCCTGTTTCTCTACCTGATTTCTCATTCCTTCAACTGTCTCCTGCGAAATCACCTTCCCATACTGTTAAACTACACTTTCATTTACATTTCCAGGGAAACTTATTTTCAAACACATTGACTATTGTGGTAAATTGAAAATAAATTAATACACACTACACAAATTACTGTTTTAGGTTTAGGCAAGAAAACCACTTGACATATGGTGCCTCGTTTAACTCCAACAAACATCTCTGCAAAGGTTTTAGATGAACTCATTAAACTGCTACGTTTATTAGCTGAGTTCAACTGAATTTTCTAGCTTTCAGTCCCTCAAGCATCAAGTCACCAAAGATGGAAACTCCACCCATGAATGGCCTTTAGAGTCAACCCTGTCTTCTACAAAATGATGATGCCATACAACTAAACAACACCGGTAATTACGTTTCCAGGGTAACCCCACTAAGCAAGCTCAGTTTGAAACACATGGTTACCAATGTGCTAAAAACTAGTTTGGTTTAGGAAACACTAACAGTGACTTGTGCATGTGAGGACAACTGGACGTGTCAATTGCTTGTAACTAAACTGCAACATGCAACAAATTAAAACTAAACTGTGTGTGTGTGTGTGTGTGTGTGTGTGTGTGTGTGTTTGAGTGTGCTGAGATAGATCCAAGCTGTATTTCTTCCTGAGCTGCTAAAAATACCTGTTGGTCTGAGAGCAGGCAGTCTGATGGAGGTCTGGTTGAGGCGGTGGAGGTCTGGTGGAGGCGGGTGGTCCATGCTGCTCACACGGCCCTCGTGCTAGAGCTGCTTTCTCACCAGTGTTGTCTTTCCATAGTTGGCACAGAGCCACCAACCCTTACTGCTGAATCACAGGATGTGAAGCAACGCATCTTTCTGTGGGCTGAAAACAACTTCTTACTCATAATTATGGAATTATTTGTATCTGAGCAAGCAAGGTCCATAAAGACATGGATGAGAGAGTTTGGTGTGGATGAACTTGACTGGCCTGCACAGAGTCCTGACCTCAACCCGATAGAACACCTTTGGGATGAATTAGAGTGGAGACTGAGAGCCAGGCCTTCCCTCCAACATCAGTATGTGACCTCACAAATACACTTCTGGAAGAATGGTCAAAAAGTCCCATAAACACTCCTAAACCTTGTGGAAAGCCTTCCAGAAGAGGGTGGACCGACGTCATATTAAACCCTATGGATTAAGAATGGGATGTCACTTATGACTTATATGCAAGTCAAGGCAGGTGAGCGAATACTTTTGGCAATATAGTATATGGCAATATATATTGTGACCAGATTTGGTTGGTAAAAAATAAATTATGAAATCCAAGTGTGTCTGAAGTGTCGAAATAATGGAAATACAAACCCTAACAAACCAGAAAGGGACTTCCCAGTGCAGGTAAGGGGAATATCCCTGCTTATCACTGAGGCTTTTCATACGGTATATATATACATCCTAAAATAAACACCCTCCGATGAAGTCATGTTCTTTAATCTGGAAAAGCTCTCACTAAGAATCCATTAGCACACAAATACAGATGTTTTTGAGATTTTTAAAAGAACGTTTTAATATTCTGTCCACACAAGCACTATAAGCTGTAAGCACTAATAGCTGCTCACACTATTAGCTGCTAGCAATATTAGCTGCTAGCACCATCAGCTGCTGCTGGCAATCCCAGTCGTTTGGTTTGTAGCTGTGGTAGTAGGACAACACAGTGGTAGTTTGGGAAATAATGACAAAGAGGTCATCTATGGACTTGTATGTAAATAAACTCAGATTTAAAACTGTTCGTGTTGCTCACCACAGGACATGCAGTCAGGACGACATCATGCAATAAAATGAACGTGAGGTTGTTGTTTGGTTAAGTTTGGTTTAGGAAAACCATTGTGAATGAGTCAATTCACAACACATTTTAGGACACATGGTGTCCAACACCAGTCTCATGAGAATTAGTCTTTCTCAATATTGCATAGTCATGTGGCTGTGTGTCCACAGGAAAGGAATTAATTTACTTTATTTAACTTTACATTGGTCAGCCCTGTGATAGACTGGCATCCTGTCCAGGGTGAACCTAATGTTAGCAGGGATCGGCTCCCCCCGCGACTGCGAATACAAGATAAGCGGTTGATGGATGGACGGATAACTTTATATTGTGATTGCTTTAGTGCTGAGAGACACACAAAATGGAACATTCGTGTCCATGTACATGAATGTCAAGATTTCAGTTCCGCTACTATATCACATTCTGGCGTGGGACTGGGTTGGCCAATCACATGTTGCATTACTCAAAAAAAGATTATGCTAATTGGCTGCAAGCAAACCATACCATTTTCCCCCCCAATCTGGCACAAAAATGATCTAATGCAAGTATTGCAAGAGAAGTTTTGGTATTACTAGGTCAATGGTAATGGTTGACGTCTCTCTCTGAAGTTACGATGTGTTCGGTACCAGGATGTAATGTTACTCACACTAACAACAGGTCTCTCTGTGTGTTGGGTACCATGATGTAACGTTACTATAACAACAGGTCTCTCTGTGTGTTGGGTACCATGATGTAACGTTACTATAACAACAGGTCTCTCTGTGTGTTCAGACAGTCATAATAAACAACTATTAACTTGCACATTCACAGTTGGCAAGTTTTGCCAGCTGTCCTTCCTGCATGTTGCTGATGAAACTGTTGCTTTTTGCCTGTATTATACGTTTAACTTTATTTCTTTATTTCTGTAAGATTATGGTTCGCTCCTCATACGTGAAATACGCCGCTTAGCTGCCCGTAGACTGATCCATGATTGTGATTGGTCAAATGCTGCAAACGCCGCCTCTTTCATGTGCACGCGCTCATAGCTGGACAGGGAAACCCTGGTTGACTTACCGAGTTGATAACCAGCTTCGTGTGACCATTATCTCTGATTGCCTTTGTTAGGGTTACTCATGCTGGATAACTGAAAGATACCCTGGTATGTTGAGTACAGGCCTCAGGTTAGTCGCTGGATAAAACACATCAGATGAGATAACGTTATATTTGTGATGGAATATAGCTAAGTTACTTGGCTAGCTAGCAAGCGAAGCTAAATTAAATAATAAGAAAAACGAGACTTTTGTGACTTTATTTTGTCTATTTTTTTCTTTAATTATCATTTCAATTGACAAACATAATATGTGTAATTCATGGTACAATTCAAACCATTACTATAAGATCATTTTTTATACTAATTTATAAAAGGGGTGGGACTTAGCACCAAGCAATGGGAGTTTTGGAAAAACTGCAACTTAGAAGGCTTCTTTAAAAATGTCCATTTTAGAAAAAGAATATTAAAAAAAACAAGGGCAAGTGGAGGACTCTGTCTCTACATGTCGGCCCTGTGATAGACTGTTACCTGTCTGTCTCTACATGTCAGCCCTGTGATAGACTGGTTACCTGTCTGTCTCTACATGTCGGCCCTGTGATAGACTGTTACCTGTCTGTCTCTACATGTCAGCCCTGTGATAGACTGGTTACCTGTCTGTCTCTACATGTCTCCCTGTGATAGACTGTTACCTGTCTGTCTCTACATGTCAGCCCTGTGATAGACTGGTTACCTGTCTGTCTCTACATGTCGGCCCTGTGATAGACTGGTTACCTGTCTGTCTCTACATGTCGGCCCTGTGATAGACTGGTTACCTGTCTGTCTCTACATGTCAGCCCTGTGATAGACTGGTTACCTGTCTGTCTCTACATGTCGGCCCTGTGATAGACTGGTTACCTGTCTGTCTCTACATGTCTCCCTGTGATAGACTGGTTACCTGTCTGTCTCTACATGTCAGCCCTGTGATAGACTGGTTACCTGTCTGTCTCTACATGTCAGCCCTGTGATAGACTGGTTACCTGTCTGTCTCTACATGTCAGCCCTGTGATAGACTGGTTACCTGTCTGTCTCTACATGTCAGCCCTGTGATAGACTGGTTACCTGTCTGTCTCTACATGTCTCCCTGTGATAGACTGGTTACCTGTCTGTCTCTACATGTCAGCCCTGTGGTAGACTGGTTACCTGTCTGTCTCTACATGTCAGCCCTGTGATAGACTGGTTACCTGTCTGTCTCTACATGTCAGCCCTGTGATAGACTGGTTACCTGTCCAGGGTGTACCCTGCCTGTTCTCTGTGATTTTATAAATGGTAAAGTAGTTCTAACTATTGTGCAAAGTAGACAAACACAATCAGCCCAAGCCCATCAGTTGACAAATGATGAGTCTTTGTGGAGAGGAAATGAGCTGGATCGTAGCAACGACTGTTACCATGCCAACGCCCAGTGTAAACACACACACACACACGTCGGGCTTTAATCAAAATCTAACACCGGGTGTTTTCCCTACTGAACTGTGAGGTGCAAATCATTGTGCATGCAAGTGCTCTATGTTACGTCTCTGTCTGGAAGACGACTGAACTCTGCAGGTAAAGTTAGATGAGAGAAAGGTGATGAGAGAGTGAAGCTTTACCAAAGAAGGGAAAGAAAGAAGGGCAGAGAGTAGAAAGAATAAGACGAACGGCGGTGAAGGGCAACGGTCACATCTGGCTAGAGTTAGTGTTTTAGAGTGGAATGGATGGACCGACAGGAGGTCTCACTCACACACAAACACACATCTGTCTTTGTAACAGTACGAGCACACACGCCTCCAACATATTCTGATGCACACACACTTTGATATTCAGCCACACCACGCTCTCTAAATCCGAATAAATCTACATATGATCATCATCAGTCCAAACAGAGCCTGCTGTAACTGAAATACACTCAGAGAGTCCCAGAGGTTTTGGGTTCAGCAGGAGTTCAGAGGGAGATCAAGGTCAAATGTCAAGGAAACATTCAAACGAAAAGTCAGTATTAGTTGCCACTTTTGAGAGACGCCTGGGTCAAAAGAAAGGAATTGTTTTCAAGCTCAACACACCAGCCACTTCCCTGATTGTTGTGTTACTGTTTTGGTTTTCATTAGTGTGTGTGAAGGCCTGGAACCACATAAAAGATTTGGTTTTATTAATTCACACCAATATGTGGCCTGCATTTTAACTTCTAAACATGAAGTGGTGGTTTCCCCATAAAAGTGTCTTTAAAGTTGGAAAAGCATATCATTTCACTGTCTAACATGTATATATACATATACATACGTTTCAGCTCTTTTCAGTTCCAAGATGTTACGTTGTTATTGGAAACCAAGACTCCATGTGTTATTCTCGATTCGTTTTGTGTATCATTTTATAAACATCTTCAAAATTCAATTCGGTATTAGAAGTTTATCATAACCGACCCAGTGGAGCCAGTGAGGTTTGAGAGATTAAAGATTCAAGACTCAGCTCAAATCCCTAAATTTCCTCCCAAAACATTTTGCTTGTTTTTTTGAAAGCCAACACAGTTCAGTCTCAAAACAGCAGTTTTAAAGGAGACATGTTGTGCTCATTTGGAGGTTTATTTTTACTTTGTGAAGATAGTGCGGCTGCCCTTACAAAATACAGACTGTCGCATGCAGCATGCATTCATTGGGACATATTATTTCCTTGTAACATTGCAACTTGAACTTTGACCCACTTGCTCCTACATCTGCTGCATAGATAATTTGAGTATTTTCTTGGAAAATCATATTCATATTTGTAAAACTGCAAAAGGAAACATACAACAAGATAAGTATCTCCCAATACATCATCATCACACAAACGATCACTGATACAAACAAAGGAGAAACGGTGACTTAAACATACATAACATTTAACCAATAGTATGGCCTACATATTAATATAACTATAAATCATAGAGGACTTACGGATGAAGCCGCTTTGTGGACTTTAATGATAAGGATTGAACGGATTGTCTAACTGTGATGCTCCCTCTATGAGCCCATGAAATAAAACAACTTGTTTTCTGTCACCACTCGGTGACGCCAAAAAATGCATAACGAATCCACTGCACTGATTCCAATACACTCCTCACCTGGCGTATTACAAAATATGCCATATATAAACATATCAACCCACATTCCAATAAGAGTCTGTACAATAGAGCTCCTGCTTCACTGGAATTGTCTTTGTCCTCCTGAGTGATGAGCAAGACCATCTCAGAAATGGGCCTGGAGAATGTCTTGACTGTCTGATTTCTTGAAATCTTGACCGTCCGTCTTTCCTGGGAATAGCCTTCAGAATAATTCCCATTGGCCACTGGTTAATTTTTGTCTGATTGTCCTGCATCAGAACTATGTCACCTTCTTTGAGATTAGGTTTTTGTGCTTGCCACTTCTGCCGACTCTGTAGTGTGCTCAAATATTCTCGTCGCCACCTAGCCCAGAATGTCTCTGCCAAGGCTTGAACCCTCTTCCACTGGTTCTTGAGCATATCTCCTTTTGAGAACCCACTGACTGGAGAGAAAGGCGTGTCTGTTTTTTGTGTCAGCAGCATGGAAGGGGTTAAAATGAGAGGAGCTTCTGGGTCAGTAGACACAGGAATTAATGGCCTCTGCCATACATGTTACTAGGACTTCGTGAGTGAGTTTGTAAGGTCCAACTTGAAGGAGCATGGCATCCATAATTTGCCATGTAACTCCAATCATGCGCTCCCAGGCCCCATCCATATGAGAAGAGTGTGGAGGGTTAAAAACCCAGGAGCATTTCTGTTGAAAGAGATAGCCATCTATGTTTGAATCACATGACTTTGTGAATTATTTTCAGCTCTTTAGATGCTCCAATGAAATTGGTCCCAATTGTTTGGCACTGCCTCTGATGGAGAAAAATCTCCTGAGTACATTAATGAAGCTTGAGGAGGTCATAGTTTCGATAACCTCAATGTGAACAGCACGTGTGGACATGCATGTGAATAAAACTGCCCACCTTTTGTCCCTGGCTTGGCCACCCCTGGTACGACGAGTGAGGACTTCCCATGGTCCAAAAACATCAAGTCCCACATAGGAAAATGGGGGGTCTACTTGGAGACGTTCGAGGGGTAGATCACACATTAGTTGTACCTCCATTCTTCCTCGCAACTTCTTGCATGTAACACAAGTGTGAATGCACCTGCTGATGAGATGCTTCCCTCCTACTATCCAATGACAGGACAAAGTTTATGAAGAGAGCTGTTTTTGGGAAGGTTGTGGTTTGAATTAAAGCATTTCAGTTCTTCTGAATAGTGTTCATGTTGGACACACTGTTATGTATCTGTGTGTTCCTGGGGATGGGTGTCCTTCTCCTGTGTGGTGGGGGAGGCGCTGTTTCCCTAGTGCCTTGCCCATTTTTGCCTTCCAGGTCAGGCCAGTCCAGGTGCACATGGTTGGGTCTGATTGCCTGGGAGAGTATTTAAGGAGAAGATTTCAGGGCTGGCTCTCTCTCTCCCTGCCTGCGCTGACAACTGTCAACAGATCTTCTTTGTGGTTCTTGTCAGTTTTCACATTCTCAATGCAACAGACCATATCACCCTACATATAGTTAGCTGCTACTTACACTGATCCATTGTTTCTATTGTAGCTTGGGGCCCTACTTTCATTAAAGATATGTAAATGGTTTAACTGTGTAGTCTCCTCCTTGTTGTGGTCTGCCATGAGCCAAGTGTTGATAACAAATGGGGGCTCGTCCAGGATATTGGTAAGGTTGTCAGTACCTTACTAATGCCTGTATAGTTCGGTAGTACTTTTGTTCGGAGACTTGCATTGTGTGGTTATTTTGCTTGATTGCTTACAGGGGAGGACTGGTGGCCGCTTTCCTTCTTTTAGTGGTGACCTGCGTACCGGTTATGATACTCAGCTGGATGGTGAGTAGCTTGGGTTACTGTTGTCGCCTACCTTCTGTCTATGAAACATTTGGTTTAGATACCATGAGCTACGTGAACCCCCGTGGTAGGAGTAGAAGCGCTTAACGCTTGTTTGTTTTTTTTGTTTGTTGTTTTAGTTTTTTTTTTTTTGGTGTGCTGTAAGCCGGGGTACTATTTAGCAGTGCCATGAAGGTGCTGCTGGTAGTTAAGCTGCTATGAGTGCACTGAAGACTGGTTTGTGGTTAGCCAGGGATCTTTGCTGAGTTAGATGCGGGGCAGCTCGTTGGTTTCTGCTGCTATATAAAGCTACTCACCGTTCCATGCTGGGGTATTATAGGCGATAAGGTTTTTGTTTATGCTATTTTGATATAAGTGATGGCCTGGTAAATTAAAAATTGGATTTGACGTTGTGACCTGACCCTTGATGTTGCACCGGGTCAGTCTAAGAAGAAGGAAGTGATTGTTGCCATACAGGGGGGGTTGGCGACCCAGGGCATACTGGAAGATGATGAAATGTCTCTGCCCCCTTCTCCTCTTGGAGGTGCAGTGGGTGGAGTAGGTATGGGCTTATCATTTGCAGAGCAAAGGGAGCTGTTAGCAATGCAGATACAGCTGCAGGAGCTTTGGAACCATGGGTGCCACCAAGAGGGAGAGGCACGTCTTGAGTTAGAGAGAGTGCGCCAGTCTAGATCTACTGCTGATGATGGGTTTGATGGTAGGCGTAGGGACAATTTAGGAGACATGGTTCGACTCTTACCAAATTTTAATGAAAGAGATCCTGACGTGTTCTTTTCGTTATTTGAAAGTCTGGCCGAGGAGAGAATTTGGTCTGATGCAGATCGCACAGCGTTGATTCAGAGTGTACTTCCACTTAAAGCCCAAGAGGCCTATTTAGCACTTGACCCCACAGATAGGACGTCTTATGATAAAGTAAAGGCCGCTATACTTTTGTCCTATGACCTATGTGCTGAAGCATACCGGTTGCGCTTCAGGAACTGGAGAAAAACTGATAAGCAGGGCCTAAAGGGGGAGCTAAAGAGCCACCTAAACAGAGTACTGTTCAACTAACTGATCTGCCTCTTTCCCTGTCCAAAAGTGAGCTGGTTGCTGCTCAGCAGGAAGACCCTGAGCTGAAGTCCTTATTCGGTGAGGTCAAGTCGACAGAAGAGATGGAGAGTTTGGCACATGGGTACTTTTTATTGGATGAAGTGCTGGTTCGTAAATGGCTTCCTTATGATGCCTGTTCTCTAAATGATCCAGTGTTCCAGGTAGTCATTCCTACAAAGTTCAGGGATGTGGTTTTGGAGACAGCCCATTGTGATGTAGCAGGACATATGGGGGTTAAAAAGACCTGTGATAGATTGCTACGTTATTTCTTCTGGCCAGGGTTGAGGAAGGAGGTTACTAGGTTTATCCAGACTTGCCACACCTGCCAGATTACTGGTAAGCCTAACCAGATCATTAAACCTGTACCTCTTTATCCTATTCCCACAGCGAGCAAGCCATGCCAGCATCTCATAATCGACTGTGTGGGACCACTCCCTCCATCTAAGTCAGGGTGCACCTACATTGACAGTAATGTGTCAGACCACTCGTTACCCAGCGGTGTATCCATTACGCTCCATCACCACACGGTGCATTGTGAAGGCTATGACCCAGTTTATATCCTTCTTTGGTATTCCCAGGGTCATACAGAGCGACCAGGGGTCCAACTTCACATCTCAAATGTTTGCCCAAGTTCTACGCCAGTTGAGGGTAAAGCACAACAAATCTAGTGCTTACCATGCTCAGAGCCAGGGAGCTCTTGAAAGGTTCCATCAAACCCTGAAGTCGCTTCTGCGTGCTTATTGTACTGAGCTTAAAGGGGACTGGGAGGAGGGGCTACCCTGGCTTATGTTATCTGCTAGAGAAGTGGTGTAGGAGAGTACAGGATTTAGCCCCAGTGAGTTGGTGTTTGGACATAAAGTGAGGGGTCCCCTGGCGGTTTTGCAGGATGGCCTAAAGCCTGCAGAGCCACCTGGAAATCGAATTTATTATGTGACTGGTTTTCACCGTAGGTTACATCTGGCAGTTAAGATTGCAGGTGAACATCTGACCACCGTCCAGAATAAGATGAAGCGGTATTATGACCGCAGAGCCTCGAGTGTTCTGTACTGGAGACCAGGTGTTGGCGTTACTGTCTATCCCCACTTCACCATTCCAGGCCAGGTTCACTGGACCATACACAGTAGTCCCACAGATCTCTGACCAGAACTATCTGATAAATATTCCTGACCGAAAAAAGTCAACTCAACTGTGTCATGTGAACTTGCTAAAGGCTTACTATGCCCAGGTATCCAACTCAGGAGCAGGTACAGCTCAGGAGGTTAAGCCTGCTATGTTATTTACAAGCTCACATGCTTTCTTCCCCTGTTTTAGTAGCGGCAGAAGAGGAAAAGGAGGATGCGAGTGTGTTTGCGGACGGCGTGCTGCGTCCTCGATTCAGGAACTCGGAGATACTAGCTGATCTAAGTGGTCTAGTTGGTCATTTACCAAAGAAAGCTGTTTATTGCAGCACAATATCGATGTTGGAGAAGCGGAGCCAAAGGTTCTATAGAGTCCCACTGGAGAATCGGCGCCGCCTCGACGCTGAGGTTCAGTATATGATCGACAATGGGTTGGCGGTGCCTTCTAACTCCAGTTGGGCCTCTCCATGTGTACTGGTAGGAAAACCAGACAAGACTGACAGATTACCGAAAAGTGAACGCTGTGACCAAACCTGACTCCTTTCCCTTACCTAGGATGGAGGATTGCATGGATGCAGTGGGATCTGCCAGATTTGTGAGTAAATTTGATCTGCTTAAAGGCTACTGGCAGGTCCCACTGCCCAAGAGATCTCCGCATTCATCACACCATCCGGCCTTTACTCTTACAAGGTTATGAGTTTTGGATTACGGAATGCCCCGGCAACTTTTCAGCGCCTGATGAATGGGGTAGTAGCAGGGCTGGAGGGCATAGCCCTATACCTAGATGATGTCGTAGTTTACAGCAATACTTGGGAAGAGCACCTGGATCATATACATGCACTGTTGGTACGACTCCAGGAGGCCAACCTCACGGTTAACTTAGCCAAGTGATTTTGCAAGGGCTACAGCAACGTACCTGGGGAAAGTAGTGGGCCAGGCACAGGTGAAGCCAGTGAGGGCCAAGGTCCAAGCCGTTGGTTCCCACCTCCTGTTTCCAAGACTGAGCTTAAATGTTTCTTGGGAATGGTCGGCTATTATAGAAGTTTCTGTCCGAACTTCTCCACGGTGGTTGCTCCACTGACCGGCCTACTACAGCAGAAGGTTAAGTTTGTGTGGTCTTCTGCCTGCCAGCAGGCTTTTGACCAAGTTATGATGCTGTTGAGTACAGCTCCTGTCCTGGCTGCGCCTAGACTAGATCAGCCATTCAAGTTACAGGTAGATGCTAGTAAGGTTGGGGCTGGGGGTGTCCTGATGCAGACTGATAGTGAAGAGGTGGCCAGTCAGCTATTTTTCGAGGAAGTTTAACCACCAGTTATAGCTAAATAGCTAAACTATTCAACGATAGAGAAGGAAGCATTAGCACTGGTGTGGGCTCTGCAACATTTTGATGTATATGTGGGAGGGGGAGTCCATCCAGTAGTCGTGTATTCAGACCACAATCCCCTAACTTTCCTTCACTCCTTGCAGAGTCCGAGTCAGCGGCTGATGAGATGGACACTCTTTCTACAGCCTTATAACCTGAGCATCCGGCACATACGCGGTGTGGACAAAGTCATAGCCGATGCATTGTCACGTGCACCAGAGGGGTTTGAGTTTGGTGTATTTGCAATACCGTAAGCTTTACTTACAGAGGCCACGGTGTTGGGCCTCTGTTTTAAGGGGGAGGGTGTTATGTATCTGTGTGTTCCTGGGGTTGGGTGTCCTTCTCCTGTGTGGTGGGGGAGGAGCTGTTTCCCTAGTGCCTTGCCCATTTTTGCCTTCCAGGTCAGGTCCAGTCCAGGTGCACATGGTTGGGTCTGATTGCCTGGGAGAGTATTTAAGGAGAAGATTCCAGGGCTGGCTCTCTCTCTCCCTGCCTGCGCTGACAACTGCCAACAGATCTTCTTTGTGGTTCTTGTTAGTTTTTACATTCTCAATGCAACAGACCATATCACCCTACACATAGTTAGCTGCTACTTACACTGATCCATTGTTTCTATTGTAGCTTGGGGCCCTACTTTCATTAAAGATATGTAAATGGTTTAACTGTGTAGTCTCCTCCTTGTTGTGGTCTGCCATGAGCCAGGTGGTCATAACACTTCATGATCACTTGCTCTGCATTAGCGAGGTCAGCTACTGACAATCCGTTCTTGCACATGTGCCAGCCAACACAACCCTGATTGCCTGATGGAAGTGAGATAGTGATGGGCAAAGGGAAGCCTTGAAACGGTTCGAAGCGATGTTTCAGTATGTGTTGAAGCCTTGAAACGAATATGAAACCTGACTCTACAGTGGCATCTAGTGGCCACTTCTGTGAACTACATGCTCTGGCCAAACTCCTAATTATGTGCCACTATGAAATGAGCCAGTCTTAGGTTTCCTTAATTTAAGTAGAATACAGGTTGAATTAAAGAAACGTTAAAAATAAATAAATGACACATTGTTATATGCAATACAATAATCAAAGTTATTTATTCAAAAATATTTGTTCAGCTCTTTTTGAGCTGAGTCTGTTTCTTTTTTTGGATAACACTTCCCCTGCTTTTGAAAAAATCCTTTCACAGGGTACACTTGTTGCAGGGACACTTAAAAATGTCTTAGTCAGTTGGTACAAATTAGGGAAGACAGCACGTCGATCTTACCAGTATTTCAAAGGATCTGCCCGTCTTGGAATAGCCGTTTCGAAACAGAGGCGTTCCTTCAATCACTGAACTACAGTCACGTGACATGGGCGTGTCAGAACCGTTTTGAAACATTTCGATCCGGGACTTCAGAGAAGCGCCGACACGCCCGTTTCGGAAGTCACATCACTAAAGTGAGAAGCATTGAGCGATGTGACGGAGACGGGCCACAGCTTTGGTGAGTGAGTGAGAAAAATGCTCAAACCTCTTTGAACCCAGCTTGTCTTCAGTGACCTGTGTAGAGAGTGCTGTTACCTTGGCACGAACCTCAGTATCTGTCTGGATCTATGAGTGTGTATGTTGTCTCGTCCTCAGTGTTGACCTCTGACCTTGCTGGCTTGGTCAAGAAAGCTGGTCCAGAGAGCAGCACCTCATTCAGTGATATGCCATCATATTGTGCGCTGGAGTCAAATACCACACAAATCTGGCCTGGTTTTTGGGGATGATAGACTCCAAATGTAGGGAGATACCAGCATTCCATCCCTTCTTTGAGTGGTGGTGCGAGCTCAGCATGTTTACTGTCGAGCATTTTTTCCATGAACTTGGTGAAATGCACTTTCATGCCAAGCTTTTTGTCTAACATCCTTCACAGTGATGTCAGACGACGGTGAGCATAGTCTCTGTTGTTAGGGAGACGTCTCCGTGGGTGACGGAAAGGGAGAGGAGCCACCCAGTTGTTTGAGTAATCTTGGAAGACTGCCTGTTCCATGATCTGAGGAAAGATTACATCCTCAACTGAATGAGCGAGCAAGTTGTCATTTTCTGCCGTACAAAAGACTGTTTTTCCAAGCTTGTCTTCGTTTGATACTACTGATGTTCTTCCTGTGGCTTTGTGGGAGAGAAGATTCTTGCCATCACATTTGTTACTGTAGATGTCTTTCACTCGAATCTGATTCTCACATGGAGTAAGGCAAGTTGGTCTCCCATTATCTAGGATGCAGGTCTTCATGGCACTCACCAGGTTAGTTTTGTGAACACCCCCAAGCATACATTCCCTATCATGACCCACCCAAGGTCTAGTTTTTGTGCAAAGGGTGCATCATGAGGGCCGTTGTGCTGTTTACGAACCTTATGAGCCCTAATAATGTCTCTTCCCAGTAGTGGCAGGATGTCAGCATCTAGATCAAGAGGTGGAATTTTTTCTGCATTCTGTCTTAGGTGCTGGTGGTAGTACGCAGCTTCTGGCGTTGGAATCTCTGCTCTTTTGTTGGGGATTTCATTGCACTCAATAAGTGTAGGGAGTGATATGTTTACTTCTCCATCTATAGATTCTACTGTGAATCCCTGGGCTCTTCTGCCTGCTGTTTCCACCATCCCTACACAGGTTTTGAGTGTGTATGTCACTGCTGCTCCTCTGATGCCAAACATCATGGTCATCTAAGATGGCATACATTTTCCTCTGTAGTGTGCGATGACCATTGTTTGAAGTCTATTGCATCTGCAGATCCATATGGTTTGTTCAATCTCTCCCAAATAGGTTTAAGACCAAGGGAGGGTTGTCTGACTGACCTAATTCTAAGTGCTTGCTCATTTGAGTCCTTACCCAGCCATTTGATCAGCAAATCCATCTCTTCACTTGTTGACAGTTCTAGGTTTTCACTCGTGTTTATGAAGGTTTCCCTCCAGGCTTGGTAGTGTTCAGGTAGGTCATCGAACTTTGTCAATTCCGATGTCACCAGCTGGTTTTTAACAAGGAATCTGGCGAGATCAGCTGTTGTAGCATTGTGATTTGCGTTGGCTGAGTATGCTGGCTTGTTGGGACAGTCACTGTGCCCATGGTCGTAATTACTCTGCTGTGGTACATAGGCATGAAGTTGCTGCATGCCTGTTTGTTGGTGTATCGGTCTTCTGTTTATAATCTGTGACTGGGCCTCATCCTGAGCAGTGTAGTCTTGATAGGGCGTGAGTATTGGAGGTAAGAGTTGATAAGCAGCCTTCTCCTCTTTGGGTGTTTGAGTTCGTAGTTTTGATGTGAGTGCTGGAGGAGGGGAATAGTGTATATTCTTTGTCTCTTTGGGATCATGTGGAAAGTGATGCGGGGCATGACGGGTCACGTACTCATCTGTCCTTTTTAGCTCACTCTCTTGAAGGGGCAAGAAGTCCTTCGTTGTGATCAGAGCCATCCATACCGGCTGCTGCTGTCTCCAGTACTACAGCTTCTGTATTGGCAGCTTCAGCTTCTCGCTGTAGATTGATGTAATCAATTCTTGCTTCAAGCTTGGCTTTCTCAATTTTAAGTTCACTCTCCTTTTCTGTGAAGGCCAGCCTGGTTTTGGCTGCCTCAGCTTTAGCTCGGGCTCTTGCTGCTTCTAACTCTCTGTTAGTCTCTGACTGTGGAGAGGAGTAGTGAAAGTAACTCTGACCCATTCAGTTAGCCTGTGAATCACTTACTCTAATTGCTAATGCTAATCACTAGCATACACATGTCTTAGCCTTGCACTTAAACTTAAATCCACAAACCTGTATACATGTTTACACTGTATTTTATAGCACTAACCTAACCATAATTGTAACAACAGCCAGCATGAGTGTGACTATCATGCTAGCAATTACCATTAGCGCTCCTCATTAGCATTAGCTAATTGAAGGTAAAAATCATGAATTCCAGCTCGATGTCATGTACTGTAGACCAGGCAAGCAGTTCATGTGGTGCCTGTAACTGCATGAAATCAGCAAGGAGTTAACTAGCCAGCCTCTTTTTAGTGTTTTCAAAGAGCAATGAAGTATTTTGAGTTTGTGTTTACCAATACTCACACATCTAACTACATCATCATACATACATCACAAACAGCCGAGAACACTGATATCAAATGAGCGGCAGATACAAGAATTCACAATGATTCAGGATTCAGTCCGTTTAATGGGGGCGTCCTCGGCCATGGTATTCTATAAAAATGAAGAATTTTTATTTACGAAGATATCGTCAACTTGTTTCCGCTGTTTTTCTGCTGATGTGACGCAACTGCAAGCTTCTGTGATTTTAATGCAACACTGTTTTGGAAAATGAGCCACATGTTGATATTTTCATTTCAAGGTTCAAGGCCTTTTTCCAGGCACATCAACTCTGGTGTTTAGTTACTCTTTAACAGAAAAATAACATCAAGTTGCAAATTCTATTTTGAGCTTGTGTCCTTTCTGAACCTGACAATGATCAGAGCGACCACAAGATTAATTTCACTCCAATTTCTTTTTTAGATACTAGTTCCTCTTTCATACGATCTGTCAACAGACCATCAGCTGGCCTGCTTCTGCTTCCAAACATCTGCGCCCATCAAGCCATGCAACACTTTACACACCGTAGACCAAACACCTGCAAGTTCCCTGAAGGAAATCATAAAACGTCACCAGCCAACAACAGACGCAGTTACTGCCCCGTCATGAATCCCACCTGTGTGTGGTCTGGCCTCAAACGAGACCTGGATTATGTGGACCAGCAGAAGACGGAGGTGTTGTAAACGTTGCTGTTGTGTCTTGGTGTTTATAGCTGACTGGAAAGAGGAAGGGCAAGACACTCACGTCACAAACAGGAGGACAAAGTGAGCTGCTGAGCTACAACCATTTTTTCCAAATTGGTCACATTGAAAACAGATGTTGTGTTTGAAAAAGAAAAACAGTTTGGTCTTTGGACTTGTTAAACATAAATCTATGGTTTGCACTTATCCATCCCTTGGTGTCACAGCAGACTTCTGGGTACTTGTGTTTGAAGCCTTGTATTTTTTAAAAGTTGAGAGGTAAAAAGTGTAAAAGCAGGGACTGTTTTTACAACCTCCGTATCGCACGAATGTTTCTCATTATAAAATACGAACTGGCTCTCAGAAGAATAGTGATGCATGAAGCAGCAGGAGATTTGGACTGCACTAAAGTCTGCATTAAGTATGGAGGGAAAAAGGAACAAAAATGTATAATGGGACAAATCTCTTTTTGCTTTACAAAAGTGGAAAGGTACTTCATGTTCATTGGTCTCATGACTTCCAGCGTCTCATGATTGCAGCAACAAATCTTCATTCGAGCTGAACCATTGAGACAGAACTTGGCACCGGCTACTGCAGTCAGAGCTGGGACCAGACCCTGACCCAGAGTGAATGTTGTTCAGCCCTCAGACAGAGCAGCCCAGTCACAAGGAGCAATGTCAGCTCTGTACGTTTTCTGCACACCACAGATTGAATGTCAACATTTCTGCAGGCGACTTAGTACAAGCAGCTGTTATTGAAAGTTGCGTTTTGTAATAATGAGGATAACAGCCAAGAAAGTCCAAATAAGGACATGTGGGAGTGGTGGTGATATATGAGTCAAACAAACAGGACTTTCACACAGGAGACCTTTCTTCATGTCATGTGCAACTTGGTCTCCGACAAAATGATGTTCCTATATAACTTAACTACACTCTCAATTAATTTTCCTGACCAAACAGTTGCAGTATCAAACAGTTTGAAACACGTGGAACAAAACAAAAACAAAAACCTACATAGCTACAGAGTGAGGTTAAAGAGACGGTGTGTAGGAATTACTCCCATCTAGTGGTGAAATTGTATTTTGCATTCAAACGAATAGTGCTCTCTAGCGCGTCGCTTTGTTGCAACTAAGCTGTTATGTACCAAGATGCTTTGACAACATGTCATCCAATACCACTTCACCAGTAAGTAATTACTCCTGGAGCAAGATAGTGATTTATGTTGCCATGTTGATATTGGTTTAGTTTTGGTAGCCTTCCATTAGTAGCCTATAGCATCGGCTAACAACTAAACACACAACAAACACAAACAAATGTAACTAAAGAGCTTATATTGCTCTACAACACTGACTGTTAAAGGCAAGAGGTCGTCCACCATGGGCGAATAACAAAGGTCGGTAAAAGTTGCTCTCTGGGAGCTCCGGGGGAACAGCGGGACGTGGGTGCGCCAGTATCCGAGATCTGTGCCCCACAGGCGAAAAAAAAAAGTCAGTCAAGTCACTGTCCACTCCAAGGGGGAGAGCCGGTCCTGAGCACACACCCTACGTGTCTCGAAGCACCTCTCGCTGATGTGATCTCCTTTCATTCATACTGGCTCTGAACGAAATCGAGTTTAGGTCTTTTGTCCCTCTCCGGCGGTTATAGTCTTCAAAATGGCGGAACGACATGGAAGCCTGCTGAGGACTTACCCGTCCAATGTAAATACAAATAATAAATTCTTTGCTTACGAGGATAAATCAGATTATTGGCAGAGGTAATTATACACTTATGAGGACTTATTTATGAATGAAGATATTGATTTTAGCTAATAAATTACTTAAAATGTTACACACTGTCCCTTTAAGGCAACAAAACGACTTGGTTAGGTTAAGTAATAAACATATTGGTTTGGCTTAAAATAACTATGCAATTGAAACAAACAAAACAAAAGTTTTGAAATTAATTTGTGATACTTAAGAGCAAATATAATTCACAATAGTTTAGTTGTGTGGGAAAGTACGTTTTAGAAGACCGGGCTGTGAAATGAAAAGTCAACATTGATTTTATCCATAACGTTACGTAAGAAAGTCTGCTAGGAGGGCTTGTTATTTATTTAAGCGCGTTACGTTAGGGTTTACGTTATTGTTTCAACACAATCTTAAACCATGATCTAACTGATGGTTACACAAAGTTAATCATGTGGCATCGTGCATTTCTGCAAGCGTATTTATGATTCAGCGCATTTTGGTTCAGAAATGTTGACATTCTCCCCGGTTTGAATCCCGGCCGGAGGTCTTTTTCTGCATGTCACACCCCCTCTCTCTCCTATGTTTCCTATCTGTCCACTGCTAATAAAGGCGTCTATACCTAAAGAAATGTCGACATTCATTGTATCCTGTGGTTTGCAGAAAAGTAAAATGCCAACACTGTTTTTATATCATGGCGAGATTTTGAGCTGCAGACGTACTTCAGGCAGTTGATTCGGTCTTTCTAACCTCCTTTTTGGATCGTGGTGGGTAATTAAAATGTAACTCTTACACGCTGCATTCACAGAGCCAAACAACTCATCAGCTGCTGGGAGTTGGAATGTGCACCGTATAAACAATACATTGCAATGTGTGTGTGTGTGTGTGTGTGTTCTTGTATACTGTATACAAGTTTTCCTCCTCATGTGCAATCGGGATCATCGTCAGTTGTAAAATGTAAAGATGCAGTGATGTGTTAGCATGCGGTGATGATTTCTCTCTGACCACAACTGTTAGAACAGAAAACAATAATAACCCCCTGTTTCCGGTTTGCAACACATTTCTCTCCTCTCACCCTGTTACTTACTTTTTGTGCTTTTTGTTCAAGTCAAGACACATTCACTCACATTCTTATTGTTATATATAAAAACAAACTACTCGTGACAAGTCATTAGTGTACAACACTTGCATGTCAGCAGACCTTCTATCTACATATTATTATTAAAAGAGTAACTTTCAGGTCTGAACAACTTTACAACTTTAACCCTTTCACTCTTTTCACTTCATGACTTCACACAATTTGGTCCTAAAACTTACTTATTCAGTATTTGGTTGTACTTAACTCTACTCTAACTTCTACTTGCAAAATCCCAAGATGGTGATGGTCAAGAACCGAGATGGTAACGGTCAAACTGACGATTTTGTGACTTCAAAGCTGCAGTCCACAAATCAATGGTTGACATCACAATGATGTTCACTTCATGAGAAAAAAAGGAGATAACCATTAAATAATGTTTACCATATTTGGAACACATTATTTTTACAACCGACCAGAGTGCTTTCCACTTTTATTTGAAATAAATAACACCTGTATTCTGTTTCTACTGAAGCCGGTTCATTCAGAACTGCCTGGCTGCAACGTGAACTCGATGTTGTAATCAGTACAACACTCGCCCGCTCATCTCATCTCACTCAGTTACTCAACCACTCACTTTTCTACTCCCCCTCACTCCTTCCTCTCCCCAGCTCCACCTTCTTCTGTTTCACTTAACAAGCCCCAAAGCAGAGCAGCAGAGGCGATGAAGAAATGTCAAAATGCTGGGCACGATTTCAGAGCTTATTCCCCAACCCCCTCCTCCTCCACCACAGGCCCCGTCTCTGCTGCCAACACAGAAACATGGCCATCTGCAGCATTTCCAGCTGGATCTTGTGTCATTTAAACACATACACACTGCAGCTAATTAAGTTCTTAGGGATCTGCATGAAAAGGGTCATTTGTGGTCATGTGTCGACAGTGCAGACAATAGGTCATGCAAAGCACACACACACGTCAGACGCGAGCCTTCTTCCTCCCTCTGCTGACTGAGATGAGTTCACCTTTTCCGGTCAATACCGGCTGCACGTCTGGAGCCTTGCAGCCCAACAGGACTGACCAAAGCCTGGGGAGAGGGAGCATGGAGCGTGGGCGTCCAGTGGAGAACCAGACAAAGAAAACAAATAGTCCTCAAACGTACAAAGTGGACCTGGTTTTCACCAAAAACACAGGGAGTGATTAATGAAAAAGGGTGCAAACTAAGACGGCAGCATCTTTTCTATAGCCTATATTAAAAAATGGAACTAAAATGACCACTGCACATCGTTAAACCACCATGGTGCCTCATTTAATTTATCTTGGAACACAAAGCAGCAGCAAATGGGGCGGCCAATCGGATAATCGGTTGTTCAATTCCTGGCTCCTCTCATCCGCATGCCAAAGTGTCCTTGGGCAAGATACTGAACCCTAAGGCCTCGTCCACATGTACACACACTATCTTTTTTCCCTGGTCTTCCTTGGCGTCATTTCAAGAAAATCTGCATCCTAACGAATCCATTGTTAAAGACTCAGCACGCTAGTACATATTCCAGGCCTATATGTGGCGCTGTTTCTGCTACAAAAATACACCAAAAATGGAAAAGAAGAGACGGAGCATGTGCATAAAGCTTGCGCAATGTATACAAACATAGACAGGAGAAGAAGAAACCGATACCTTTCTAGCTCAGCATGCAGAGGAGCAGAATATTTTTCCCTACTAACCCAAGTCAGCTGAATATCTGCTGCAGCACGATCACAAGCATGTAGGCCGCCATTGTTGTTGTTATTAGATGTCGTGGGGATAAGAAGTCAAAGGCTATTTATTTTTTTGCAGCTATTTATTTATATGCATATTTGCCGTAGACACGAATACGAACACAAAATTCAAGGGCGGTGTTGTTTTGGCCTTAATTGCCATCACTGTGCCATCAGTGTGTGAATGTGTGTGAACTGGTGAAAGTTCCTTGAGTAGCTGAAAACACAAGAACAGTGCTATAGAAATTAAGCTGGATGACCAAATTTGCACACTTCCATCTAATGTGTATGTTATCCTATGTTTCAATTTTATATTGTAGTTGTTGTAGTTCAGCCCAGTCTCACGGCAGGTCCTGAAATCCAAAGTCCCAAAATGCAATCTGTTGGTTTCATGGATAGAGACATGATTTTTCTTTTCTCTTATTGGGAAAGACGACTTAACGATGGGGACTTTTAACCACCAGACCGGTGTTGGACACCATTTGTCGCCAAGTGATGTTGTGAAGTCACCAAAATCATTTTACTAAGTAATGCCCCATGGTGGACACAGGAAGGGACGGGACTTAGCCTTTCTATACCATCAAAATGCATTTCTCTGTAAACAAACAGATTAAGAAATGAACCAACAATACACCATTGTGTGAGACGCTGCAGTGAACAACAACATGTTATGAAACAGATGAAGCAGAAACACTTTTAAATTGAACTCCATTGCGGCAGTCATAAAAAAGGTTTCTGCAACAAACTGCTTATTTTATCCACTTGGAACAGAAAACAGGCACTCGGTTGCTTATTTCCACATCATCAGTACCACACTCATTCCTCTCTGGGATTTTAGTGCTCCACTTTCCACAACTGTTACACCATGAGAAGGAAAGAGTGAGCAGTAAGTGTTGTTCTCTTGTCCTCTGTGCTGCTGCTGTAGAGGATATAAAGCTACAGTTTTAGAGCAGTTTGACTGTGTATGTTTCTATGACAGCAATATCTTGACAACAATCACCACTCTAACTAACATATTATGTTAGACTAGCATCACTCCTTTGCTTTTACTAACTATCCGGACACATATCTATTTGTTTGACATTGTTTTTCACTGTTGGGACCTCACCAAGGAGATAACAGAGATCGGCCTGCATGGAGGCCAAAGACCTTCACATGCAGTAAGAACAAAGGAACAAAGGAGATAAAAGAACTACAGCCCCCAAACCTCCATCATGTTTTACTTCTCACTAAGGTGTCAAGTGTGACATCACACACCCCCAGGGACCCTAGGGGCCCCTGAGAGACAGCCGTGAGGTATAAAACCCGGCTGCCGCCTTAAAACGTTCTCTTCTTTCTTGCACCCTCCTCTTCACCGTAGCACACCGCTACAACAGGAGATCGCCGCCCTGCGCGGTCTCCTGTTTACCTGCAGAAGGAAGAACACAACTGTTTCTTCATCCAAGCTACCAGCGAGAAGGAGAACGGCTACGACCCGCTCTCTTCAGTCAAGTTGATCATCGCTCCTGTGTGATGGTTACACGCTTACTGAACCTTTGTGTACCGCGAGCGCATTCCCTGCGCCCCTCGTTGTTCCTGATAACACGCACACACACATACACCGCCCCCACACGTATCCTACTCAGCTGTTTCCGTCTCTGGATGCTAGGGAAATAGCTCCACCTGGTGGCTGCGCCTGGCCATCTCTCTCTCTCTCTTTCTCTCTCGCTATTCTATCCTAAGTCAGCGGTTCCGCCTCTGAACTTCTGTTCTGCCTTCTTTCACAGGAACCTGAAGACAGCAACCTTTCTTCAGAGGAACAAGCAAACCTTCTTCAAGGACTGGTAACAATCTGGGCAAAGTTTAGGACAGAAACTGAATGTGATGACATTAATGTTTCAAAGTGATTTTCTGTTAGATGTATTGTTGAGTTAAGTGCGTAAACTTAGTTCAGTTGTTAGTGATCTAGAACAGACAGTTTGCATGCTCACTAATACAACTTTCCTAACAGCTCTACATATATTACACTAATGCAGGTCCGGTTATTTTTTCCCTGATTTCAGGGAATGCCCCGTTTTTATTAATTAAATTAAAAATCTATTAATAACCAAATCTGCTCCTACTAGTTCCCCAACATCGGTAACATTACTAAGAACACTATGAACAGTGCAGTTGTATTCTTACTAAATGGATTATACACCAAAAATCGCACCTATTTTCACTTGCTCCTGCAGTTTCATTGCAAAACATCAACTAAAGACATTGCAACATGCATCCCATTTTTTTTTTCACTGCCAGGCACTAATTAGTGTCTCTACATTGACCTTGTACGTAATCAAGCTGCGTGAAAAATGTGCTTAGCGTTTGTTGTAAACACAGCATTACACCGGCTAGACACAGTGACTGAATGAGTCTGCATCCATCTATGAGGTCACCCTCGAGAAAGGCTGTCAACCCCCAGCTTGTCTAGCTCAGGTGTGAATGTGTGGAGCTGCAGATGTAAACGAGGAGGTCTCAGAGGAAGGCTGCTAGCTGCATTTTCATGTCCCTGACCCCTCTGGACCTTCCAGCCAGTTGTGTTTACACCGGCGTGTCAACATCTGTGTACATTTCACCCAAATGAACGCTGCGTCAAGTGCTCCCCAGAGACCAGATTAACTGACAGGAGGGAGGAGAAAGAACAGGATCCTCTTAACCTCAACTCATACTGCTTCTAGAGACACACATACACTTTGATCAAGTCTGCAGGCTTGAAACACTCACACCCTCCATTTACACCAGTGACATTAAGAGAACACCCATTGAAACCACGAGGGCTCAGAGTGTTTGTATTCTCTATGCCATAGAGACTCAAGAGACCGTAGTGGACTCGTAGTCCCACCACAGTCTAAACATCATGGTCGGGATGCAGACTCAGTGAGTATGCCCCCAAGATACCAATAATCTGAAAGTGATAGCCCAAATCAAGTCAATGTCACAACAAGTCAAGTCCTAAATCAAGTCCTAAGCAAGTCCCAAGTCAAGTCACAAGCCCTAAACAAGTCCCAGTTCAAGTAAAAAGTAAAAACTGACAAGTCCCAAGTCAAGTCACAAGCCCTAAACAAGTCCCAGTTCAAGTAAAAAGTAAAAACTGACAAGTCCCAAGTCAAGTCACAAGCCCTAAACAAGTCCCAGTTCAAGTAAAAAGTAAAAACTGACAAGTCCCAAGTCAAGACTGACAAGTCCCGAGTTAAGTCAAAATTCATGACTTGTCAGTCTTTACTTTTGACCCAAGTCCAAAGTAAAAACTGAGTCCTGAGTTAACTCTCAAGTCAAGACAGGTATGTCCCAAATCAAGTCCCAAGTCAAAACGTACAATACCCTAGTTAACTCCCAATTCAAGACAGATATGTCCCATATCAAGTCCCAAGTCAAAACGTACAATACCCTAGTTAACTCCCAAGTCAAGACAGACACCAACTCTAATGCCATTTGTGTCTCCATCTGTAATTTTCAATCCCTATACTTTGCATACTGTAATTATGTTTTGTTGACCACCGTGTAGTTTCTGTATGGAGAGGGAATAATCTTTGGTATCGTTTCTTCCAAACGTAACGTTGATGCAGGATATATGAAATGTTTCAGACTTTTTAAATAACATGCTTTTTTGATCTTGTGATTTGGGGTAAGGTATCAAGTATGATCAAGGCATGAGGCTCGAGTCCAAGTGGAGGTGATGCCTTTAACTGGGGTTCATTTCAGATATGAATTAAGTCAGATCTCCACGTTATTTAGCTCCTTTTTAGCGCCACTCTTAGTCTTGAATAAAGCTCCTCCATTGGTTTATACTAGGAGGTCCAAGTTTTGTCCTTTAAAACCACCTCAGCCATCATTACATTCAGTCCTGTGTGTGAGTTTATTTAAAATATTGTTTGAAGGTTAATGTAGACTTATCTTAGACTGTAGATTTATTTTATGATAAAAAGATGTGTGTCGGCCGGCTTAGTTTTTCCCAGCAACTATACCCGATGATGCATGAAGACTCTGGACACAACGAGTCAAAGGTAACAAGGTCATTTTAAGGGTTAAAAGGTTGTTCAAGGCCACGTTGCCCTGTACAGCTAGTTTACGCGTAGTTCTCACGCCCAGGCACACTGTGTTTATATAGATTGACTCACAATGTGAACCCAGGGAAGAATTATTCAACTTTTGCTACATGAAGGACCTGCATGGTGGTGGAATCACAGACATAAACCATCAATATCAGCTATAACCTCATGCAGTTGCACTCCAGTCACTGACTCTCAAATCTTTTACTTCTTCCTTCGGTACGTTCTGCTGCTGCACTTGGAAGTACGCAGGCTACTGTTGCATGCAGTATGCAGACATTACTACTACTTCGTCATAGAACAGGAGTAGAGTGGACATTGGACTGTTTTCATTGGTCAGAAAATGTTCTAGTTGTTTTGGTGACAACATAAATCAGCTGCGGCATAAAGTGTTGCTTTACCAGAAAGAGAGTGGATGCAGCTCTGGAGACTGTTGGCTGGCGTGTTACTTAGCTTGATAGCTAGTTAGCTAGGTATCTGTTAAATGGCCTCATTTGTTCCTCCTCCAGAGCGCCGGGGAGTGAGGTGGATGGAATGTTAGACCCAGCACTATTAGCCAGTAGTGGAATTAGCCAGTAGTTAGCTAGCAAGCTTGAGCTTCTCCAGAGCTCCAGGGAGTGAGGAGGAGGGACTGTTAGACCGAGTGCTGTTTACCATCCTGTTATGTTGTTTTGAATGGGAATTATCAATTTCTCCAGCAACAGCATTGCCCCTTCAAGTTGTCATCAGGCCTTTCATCTGTTTGAGCTCTCAGCAACTTAGTCGATGTGACGTATATTCCACAGTGCAAAGGATTGTGGGTCAGAGTCCAGAAAACCTTGCTGGTTTGCAGTAGGACATCCTGCATTTTTTGTATTTGTACTGCAACATTCTAAATAGTGTTTAGGTGACCTCTGACCACCTGTTTGTCCTCCTCCTGTCTACAAGATAACTAATATTATAAATCTTTGAAGAAACAGAGCTGAGAAACTGAGCTTTTTTTTTAATAAACCTCAAATAGACCATGGTCGTATTTGAGCTGTGAGATGGACTCTTCCCTGAACTGTGTTGACGATTTAAACTTGTGACCTTTCAGCATCTTAAAGATTTATAAACGCCTGGCCACCAAATAACAGAGTCCAGATACCAAAATGAGAAAGTAGGTGGAGTGTATTTTAACGGGCCGTTCTGACACCTTTGTCTGAAACAATCTCTTCAGAATAACACAGTCATTCTATTTCTATTCCCAGTAATTACAGAGCCTTCGCTCTTTGGACTTGCTTGTTCCTGTAATTAAAGACAAAATGGGGGCAATGTGAGGAAGATTCCCGTCCATTCTGGATGCGAGGCCACAAATAACTGGTTAGACTGGCACATTGCTTCTTTCTGAGTCCAGTAATTATCACTAGAAGATGAAGGGTGATGGCGTTACTAAAATACATAGAAAGCACTTTCTTTTCTTGAAAACATGAGACTATTTTGGCCTTTATGTTGCTTTGATGTTTTTCAAAAACGCATTGAAGATCTAATGTCTAAAAATCCAAACCAAACACAGCTTCTGTTTCAGTTTCTTTAAACGTTGGACTCCTTCAGCAATTCTTTTATATGTGCTTGTGTGTCTATTGTGCGGGGGGAAAAATGGTTTTGTGATGACGTGAACACAACATGAATTAAATGTTAATTCTTAGAATTCAATTCAGAATGGAGGTTTAGCTCAGGAGGTAGAGCGGGTTGGCTGGCAACCGCAAGATTGCCGGTTCGATCCCCGGCTCCTCCTAGCTGAGTGCCTGGTGTCCCTGAGCAAGACACCTCACCCCAATTGCTCCTGACGAGCTGGCTGTTGCCCTGCGTGGTTGACTCTGCTGTCGGTGTGTGAATGTGTGAGTGAATGGGTGAATAAAGCGCTTTGGACAAAAGCGCTATATAAATGAGGCCATTTATTTACCATTTAGAATGAAAACCAATTCTCGATTCCAGAAAGGGATGCTCCATTCAGGTTCAGCTGCTGTCACGCATGTGTAACAAAGGGTCAATGCTTCTTTTCCCTCGCCTTTGCTGCATCTGTGTTGTTTTTGACTAAACATTTTCTGTATCAAAATCCTTCCACATGCAGACAACTGTTACTCTTTTGTCTATTTTCTTTCCCCCTTTCCCCCTATTACTTCAGTCACTATACATAATTAGTTCTGATAATTGACTGTCTTGGTTAAAAGAAGTTTGAATAAATGTTGAAAGCAGACTGGACCAGAACCACACCTGCTGTATGGGAACAATTAGACGGGCTGGGTTGCGTTCCTGACCCAACAGCTCAGGCTCGTTGCAGCGATGATAAATCAAACAGACCCACCCGCCCGCTCAAATAAATGTCCCTGCACTCTGTCTTCTCTGGCAGAGGCGGCTGCCAAAGGACAGTTTGGAACATCTGTGACTCCAGCGTGATCTGCTGGAACAAAGATATTTTTAATGCTGCTAGAGCAAAAAACCAGATGAACTTTCTTGTTGAGGCAAACTAACAGTTTATAGAGTTTCATGAAGCATAAACAATAGTTGGTCATGGGGAATCCTGAGTTTTGACTGGCTGGAGAGTTTAGGCCTATATGGACATAGAACTCGTGGCATCACCCATTGGTCTGTGGACAATGGTTTTGAAGCCTCAAGATCAGTATTTTGGCCATCGCCATCTTGGATTTTTGCAACCAGTGAAGGAAGTGATCATATTTTGACTGTGGAGGATCTGACGAACACAAGCAGCAGAGGGGGACCCCAAGAAGCAATCTTACTGCATCTGGATCCATCTGGCTTCTGGTTTTGAAGCTGTTAACAAAGTTAGCTTCATAATTCAACGTCAACTTTACAGGTAAGTTTTGAAGTTATCTTAGTTCCTAACTGCATTGGTAGCAACAGTAGTGATGCTGTGGTAGTGATTTGTCAATCACAATGTCCCGCCCTAAAGCACCCCCTGCTTTCTGGTCTGTTTGACTCTGAAAGGATCCTAATTTACTAAATAAACATCATGCTGGATTGAAGAAGACGTGAAACTAGAGATTGAGACCATAAACTCATGTTTACAATGTTTACTGAGATAATAAAATAAGTGAGAAGTAGGACCATTTTCTCATAGACCAGAAAGCAAATTCAGATTAATTTACATAATAATAAACAACAGCATTACAATAGGGCCTCACTCGCTGGCACGGCGTTGTCGATGCTCGGGCCCTAATTACATGTTCTTCACATACACTCCTCGGCCTTCAAAAAGCAGTCAGATTTACCTTAAGTGTCTGCTGTTAGTAATGGTGCTCCATGCTGTGCTTGCTGCCGACCACGCTGCTAAAACGGTGTGATTTATAGCAGGGGTTTGTTTGCTGTGAGGGGGAGACTGGCCGGGAGAGCGAGTGGGTGGGAGAGACGGTGTGGGAGTCTTGATGATTTAGTGTGTGTGCAGTGAAGTCTGGCAGTGCTACGGTCCCGACACATGCAGAGGTGCATGTAGAAACATGCATGCACATGTGTCTGCATTTAAATAAGCATGTTACTAGCACATTCATATGTGACAGCATTCATGCATGTGCAGCACAGTTTACGTCAGTGCTGCTTTAATCCATCATTTAATCATGGTTATGTAAAATTATGGCAGGTATGTCAAGTATTACAATTAGATATATAGAATAACTAAATCAAGAGGAAAAATCCTCACTTATTAAGGTATTCAAAACACAAAAGTATTTTGTAATTGACAATACGGACACAAAGACAGCATGTATCATTCTTGCAATAAGATTGTATCATGACTTAAGTATTGTAATGATATTGTATCACTGGGCATCTGGTGATTATCACCACTAATAATAAGGTATGAAAAATTACAAAATGTAATGTAAGTTAATCTCTTAATTCTGTTGAACTCCACGTGAAGGCGAAGATATGCATTTGTTTCACCACAGGAAGCAAATTATTTTTTTGGCTTTAATTAGCCTGTGAACTGTTCATGCTATAGCATACAATGTTTATACTCTACTTTGTCACTATAACAGACCTTTACAGCACTATATAGCTAGAATGCTAGTGATTAGCATTCGTCATAGTGGCTGTGTCTGAAATCACTCACTCATTAACTACTCCCTACTCACTATCGAGGGAGTTCTACATAGAGGACTATGTAGAGGTCTATAGAAAGGACTACTGTATAGGGCACTATATATTAAGCCCATCTGTTGAAGTTTTAAAAAAAAGTCCATCTAAATGTAACATACACTAAGCCCAGCAGTTCATTTGGTGCTTTTTATGTTCTGTAACTGTAGCATGGAATTATATACTCTCACTTGATACTCCTATTCTTCCTCTGTAACCTACCCATCTACATAGCAGTACACCCACCTCATCACTGCTTATCACCAGATGATGAGTCAATTGCACTGATTCACCAGATTTTCACAGAAACATTCACAGAAAATGACACCTCCCCTGCACATGTTGATCCTTTGTTTCACCTTCTAGTAATTTCTAAGCACTTCAGCCAAAACTCAGGGGTTTAGTTAGTCTCCCAACTTGCTCTGACACTCATGAAAAAATAAAATTATGTCATGTTTTTGTATTAATAAATGACAGGTATTGAATTCTGGATGTAATGAACACACGGTGCATTGTATAAATAAAAACACATAGCTGCTTTCCAAATCATTTGAGCACATTTTGTTTTTTGCTCCACTGATGTCTCCCAGAGACTGCTGCATTTTAATCATCCAACCACATTGAAATTTCTCTCACAGCAGGAAAGCTGAGAAGTACACATTTATCTTCGCAGGAAGTGGTAGCTGGGTTGAGAGTGAACAGCGTCACAAATGTCTGAAAAACATTACCAGGCATGAGGTCATGCATTTGTGTGCCATATGTCATTGTGTCTTTTGGGTGAGAGCTGCAAGACTGGGAGCCAATCAAGAATCAGCCCGTAAGATCTGGATCGATATGGAGTGCATATGGAAAACATTTGGAAATCTTTGGTAATCAGATACTCAATCTGGGGTCAACCTTTTAATAGGAACGTCTCCTTGACCCCATGAGATGGACATAAACACACAGATACGCACGCATGCACGCACACACACACACACACACGCACACACGCATGTGGCAGTGATCTGGAAGCCAAATTATCTGAGGATGTTTGGTGGAAGGAAGGGAAGGCTGAAATTGGACCTGAGGTTCTTCTGATTGGGGGGAAATGGGAAACAGGCTGGAAGCAATGTTACCCTTTAGCCTTTAACACACACACACACACACACACTGCAGCTGAATGATGACTGGATCAGGAATGAAATATCGCTGAATTGGAACACTGCTTGGTGCACATAGATCCCCTGTGATTGTGGCATCCAGTCCCTGGATGCCAAGATCCGTTGGTCCAAAGAAATGTGAGTTTGGAGGCCTGTGGTTGCCGAATGAATCACTGGCTAATCTGATTTGGATTACTCACTCTTGCCTTTCTTTCTGGGGTTTCTGTGCAGGCTCAAAGCTCTCAGGTGACTAGTTCAATATGAAAGTACAGCAAATAAGGAAGTAGAGGTCAACATCAATGGAAGCAAGGGTCCACCTTGCTGAAGTGTCCTCAGCCAGCCTGTAAATGTAAAATATCAGTAGAACAGAGAAAAAGACCACGCAGAGCATTAAACACATAGAAACACATTTAGCTTAATTATTGAGCTATTCACATATTTAAGATTCAGATTAGGTTTATTAAAAATGTGAAAGGGTTAATTAATTTGCTTTAATATTCTACGTGTTGAGGTTGAGCTGGTAAGCATAACATTGTATACAGTGCTGTGAAAAATAATTTGCCCCATCCTGATTTCATACTTTTTGCATAGTTGTCACACTTAAATGTTTCAGATCATCAAACTCATTTTAGTATAAAACAAAGACAACATGAGTGAACAGAAAATACAGATTTAAAATTATTATTTAATTTATTTAAGGGAACTAAACTATCCAACCCTACCAGGCCCTATGTGAAAAAAGAATTGCCCCCTTGGTTACTCAATCAACCAAATGACCAATTCAATTTCACAAGACAAACCCAGGCATGATCACTGCCAGACCTGTTCAATCTGAACATCACATAAATACAACACTCTGGCAATGTGACATTGGCTTGAGTGATGAGCTTCATCTTCCGGTCGACAGAGCGAATGGTGTTCAGCTGTCGGCAGTCTGAACGGTATCCTGTGTTATCCTCCTGCATATTATGGGTTTTGTCAACGTGGTGGGTTAAAAGCACGAGTTGACACTCAGTGCGGTCACAGGTAAGATTGTATTGGTTTTTCCAAGAAATACGTTGCCACTTGACGGGGGGGTCTCTTCTAAAATCCCTGTTCCCATGCCGTTGAATAAGTCCGATAATGGTCAGTGACCTGGCTGACTCCACTTCATTAGATGGCGCTGTAGCCCTTTCTACAAGACGTTGTTAGAACTACTTCCGGTACACGGCTACTTAAAAACAATTACAAACTATCTGGCGGCATACAGAGAGACAGTCTCCTTGTCCGTCGAGAAAAGAGTTTGGCGAGAAATCCCCGGCAAAAATTCTTGCGCATGCGCAGGACGCAAGCAAAATTCGATCTCATTCACAAGGCGGCACAAGTCAGATAAACAACGACTCAAGTCAGGGGTTGCAATCGGCTTCAGAAATCCTATCCCTACACGTTTCTTATCCTGTACACATCGGTTTAAAATCGTATAAAGCCGCCCATGTGAACAAAATGACTGTGTGAAAAGGTCCTTTGTGTCTTCTGCCTGGATCGGGACAAAATCCGCTTTCTTGATTTTCTCAAGGATGGTTTCCCTGATGACAGCAAACATGCAGACAAGCAGCTCATTCTACACAGTTGTGGATGTTCCCTTGAACACGGTAGCCGTTTCCAGATGCTCTTGCAGCTCTCCAACGAGTGTTCCCACAAAATCAACCCGAACCCCCTGGATTTGAAATCTGCACTCTCATCATGCCCACGCAGGGCTAGCTCAAAGGCTCCACAGGCACTCTTACAGCCTTCATAAAGTTGAGCTGCAACATTTAATTTCCCTAACATGGCCAATTTCATTGACCTTTCAATGCGGGCTCTTGTTTTTTCATGTTCTTCGATTTTTTCTGAAAGGTGCTTCAGATCATTTACACCAGCATTTACCTAGCCTGAGTCTGTTCCTTTGGTTAGGAAAAGGAGACAAGGAAAGCCTGTGATAGACAGGCAACCTGTCCAGGGTGAACCCAGCCTTCGCCCAATGAAAGCTGGGATCGGCTCCAGCCCCCCCATGACCCTGAATACAGGAGAAGCGATGGATAGATGGACAAGGAAAGCAGAATAGTGCTGTCGCATCACAACAGGTAGGAAGTCATGGCGTCTTCCTGAACCAGGTCTGGATAATGGATCAGGCAAATTGTAACCTCATGCTGGTCTGATTGTAAACAAGTGTGAACATGCTTATCCCAATTATTTTAAAAGTATTATTAAGCGTAGTCCAAAAAGTTGAGCCCACCAAACACAATTATTCATAAAACTTTTATATAGTGTGTGCCATTTTTCCAAATAGAAGGCTGTTTCAGATTAAATCTCGGAGATATTCCATTTTCAATTTGATGGAACTATTTCCATTAACATATAGGGTTTTAATTGCTTTTCAAAAATGTTATCATCATATTTTAGCAAACAAATGGGTCTCCAGTAATCAATAAAAGTCTTTTTAAGGTTTGGAAATCCATGTAATTATTAGCATTACTTTCTATACTTTCTATAAAAACCTGTTGTGAAAATGGGGCTTACTGATTTGAGAATGCTTTATAAAATTTTGCAATTATACCATCAGTGCCGGGAGATTTATTGGGCTTAAATAGAGGAATCCAACAATCTCCTCCATGGAAACCATAACACGTATCTGCCACATCAACAGGTCTCACGTTATGTACAGAATTTAGAAAGTAGTAGTAGTAGTAGTAGTTTCTTAATTTTATTTTGTCGCCCAAATTTCTAGAGAATTTAAAGGTCCCATATTATGAAAAACAGGTTTTCTCTGGTCTCTACACCTATAAACTGGTCCTACCTGAGCCTTCTATTTTCTCGCTCTTACTTTATGTTGTGGTTTCTTTCTTTTGCAAGTCATTTATTGTAAGTCGCTTTGGACAAAAACATCTGCTAAATGCCCTAAATGTAAATGTTCAGATCTTAATCCGTCGTCCCGCAGGTACTGAGGCAGTGCATGGTGTCGACAGCGTCAGTCGGCCTGTTCTTCACCTCTGGCAGGACAGCTGGGCAGATCTCGATGCCTTTTTTCTCCTGTATTTCCAGGAGAACCAGTATTTCAAAAGTGATCTGACTGGATTATCCTGGTCGGATTGGATTCAATCTTGATCTGATCTGAAAACTGGGTATTTCAAAACAGATCCAGCTTTGGTAATCCAATCCTCCCTTGAATCCAGATAAAAGGCTGGAATTGGGTATTTCAAAACTTACGGCAGAGATCTGGATCAACTTGATACCAAAATTTCAGGATCATTTGGATCCCACCTCAGAGGTGGATTTGACTTGGATTGACAATGTCTCAGCTCCGCTACTCCTAGATATTGTTACTCAAGATGTTCATTACACTTAATCTAAATTGTCAGTGCATTACTTGAAACAAAGTGGAGTAATTTAAGAACATTTAAGGTGAGGCAAAAGTGTTAATAAGTTAAGTTGCTAATAAACTCTGAACAGGTTGATGTTAGTTTAAACAGTTATGGTATAATGTATGTCAGATTAATTACCTTGTAAATTAAACCATGGTCCGCAAAATTCCTAAACAAAGCTAGCTACCGCTAGCCCGCTAGCTTCTTAACACGCAAGTCAATGGAGCTGAGTTAGCTACCGTTAGCACGGCCGCAGCTCAATTAGAGATCGCTACAGCCTGGTTTAAAGTACGTGACAATTCATATAGTTAGCTTGCACGATATGTTGGTTGGCGTTCATATGGTCCTTAAACCGCTCAACATTAGACGACGGTAAACTTACATTTTTCATGTGAAAGTCGTGCTCCCAGCTGCTCCTTCCGTGAAGTAGTCCGCCATGTTTCAGATCCGGAGGCGGAGATTTGAGATTTAGTAATTTATTTAGTATCCAGCCAGGTCGGGATCACGGTGATCCACCTGGCCAGTGTTTTGAAATACTCAGATAAAGTCAGCAGGATCACCTTGATCCATGACTGAGAAAAGGAGGATTTCATTATCCGGATTATTCTGATCCGTATTACAAGTTTTGAAATACTGGGCCCTGGAGTATCTTTCTAATCCTGAGATCCTTTGCTGATACGTGTCTACTCGTCCTTCCTCTTTTGACATAGTTTCCTCAAATATACTCACTTTTCCCTTCACGTCCTTGTGAGGGACCAAGCAATTAGGTACGAGGACTCACAGGTAAATTAAAATAAAAGACTGTATTTACTCAAAAGATGCACATGTATTCAGAACTTTAGCTTGCAGCGCTCTGCAGAAAGAGTCGACTCACTCAGCCTATTTTTGCATGCAACCGTAATTCCTTGGGATTGGGTGTCCTGATTCTATCCATCCACGTTGAAGAGCAAACTGCAAGCACAACCCTACATGAGTGTGTTTGTGGAAGTTGAATTAAGCCACCCAACAACTCATCCGATCTCTGTTAATTCACGAGACCAGAAGCCTTGAGGCTGTGCAGTTCTGTTGGAAGCAGCTTCCACAATCTATCCATCCATCCATTGTCTACCGCATATCCTGTATTCAGGGTCGCGAGGGGGCTGGAGCCGATCCCAGCTGTCACTTCCACAATCTAGAATATCTAATTACATTATAAGATACATATCAACCAAATACTTTTAATAATGGAATGAAGGATTCCAAAGATCACAAACAGGAAACTCAAATGGTAAAACTTAAGGTTTTCTTCTTCTTGAGCTCAAAATATAATTAGACATCAGTGTTCAACAGTAACATAAGAGTGATTATACTGTAACGCCAACGCACTTCTCCCAGTTACTACCGGCAACCAGCTGTCTGTCATTTATGTCTTGTAGCGCCCGCCCCCTATTGCTACACACCAATCCATTAAAACACACCTCCATTCATGGCTTTCTCCGTCATCCACCCACATACATCTCCTACTCCAATGGAAATAATCCACCGATCCCTGCGCAGTTTTGAATGAATTTAAAATGAGTGCAAGTCACCGGTGAAAGAAGAAGAGTGACAAGGATAGTCCGTGAAGGAGAAGTGTGACAGCGGCATTAAGCGCGTTTTGAAGTCCGCGATATAGCCGTCTTGTGTCTGAAATCCTCGTCGCGGGAGTTCCGTCGGCGCGATTGCGATTGCCTGGTGGATGTTAAGGCGAGTCCACACCAGACCGAAAATCGGCGTCTTTGACAGAGTCGGCGTCCGTGACATGAGTCTGCTTGGTGTGGTCGCTCGAATCGGCCCATGTCGGCATTCATTTCAGCCGATTCAAATGTGTAATCCGCCGTTCGAGTCAGTCACTCTTTTACCATTCTGATTGGTGGAGGCTAGCAGCTTGACTAGCGAATCAGTGAAGCCCGGAAGTGACGATGGTAAACATACCAGATAACCAGTGGAATCGAAGAAGTGGTCTAGAGAGGACCGCCTACTTCCGGTTTTCGTGTTTTTTGGCCCACAATACAGATTAGCGCCGCCTGTTGTTTTGGAGACATTACATCTCGCGCAAGCGCGGAACGTATGGCGTCGGCTGTAGTTCCGTAGGTGTGAACCGGCCATGTCGTTGTTCGAATCGGCCATGTTAAGTAGCCTGACGTCATTTACCGTCGCGAATCGGGCAGTCGGTCCGGTGTGGACCCGCCTTTATTTCCCTGTGGGATCAGCTGTCTCAGGAGTCGGGAGATGCCGGTTCCCGTGGAGCAAAGTCCGACTCTGACTGACTGACTAACTTAAAAAAAAAAACTTTGGTACCGTGAGTACCCGGTGGCATTTTTGTTTTGTGTATGTTGTTTTGCTACACCGCGACAAGAGACGCTGGTTATTTTGAGTTTATTTCCTTATTTTGTGTTGGAGCCCGTGGTAAAACCCGGAGCAGAGTTTTGAGTTGTTGTTTGGTGGTGGCGCATGTGCTGGACTGAACTGTGGTAATGTGCAATATTGGAACGGATTTTTTCCCAAATGGACTGAACTGGGATTAACAGACAGACTGAGGCATACTCACGCTGCATCCATTCTTCTTCCTTTTTGCACTGTGGACAATAATTGGGAAAATGCATATTTTGGGAAATCGCATTGCTGGGTTGGTTGATGGCTTTTGTGGTTGACCTGCCTGATTATTATTTTGTGTGGGTTAACTAAACTATTTTTGTTCTGTTTTATTTTACTTTGTCAGACTTGACTCTGACTGGCACCCCAACATTAAATCTAGTCAAACCCGCTACAAAAATGGCACCCCAGAGGTCTGGATTCACTAAAACCCTGGATTTGTGAAAAAAAAAATTGCCACCCTCTTCAACTTAACCCTTTTCGGGAATGGATTTCTTTTCCCCAACACCTGTTGAAATGGCCTCAGCAAAGCAAGACTGCAGTCAAACTCAGCCATCTGCAGAGAAAAGGACTGCATATTCCTTATGGATTTATGTGTTACATTGATCCCGGATCTGTCTCAACCTCTCATTCCTCTGGCAGTGGCATCTCAAGATGAAGTTTGAAATCAGGATGGTTGTTCATCTTTATGGACGACTGAATTAATGGAGGAACCAGTCGACACTGATAAAACAATAAAAGCAACGTTGGAGGAACAATTTCAAATTCTAATGGAAACACAAAAACAACACAAGGAGGAGCTTGAAAAAACAGTTACAACTTTATTTAAAGATGTCACAGCAACATATGCACAACGCTTTCAGTACTTACATGAAACTCTGGACAAACAATCAACATTTCTGTTGAGAGAGTTGGCAGCAAACCTTAACTGGCGCTTAAAACACCATCATACAGAGGTTTTAAAGGACATCAAAGAGTTCATGACCCCAGTCGCACAATCAGTTCTTCACCTGCAGGATGATATGTGGAAATTGTCCCAAAATATGGATTCCATGTCCCGGGAATTGGGTACAATGAAACAAACCTTGAATGTATCTGCACTTGCACCAGTCCCTGTTCAAGCAGCACAAAAAAATGTTCGGTTGGAGGAGGCTCAGAGGCAGCGCCTCCAATCTACTGTTCTGCCGGATAAGGCAGGTGTGCTTCAATCTCCTGATGATTGTCCTGTTCTGTCTGAGGCCAGGGCACGGTTAACAGGAAAATGTCCTGTAAAACTGCAGTCTCCATCATTTGGAAAGATGGAGGATGAACCAGATCCCCTTTTGTACTTGGAGAAATGTAATGATTTTCTTGCTTTAAATCCGCTGACGGATGAGGAGTTAATGGCAACCTAGACAAATGTTCTACATGGAACAGCGAGAGACTGGTGGGATGTGGTACGTTTAAGCACGCATACCTGGTCAGACTTTCAAGAGTTCCGTGCTGCCTTTCTGTCAGAAGATTATGAAGATGAACTGGCAGAGAGAGTGAGGACAAGCGTTCAAGGCGAAGGTGAAAGTATTAGAGATTTTGCTTTCAGGTATCGCTCTTTGTATCAGAGATGGAAGCCTGAAATTCAGGAAGACGCAGTCTTAAAGCTGATTTTCAGAAACATCAATCCCCATATGGCAAGCCAGCTCCGAGGCAGAATAACGACAGTGGATGAACTGGTGAGGCTCGGACAACAATTGGAAAAGGACAGGGCGAGTCAGACTAACTATGAACAATGGACAAAAGATTGTGAAACAAAAAGAGAAAGAGAAAGTGGAGATGTTTACAGCTAATGACCCACCACCGCAGAAAGACAACATTCCCCCTGTGGTTTACTGTTGGAGATGTAAAGGCAGATGCTCCATACTCATGCCCAAACTATTATCAGTTCAAGAAATCAAAGCCCCCTGGTCAATCCTACCCACAACAATCCCACCCTCAGCAGTCCCATCCGCGACCCTCTCACCCGCAACAATCCTACCCACAGCACTCCCACCCTCAATAATCCCATCCGCAGCAACAACACCCTCAGCCACATCATTTTCAGCGACCCCACCATCGTCAAAACCACTCTAATCAAACCTACCCACAGCCATTTGACTCTTCAAATCCCCAGAACCATTCTTCAGTGAACGCTGTGACCAATTCAGCTCAATCACCGTCATGTGTCACCTCACATCTCTTTGTGCAGGGCCTGAAAAAGTTCAGCATCCCCAGAGGAAGCACTGATACAGCCCTCCCACGACAGCTGAAAGTGCCCTTGACTGTAAGGAACTGGACAGGAAAGGCTGTTGTTGATACAGGTTCCACATTTACTGATTGATTGATTCATTCATTCATTCATTTTAATGACCACACAGCCAGGCTGGTGGAATTTGTTGTCAGCTTGGTACAGGTTCCAACTTACAAAACATATAACACAGATATACATACAGACATACACACTACACAATACATAAGGGCCATGCTTAATCCTTAATGTTCAGAGTTCAGAAAGTTTATTGCAGTTGGGATGAAACTGTTTTTTAACCGGGATGTTCTGGAAGCAATTGTCCTGTAACGCCTCCCAGAGGGCAGTAGCTGGAAGGCATAGTGTGCAGGGTGAGTGGGGTCGGAGATGATTTTCCGTGCTCTGCGTAGTGTCCGTTTGTGGTAGAGTGAATCAAGGGATGGAAGGGGTGTGCCAATAATTTTGGATGCTCTATTTATGATGCGTTGTAGTTTCTTCCGGGAGAGTGAGTCTAGACTGCCGAACCAGACTGTGATGGAGAAGGTGAGGATGCTTTCTACGATAGCTGTGTAAAAGTGGAGCAGAAGATAGGACCTTACCCTGAACTTCTTGAGCTGATGGAGATGGAAAAGTCTTTGCTGGGCTTTTTTGTAGATGTGGTCTGCGTTTATTTTCCATTTAAGGTTATTGCTGATGTGGGTTCCAAGGAGTTTGAATGTGTCAGTGATGGAGATGGATTCACCTTTAATGAGCACAGGAGTTTTGGGGGATGGTTGGCGTCTTGGGTCGATGATGAGTTCCTTTGTTTTTGATGAGTTGAGTATGAGATCATGGTCTGTACACCAGGTCACTACTTGGTTGATCTGTGCATGGTATTCTGTTTCTTGGTTGTTGGTGATGAGTCCTATGATGGTTGAGTCGTCCGCGTACTTGTACAGGTTGACAGAGCTGTGGTGGGATGTGAGCTTGTTTGTGTAAAGGGAGAATAGCCAGGGTGAGAGAACACAGCCTTGGGGTGTGCCTGTACTGAGGAAGAGAGGGGAGGATGTGGTATTTTTGATCTTCACCTTTTGTTGCCGGTTCCAGAGAAAGCTGTGAATCCAGTGACAGATGCATGGGTCGATGTTCATGTCCAGTAATGTATTGAATAGATTGGCCGGGTTTATTGTGTTGAATGCAGAGCTGAAATCCATGAACAGGATGCGGGCATATGTGTTGGCGGACTCCAGGTGGTTCAGAATGTGATGAGTGGCTAAGATGACGGTGTCTTCAACTGACCTGTTGGCTCTGTATGCAAATTGATATGGGTCCATGAGGGGGGTGGTGACAGATTACAGGTGATTTAGTATGATGCGCTCAAATGATTTCATAACTGCTGATGTCAAGGCAATGGGTCTGTAGTCATTGAGGCAGGAGATGGTCTTGGTTTTGGGAACTGGGATTATAACGGTTTCTTTGAAGCAGTTGGGTACTGAGTTTTGGCAGAGGGAGGAGTTGAAGATGTTGGTAAAAACCCCAGCCAGCTCCGCAGCACAGTAGTGGAGAACGGAGGGGCTGATGTTATCTGGGCCGGGGGCTTTATTCCTCTTAAGTCCCTTGAAGGTGCTCCTCACCTCCTCCTCGTACATGGTGAAAGGGGGGGGAGGGAGGGGGTCTGGGAGAGATGGTGGTGGAGCCGGTGCCTGCTCAAACCTCCCATAGAAAGTATTAAGTGAATCAGGAAGCTGATTGTCGCTGTCAGGTGTGGGGGTGGGTTTCTTTTTGTAGTTTGTCATGTTTTGTAGTTTTTTCCAGATAGAGCGGGTGTTACTATTAGTGATTTGTTCTTCTAATTTAGTGGCATAGTTGGATTTGGCTCTTATTGCAGATCTCAGTTTGTATTTGGCAGCCATATATAGTTCTTTATTTCCTGTCAAATGTGCTGAATTTTTCTCCTTTCTTATTATTTTAATGTCCTTGTTAAACCACGGTTTATTATTATTGTAGTGTTTGACTTTTTTGAGTGGAATGCACAGGTCAACGCAGTAATTGACGTATGACGTCACTGCTTCGGTGACGTCGTTCAGGTCACCTGCGGCATGGAAAACGTCCCAGTCCGTGCACACGAAACAACCCCGGAGTTGTTCAGTGGTTTCGGGGGACCAGCACCGGAGAAAGGTTGTTGGTGTTGTTGTGGAAAAATGAATCTGCCCAATAAAGATCAACAACCAGGATCAGCTTTTTCTCCGAGGTTTATTCCACTAAGTATTCTCATCTGCAGAAGAAAGTACTGTTCACCCCTGCCTTCTGATGCAAAGGTTCAGAATCAGCAGGAACGACCCTGGGTCCAACAGCAATCTCCCTTTTAAGGAGGAGGAACCAAAGGACGGATCATGTCCTATCTTACAAAGACAAGTTGTACAGGCAAGGTCAAGATTTACAGAACACAGGCGTCATAGTCCTGAAATTATCTTATGTCAATGTGGCACTCATGTTCATATCATAGACAAACAGGCATTCATTTTCGTCATAGCATAACAGTCAGAAAGGAGATGCGGATCGACGTCTGACCTGACAAATATTCTGATAATAAATTACAGACATCCAAAATTCCCATTACAGTGTTTTGGAGGATTTAACTTTTTGCCTGTATTTTGGAATTAGCAGCAGCATCGCGTGGTCGGACCTGCCCAGCGGAGCCCTCGGGAAAGCACGGTAAGCCTCTCTGATGGAAGTGTAGCAGTGGTCCAGCGTGTTGGTCCCTCTGCTGGGGCAATTTACCTGCTGATGGTAGCCGGGGAGCTCAGATGATAGGTTGGTCTGGTTAAAGTCCCCGAGGACGATGACTGCTGTGTCCGGGTGTGAATTTTCCACTGAGGAGACGTAGTTGGCTAACTCGGCTATGGTGGTGTTAGCGTAAGCCTCAGGTGGAATGTAAACACAGATCATAATAATTGATGCAAACTCCCGTGGGAGGAATGATGGTCTGCATTTGACAGTGAGGTATTCCAGGTGAGGGGAACATACATGTGTGAGTTCAGTAGAATTTGTGCACCAGCGTTCATTTATCATGATGCAAACACCACCGCCTTTTGCCTTGCCCGATAGTTTGGAAGATCTATCGGAACGATGTAATGTGAAACCTGGAAGAGTCACCGCTTGGTCTGGTACTGATTGATCCAGCCAGGTCTCTGTCAGGCAGATGGCGGAGCAGTCACTGTAGTCTTTGTCGGTTTGGATCATTCGTCCATTTTGTGCCGGAGGGATCTTACATTTGACAGCAGAAGGGCTGGGAGCGGTGGCCGGTAAGGGCGTCTCCTGAACCTGGCAAAGGTGCCGGAGCGGTGGCCCTTTTGGGCCGGCAGCCATGGTGTTGAGTGGCTTGCGCTGTAGATGTTTAATTCCAGTAATTTCTTCTCCAGCAAGGATGTAGATGGGCCCAGATCACTGTGAGAGGTGGATCTGAGGTTTAGAAGCTCCGATCAGGTGTACTGGATTATGCACTACACTTTGCAAACAAATAACGCAGACACTAAAATGACAGACAGGAACACTGCTTGTACTGTGGCAAGCCTCACGGCCGCCATGATGATCGGCATCATACTCTGCTAAATGAACATGTCTGGAACAATGTCAAAACTGCAGATGATAAACTTGCCCCATGGACTGGTGACCCTCTTTACCTTGCTGATGGTCAACCCAGGAAACACCTTGGGTGGGTAGAGCTTGAAATGAGCCTGCAGAATAAAACCTGGTTGGTAACTATGGTGGTCCTAGACTCCAGGACTCTGGCTTTTCCTGCCCTACTTGGTTTGGACATCGTGTTTTTTACTAGTATGCAGCCTGATGTAGCAGGGGGGATGTACTGTTTCCGGGATAATGTGGAAAAGAAATTCTACTTTTGTGCAGAGTCCTCTCCCAGAGGGGGAGACTGACAACTCTATTGCCTTTTTTTTCTGTGGAAGCTCCATCGGCCACTGCACTGTTCCCTACACAGACTCCTTTGGAAGACTCAGACTTGATGCTGAGGGCAGTTCAGGAGTCTCACCTGGAGGAGCACATGAAACCTCAGTTACACAACCTGTTACTTAACAATGTTGATGTGTGTACAACCAAAGTAGGACGTACTGAGATATTGAAGCATCAAATCTTTCTCACCAATCCTGTACCCATTCGACAGAAACCCTATCCCTCCCCTCCTAAACAAAAGGTGTTGAAGGAACTCATCGAGAAAATGCTACAAGATGACGTCATTGAACCTTCTTGTTCTGCATGGGCCTCGCCTGTGTTCCTGATTCCCAATAAAGAAGGGAAACCAAGGTTTTGTGTTGATTACCGAAAAGTGAATGATAATACAGTCACTGATGCTTATCCCATTCCCACAATCCAGGAGATATTGGATAGTCTCTCAAATGCTGTTGCTTTCTCTCCACTAGACCTAAATAGTGGCTACCTACAAGTGGAGATGGATCTAGAGGTGAGGGAAATCACAGCCTTTATATGCCCTCATGGACTGTTCCAATTTAAAGTCATGCCATTTGGACTTAGGAATGCCCCTGCCACCTTCCAGAGGCTCATGGAGAGAGCACTGGGAGAGCTGAAGGGAATCATCTGTTTTGTCTACTTAGATGACATTCTCATCTTCTCTTCGTCCTGGGAACAGCATTCTTATGATGTCCAAGCTGTCCTGGACAAACTCCGAAACGCAGGCCTCTCAGTGAACATGAAAATAAGTAAACTGTTCAGAACCTCTTTGAAATTCCTGGGCCATATTGTCTCTGCTAAAGGAGTCCATGTCGACCCAGACAAGATTGAGGCTGTGCAGAACTTCCCTGCACCCACCAACCTGAAAGCCCTACAAAGGTTCCTGGGCATGGCTGGGTGGTATCACAGATTCGTCCCCAACTTTTCCCAGATTGCTGAACCACTCAATGCCCTAAAGAAAAAAGGAGCAAAATTCCAATGGTCACCTGCATGCCAAACAGCATTTATTACCCTGAAAAATCACCTGGTTAAACCACCTGTCCTGGGCCATCCGAACTTCATTGCTCCCCTTGTGGTATACACCGACGCCAGTGAGATTGGACTTGGGGCTGTGCTTGTCCAGAAATCCAATTATGGAACCGAGGAAGTCCTCGCCTTTGCCAGCCGCAGTCTAAACCCTGCAGAGAAAAACTATGCTGCGACTGAACTAGAATGTTTGGCAGTGGTGTGGGCAGTTGAGAAGTGGAGAACTTACCTGGAAGGTAGACTATTCACTGTGGTTACAGATCATGCCTCTCTTATATGGGTGTTCAAAACCATCAAACCAAGCACACGACTCATCAGGTGGGCACTCCGGCTTAAAGAATTCTCCTTCACTGTTGAATACAGAAAGGGAAAGTACAACACTGTACCGGATGCCCTCTCCTTGAGCTCCTACAGAATCCATCCATACAACCGTACCTGTGTGTGCTACCATCACATCTGCCCCTCCAAAACCATCAAAAGAGCTTCCTATCTCAATTGAGGCCCTGTGGAAGGCACAACAGGACAGAAATCCAGAATGTCAGACCTCTTTGAAATTCCTGGGCCATATTGTCTCTGCTAAAGGAGTCCATGTCGAACCTGGACAAGATTGAGGCTGTGCAGAACTTCCCTGCACCCACCAACCTGAAAGCTCCTACATCAGGTTCCTGGGCATGATCTGGGTGGTATCACAGATCTCGTCCCCAACTTTTCCCATATTGCAAAACCATCTACCAATGCCTCTACATAAAAAAGGAGCAAAATTCCTATGGTCACCTGCATGCCAAACAGCATTTACTTACCCTGACAAGATCACCTGGTCTGGACCATCTTGGTCCTGGGCACAAACCTACCGAAGACTTCATTGCATCCCCTTGTGGTATACACGACGCCAGTGAGATTGGACTTGGGGCTGTGCTTGTCCAGAGAATCCAATGTATGGAACCGAGGAAGTCCTCGCCTTTGCACATGTCAACAGTCTACAAACCAGCAGAAAAAAACTATGCTGCGAAAACTCCAACTAGAATGTTTGGCAGTGGTGTGGGCAGTTGAGAAGTGGACCGAACTTACCTGGAAGGTAGACTATTCACTGTGGTTACAGATCATGCCTCTCTTATATGGGCCCTTTCCCAAAAGCATCCAAACCAAGCACACGACTCATCAGGTGGGCACTCCGTGCTTAAAGTTATATCCTCCATACAACCGTACCTGTGTGTGCTACCATGACATCTGTTCCCCATCCGACAATGCCACTGCGGAAGAGCTTCCTATCTCAATTGAGGTCCTGGTGGAAGACATCTTGACTAGGTGAGATCCAGAATGTCAGCTTCTATATCAAAAAGTAGTAGAAACCTGTCGGACCAGGGAACACAGTTTGTTTCATCCATTCTCCAAACTGTATGCAGGACCTGGAATGTGGGACACAAGTTAACATCTGCGTACCATCCACAAACTAACCTTACAGAGAGAGTGAACCGTACCCTAAAATCAATGATAGCATCCTATGTTGGTGACAATCATAAACATTGGGACAAGAACCTGTCTGAGTTCCGGTTCGCAATTTACTCTGCAGTCCAGGAGTCAACAGGCGTTTCTCCTGCAGAGCTTAATCTCGGTCGCTCCCTCAGAGGACCTCTTGATGCAATGTTGCAACCTCAGGAAACTGCTCCTGACACCCCTCCATACACCAAAATCACACAGCTAAAAGATCTCTGTTCCTTTGTTGAAAAAAATCTGGACTCTGCTCGTCAACGGCAGAAAAGAAACTATGACAAACACCGACGTGACCTTGAGTTTCAGGAACAGGACAGAGTCTGGTTGAGAGCCCATCCTCTCTCCAAGGCTGAAAAATCATTTGCCGCCAAATTAGCCCCAAAATGGCAAGGGCCGTATCGAGTAGTGGAACAAGTTGGGCCTGTGAATTATAAAGTTGTTTTAGAAAATTCAGGCCAAGACTTAAAAGTTGTCCACATTTCCCGTCTCAAACCTTGCTACCCGACTGCTCAGGACCTACAGGAACAGGAGAAAAAACACCTTCTTGAAATATTGAATGAGGAGTCGGATGAAGAGGACTTCCTTGGGTTCGCAGACACCTCCTGTTCTAACTCTAATGGAGGATGGATGAAAGGATCTGCAGAGAAACCACAAAATTACAATTCTGACAATACCTCTGACTCCGACAATGACTGTGGTTACAAAACCAACACCCATTAAACAATAACATCCATTAAACAATAAACTAGGATGTGATTCTGTGTGAACACCCACACTAGGACAACTAATGCGCCTTACCTTTGGTCGGCTTCTGCTAAGGGGGGAGGAGTGTAGCGCCCGCCCCCTATTGCTACACACCAATCCATTAAAACACACCTCCATTCATGGCTTTCTCTGTCATCCACCCACATACATCTCCTACTCCAATGAAATCCAATCCAATTTCCGATCCCCGCGCAGTTTTGAATGAATTTAAAATGGGTGCAAGTCACTGGTGAAAGAAGAGTGACAAGGAGAGTCCGTGAAGGAGAAGTGTGACAGCGGCATTAAGCGTGTTTTGAAGTCCGCGATATAGCCGTCTTGTGTCTGAAATCCTTGTCGCGGGAGTTCCGTCGGCGCGATTGTGATTGCCTGGTGGATGTTATTTCCCTGTCGGATCAGCTGTCTCAGGAGTCGGGAGATGCCGGTTCCCGTGGAGCAAAGTCCGACTCTGACTGACTGACTAACTTAAAAAAAATAAACTTCGGTACCGTGAGTACCCGGTGGCATTTTTGTTTTGTGTATGTTGTTTTGCTACACCGCGACGAGAGACGCTGGTTATTTTGAGTATATTTCCTTATTTTGTGTTGGAGCCCGTGGTAAAACCCGGAGCAGAGTTTTGAGTTGTTGTTTGGTGGTGGCGCATGTGCTGGACTGAACTGTGGTAATGTGCAATATTGGAACGGATTTTTTCCCAAATGGACTGAACTGGGATTAACAGACAGACTGAGGCATACTCACGCTGCATCCATTCTTCTTCCTTTTTGCACTGTGGACAATAATTGGGAAAATGCATATTTTGGGAAATCGCATTGCTGGGTTGGTTGATGGCTTTTGTGGTTGATTGCTGTGTTTGACCTGCCTGATTATTATTTTGTGTGGGTTAACTAAACTATTTTTGTTCTGTTTTATTTTACTTTGACAGACTTGACTCTGTCTGGCACCCCAACATTAAATCTAGTCAAACCTGCTACAGTCTTTGTGCAGCTGAGGGTCTTTTTGTGCAAATCTGTCTCTTCATGGTGTTGTAAAGGTTTTTGTCATCTGTCTGTTCCCATCCAACATTGAAGACATCGTTTAACTTTGAGTTTGAATACTGAGCTGTTGAGTTAAAGCCTTTAATAACTCCTAACCATAGGCTTCTCTTGTGTTTAGCTTGCTGCCAATCTTTGTATTGCATTACTTCAGCCAAAAAAAGTCGAAGGTCATCTGTACTTTAAGAGAAACATGTATTCAATTAAATCAAAGCATGGCATGTTAAAATGGACCTGCATTTCTATAGCGCTTTTCTAGTCTATTGGAGCGCTCATGGGGCTTAACACTAAGTTCAGTCTACATTCACACATTCACACACTGAAGGCAGAGGAGCTGCCTGCCCATCAGAGTCTAATCTAACTCATTCACACACACTCACATGGTGGCACAGACTTCGGAGGGAATTTTGCCCAAGGACAATTTAGCATGAAGGCTGGATGAGCTGGGAATGGAGGACTACTCGCTCTATCTCTGAGCCATAGTCGCCCTTAAAAAAAATATCTTATGGGGTTATCACATGGCTACACTATATTTAAGAACAAAATAATAAAGTAATGTTGCAGAATAAAATCAGATATTAAAGTCAATGCCATTTTTAAAAGGTTATCAAAAGACAACAAGTTTATCAGATAAAGATCTTCTCTCAAATGGATTTCGCTTGAGAGATTTGACAGTGTTATTAAAGAACCGACTCTGTGATAATATGCTTGTTATGTTGTTTTTGCGCCCAATCAAAGCTCTCGTTTTGAACACTTGTGATAATAACGTCAAGTCTTATACAGCAAATTCAAGTCAAATAGATCTTAACTGTTAATCCTAGTCAAAGAAAATAGTATTAGACATTAGAAACTCAAATGTGCTCTTAAGGTTTTCTTCTTCTTGAGCTCAAAATATAATCACATCAGCGTATAACAGTAACACGACAGTGATTTTACTGTGATGCCAACGCACTTCTCCCAGTTACTACCGGCAACCAGCTGTCCGTCACGCTCTATTGGCTGACAAAAACGTTTTTAGCTTTTTTGTGTTGCGTAGCCGAGGGTCTTTTTGTCCAGACAAGGTTAAATAATGTGTCTCCTGTCCTTCATTGAATTGGTTTGTATGAACGTTAGTGGAGTTCGTCTGTCTGGGACCAAATCTGTCTCTTTATGGTGTTGTAAAGGTTTTTGTCATCTGTCTGTTCCCATCCAACATTGAAGACATCGTTTAGATTTGAGTTTGAATACTGAGCTGTTGAGTGAAAGCCTTGTACCACTCCTAGTTGTCAGCTTCTCTTGTGTTTGGCTTGCTGCCAATCTTTGTTTTGAGTAACTTCAGCCAAAAAAGTCGAAGGTCATCTGTACTGAAACATGTATTCAATTAAATCAAGCATGGCATGTTAAAATGGACCTGCATTTCTATAGCGCTTTTCTAGTCTTTTTTTGGAGCGCTCATGGGGCTTAACACTAAGTTCAGTCTACATTCACAGATTCACACACTGAAGGCAGAGGAGCTGCCTGCCCATAGTCTTCGGAGGCAATTTTGCTAAAAAACACTTCAGCATGCGGACTAGAGGAGCCAGGAATCGAGGACTACTCTACCTTAGTCAATGACATTTTTAAAAATCTGTCATATTAGATGACCTATCTACCTATGTTAGAAAACGTCATATTTACCAAGGCTGTCTGGAACTACAGTAGGCCTGGATCATTGATGTAATTATAAACCCAAAGCAATTAATCAAACAAGTATGATAATGACATGTTGGAGAAGTTAAGATTGCAGAAAATTAAACAAGCTGAACATGAGAGTGAGTTAGCATAGTGAACATGAGACTGAGTTAGCATAGTGAACATGAGGCTGAGTTGACATAGACATTGCTTTGACACAAACAGCCCCTCAGAGATTGAGTGTGTGAAATGTAAGCCTTCAGCCCCTGCACAGGGCCCAATGTAGTGAAACTCACCTTCCCCTGTGGGGTAGTTGGATCAGGTTGAATAGCACCGATTCCAATAACCTGGTTCACTCTCTGTAGGCTAACTACCTTAGGCAGAATCGCAGAATTTGGCCAAAGAGACACGCCAGTGTCATCAGCCTCTCACCTCACTTGTTTAGCTGAACATATAGCCAGGAGGAAAGCTGTTTTGTGAGGCAGAAACTTGAGGTCTGACTGATCAAAGGGCTCATAAGGAGGTTGAGTCAGGGACCTCAACACCAAGGGGAGGTCCCACGATGTTGCCCTTGGGGACCTGCTCGGACGCAGACGACAGGTCCCTTTAATGAACTGAGACACCATAGGGTGCCTGCCTACGGTAACCCCACCCACTGCCTCATGAAAGAAAGAGATTGCAGCAGTGTATACCTTAATGGTGCTAGCAGCCCTCGCTGAGTCCAGGAGTAACTGAAGGAAATGGAGAACCAGCCCAATGGGATATGTAAATGGGTCGGGCCGTGCACATCGGCCCGGGTGGAGGGGGCTCGGGCATGTCCAATAGTCCAATAGACTGAGGAGGGGCCATGCCCAGAGCTGCAGAAGAGCAGGTCAACGCCAGGTAAACTGCCCTCAGTTCAAAGACGTTGATGTGGTCCTCCCCCCAAGGGTGTTCCCAGACACCATGCACCATCCTGTGTTCCCACACTGCCCCCCGTCCTGGTCACCACCATCCTTCTCGAAGGAATATTCCCAAGAGGAACTCCCTGAAGTAAGAGCCTCTCGTCCCTCCATGGGCACAAAGCATGGAGGAATGTGCGTGATACCCGAACCTTTACACATCTGTGCCACTTCGGGTGGAGGCCGAGAGCATTCAGCCATCTCTTCAGGGGTGAGCTCTGAGGAGGCCCAGAGGAACAATGACCTCTGCAGCCGAAATCATGCCCAACAACCTCTGGAACTGGACCAACTTCAACAGCCTGCCGAGACCCAAATGGGACAGGAGGGCCAGGATGTTCCTTACCCTCTGAGAGGGGAGCGATGCTGACATTTTGACGGAGTCCAGGGGCAGCTCAACGAAGACCGCCTGCTGCCCTGGCTCCAGATTGCTCTTCTACCAGTTCAAGTTAAGCCCCAGGGACTGGATGTGTGCAAGAACCAACCATGTGTCACACAAAAATTTGGTTGCGGGACGGGGCACAAATCAGCCAATCGTCCAAATATGGGAGGATCTTTATTCCTGACAGCCGAAGATGGGGCAAAGCCAAGACAACCACCTTGGTAAGCACTCTGGGTGAGCGGGAGAGGCCAAATGGGAGGACCTTGAACTGATGGGCTTGCCCCTGGAAGGCAAAGTGGAGAATGGGTCTGTGGATGGGTACGTGGAAGTAAGTGTCCTTCAGATCCACTGAAGTGAACCAGTTCCTTTTCCACAGCCTCCAGGATCTGACACGCGGTCAGCATCTTGAAAGGCAAAACCTTTATAAAGGTGTTTGATGGGACGCAGACCTCTGTCTTTTTTCGCCACTAGGAAATACAGAGAATAAAAGCCAGTGAGCTGTTTGTTTGGCTCTATTCTCATAATTGCATCCTTCTGTAGAAGGGTCAAAATCTCCTCTGCCAAAACTACTGCCCAGACTGGGTCCCTGACCGTGGTCATACGGACCATGGAGAAGGGGGGGGGGGGGGGGGGTTGTACCCCGTAGACATTGTAAACAGCACAGGGGTCTGAAACCTTCACTTCCTAGCTGTACAGGCAGAGCTGGGAAGGGACTGTGGCCACACCGGCCCAATGCCCTGAACCTCTGGGGGGTGCTTCCTCCCTGAAACCCCTGCTGATGGCACGACAGTGATTGTGTATCACCAGAGGTCGAGACACCAGCATGCTGCCGCCACAGCTCATGGCAAGCCCAAGGGGGATGGTGTGAATGCTGGGGACCCCTAGGCCCATACCTGGGACCTGGGGGCCTGCTAAAGGTGCGCTCCACAGTCTCTTGTGCGGCGAAACTATTCAGCCTTGTCCAACGCACTCTGAGAGTCAGTGTGAAAAACGTGTAGGCACAATTGGCATTCTTATGAGCTCCTTTGTCATGATCTGTGTTTCTGTTATGATCTGTGTTCTGTTTCCTTGGTTTTGATTTCCTGTTTTATTTTGTCCTCGTTGTGATTCCCTGTCTCGTACTTCCTGGTCCTTGTTGTTTCCGCTGTCTTGACTCCCCCTCCCTCTCGTGTTGATTACCATGCCTGCCCTGATGTGTTTCACCTGTCCCTCGTCAGCTCCCTGCCTCCCTGTGTATATAGTCTGTGTGTTTCCCCTGTCTCTTGTCGGATCATTGTTGCTGTCGATGTCGTTGTCTCTTGTCGCTGTCATGCACCACGTCTCGTCCCTGGATTTGTCTTTGTCCCTGCGTCCTGCCTTCCGTGTCCCTTTGAGTTCTGGTTCCTGTTTTCGTAAGTGTTTCTTTCATGACCGTTTTTGCCCTTGTGGTTTCCTTTGTTGATACTTTGTTTTAGTCTTAGTTTTTTGGTTTTGTATTAAGTTTATTATTAAATAAATCCTCCTTTTAACTGCACTTGGGTCCTCACCTGTTTTTCGAGTCCACGCCTGTTTCCAAGCCCCCTCATTCGTGACAGAATGATCCGACCACATTAAGGACCCAGCAGCTAACCATGGACTCAGCAGCCTTTTTTTTATGTGGCTCGACACACGAGCTCCGGGAGGTTACCTACCGACTCCAGTGTCTCCAGGCCGAGCACCGGCATGCTGAGGGAGAGGAGGAGAGGCAGTCGGCCCTGGCAAGGGCCAGGGAGCTGGTTTCCGCCAGCCCGTGGCTCAGGGGCTCATTGCCTGCCTGGGTCAGGGGCTTCCTCCTAACCCCTGAGCTCCAGCCATCCTCAGTCACAGCCAAGCACCCAGCCCAGGCCTTAGCCACAGCCAAGCCTCCAGCCCAGGCCTTGGCCACAGCCAAGCCTCCAGCCCAGGCCTTAGCCACAGCCAAGCCTCCAGCCCAGGCCTTAGCCACAGCCAAGCATCCAGCCCAGGCCTTAGCCACAGCCAAGCATCCAGCCCAGGCCTTAGCCACAGCCAAGCATCCAGCCCAGGCCTCAGCCACAGCAAAGCATCCAGTCCAGGCCTCAGCCACAGCCAAGCTTCCAGCCCAGGCCTCAGCCACAGCCGAGCTTCCAGCCCAGGCCTCAGCCACAGCCAAGCCTGCCAGTGGCCTCAGTCGGCGGCCCGGTCGACACTCTCCAGTGGTCTTCAGTCGGCGGTCCGGTGGACACCCGCCAGTGGTCTTCAGTCGGCGGTCCGGTCGACACCTGCCAGTGGTCTTCAATCGGCGGTCCGGTCGACACCTGCCATTGGCCTTCAGTCGGCGGTCCGGTCGACACCTGCCATTGGCCTTCAGTCGGCGGTCCGGTCGACACCTGCCAGTGGTCTTCAGTCGGCGGTCCGGTCGACACCTGCCATTGGCCTTCAGTCGGCGGTCCGGTCGACACCTGCCATTGGCCTTCAGTCGGCGGTCCGGTCGACACCTGCCAGTGGCCTTCAGTCGGCGGTCCGGTCGACACCTGCCAGTGGTCTTCAGTCGGCGATCCGGTCGACACTCTCCAGTGGTCTTCAGTCGGCGGGCCGTCCGTCACCAGTCCCAGCGGAGGATCGTCCGGCACCAGCCCAGACAGGGGACCGTTCCACACCTGCTCCTCGCAGCCTATTGGGGGTTCGCCTGTCACCAGTTCCTGTTCCGACGGGGGACCGTCCCGCGCCTGCTCCACGCAGCCTTCGGGAGGTCCGCTCGTCACCAGTTCCTGTTCCGACGGGGGACCGTCCTACGCCTGCTCCACGCAGCCTTCGGGAGGTCCGCTCGTCACCCGTTCCAGATCCGACGGGGGGCCGTCCTACGCCTGCTCCACGCAGCCTTCGGGAGGTCCGCTCGTCACCCGTTCCAGTTCCGACGGGGGGCCGTCCTACGCCTGCTCCACGCAGCCTTCGGGAGGTCCGCTCGTCACCCGTTCCTGTCCAGACGGGGGGCCGTCCTACGCCTGCTCCACGCAGCCTTCGGGAGGTCCGCTCGTCGCCCGTTCCTGTCCAGACGGGGGGCCGTCCTACGCCTGCTCCACGCAGCCTTCGGGAGGTCCGCTCGTCGCCCGTTCCTGTTCCGACGGGGGGCCGTCCTACGCCTGCTCCACGCAGTCTTCAGGAGGTCCGCTCGTCACCCGTTCCTGTTCTGACGGAGGGCCGTCCTACGCCTGCTCCACGCAGCCTTCGGGAGGTCCGCTCGTCGCCCGTTCCTGTTCCGACGGGGGGCCGTCCTACGCCTGCTCCGCGCAGCCTCCGGGAGGTCCGCTCGTCGCCCGTTCCTGTTCCGACGGGGGGCCGTCCTACGCCTGCTCCGCGCAGCCTCCGGGAGGTCCGCTCGTCGCCCGTTCCTGTTCCGACGGGGGGCCGTCCTACGCCTGCTCCACGCAGCCTTCGGGAGGTCCGCTCGTCACCCGTTCCTGTCCAGACGGGGGGCCGTCCTACGCCTGCTCTACGTTGCCTCCCTAAGCGGCCCCGCCCGCTAGCCCGTCCTCATGCCCGGCCTCCTGAGCGGTCCCGCCCGCTAGGTCGCCCTCATGCCCGGCCTCCTGAGCGGTCCCGCCCGCTAGGTCGCCCTCACGCCCGGCCTCCTGAGCGGTCACGCCCGCTAGGTCGCCCTCATGTCCGGCCTCCTGAGCCCTGCCCCCAGACCCCCTCCACCCACCCTACGTATCCTGAACCACACCTCCTGGCCCCCTCCACCCGCCCTACGTATCATGGACCTTGGGGACGTCTGGGATCCGTCCCTTAAGGGGGGGGTACTGTCATGATCTGTGTTTCTGTTATGATCTGTGTTCTGTTTCCTTGGTTTTGATTTCCTGTTTTATTTTGTCCTCGTTGTGATTCCCTGTCTCGTACTTCCTGGTCCTTGTTGTTTCCGCTGTCTTGACTCCCCCTCCCTCTCGTGTTGATTACCATGCCTGCCCTGATGTGTTTCACCTGTCCCTCGTCAGCTCCCTGCCTCCCTGTGTATATAGTCTGTGTGTTTCCCCTGTCTCTTGTCGGATCATTGTTGCTGTCGATGTCGTTGTCTCTTGTCGCTGTCATGCACCACGTCTCGTCCCTGGATTTGTCTTTGTCCCTGCGTCCTGCCTTCCGTGTCCCTTTGAGTTCTGGTTCCTGTTTTCGTAAGTGTTTCTTTCATGACCGTTTTTGCCCTTGTGGTTTCCTTTGTTGATACTTTGTTTTAGTCTTAGTTTTTTGGTTTTGTATTTAGTTTATTATTAAATAAATCCTCCTTTTAACTGCACTTGGGTCCTCACCTGTTTTTCGAGTCCACGCCTGTTTCCAAGCCCCCTCATTCGTGACATCCTTCCTAATATTCTCTGGAAGAGATGTCTGCACCAACCAAATCTGCCTCCTGGACATCGTGGCAGATGACATAACCATCAACCACCAACGTCCCTTGTGAGTTTGGAATGGGTAACAAGAGCCGAGTCTATCAGACTCATATTTCCCGATCCTCCGGGTTAGCTGTCCTCCTTAGGGCTTCTAACAAGATAGCAAGCACATTGCCAGAGCAGGCTGCCCGTGTGGCAGCATCGTAAGAGTGACACACTAGACGGTCAGTCTTGTCACACTCTTTCACAGGACAACGGGGGTTAGCAGTCACCCGTTCCAGGCCCAGAGATGTAAGGGCCACCATCTCTCGTTCCACCGGGGGCATGTCAGGAGTATACAGGACCTTAGTCAACACTAGGGGCATTACACGATTTCCTGAGCATCTGCAGCCACAGGAACAGGTATGTGGTGCTGAGACTGGGAAACACCAGCCCAAACCGCTGCTTTATGGTCGATGTCACCATGACTACGTCCACTTCTTACATACAGTCTATGGTGTGAACCAGGCATTAGACGTGAGGAGAGGAGGTGAGGAAAGGAATCAGAGAGGGCTTTCCTTTTACTCTGTGGGTAAGAAACCGTGACACTCAAAGCATTTCCATTTAAATTTTTTAGAGATTTCAAACATAATAAATGTACAGTGAGTTATTATATTTGCTACAGTCATAAAGAATCTGTGACATGTTCTGATAAAACACTTCAGAACGAAACCTTAAATTACATGTTCAGGAGAACAGAATATCGACTGTTCTACATGTAACTGTGACTTCACATTGAGTCACATTTCTCCGCTGCGATGCAACAGAAGTCCTGCAGGGTCAGACTGACCACCTTGAGTCTTGAGAGGGCGAATGTTCCTGATGACCCTCACAAAAGCTTTAGTGAGGGGCGCTAGCGAGCAATGGAAGACTAAGACGCACCTCCAGATAGCTCATCAAAAGTCCATTCAAAACTGAGCAAAAACGCAAATTTACTGAATGTTACCCACTTTGTGAAGAATATAAACGTCGAGGTAATCACCGGAACAAAATATTCTGCTCGGTTTGCATAATGGTTAAAGTGAAAGCCAAGAAGAGCGAGTCACCTGAGACAGGCCCAGAAGCCTTGAGCACACCTTACTCGGAGGCCCCGGAAACTGACGACAGCACTATGGATGAAGACAAGACGGTGCTCGCGGCCATCTCCGCTTTAAGCGCAGATGTGAACCGGATCAGATCAGAGGTTTGTGCCACCATAGAAACCCGCATCACAGAAGTTTCTGCTTCCATTAGGGGCGAGATCTCATCACTTAATGAAAACGTCCAGAAATCTATTTCTGAGCTGAGAGGCATATCAGCAGTGCACGAGACCGCTCTAAAAGAGCTAGAAGAAAGCGCTTCAACCCACTCTGACATCCTCTCCACACTGCAATCTACAGTGGATCATCTGACAACTAAAGTTAAACACCTAGATGAAAAATGTGAGGACCTCCAGACGGAACAATATCAGGATTATAGGAATACCGGAGGGAAAAGAGGGACCACGACCCAGAGAGTTCATCTCACAACTCCTAACCGAAGCGCTGTCTCTGCCAGAGCAACCACTGATAGATCGGGCACACAGGATAAACACAGAAACCGAAACCAGAGGACCCCCCGCAACCCTTCATCTTAAGACTTCACTACTACCACGTCCGTGAGGAAATACTACGTAGGGCCATGGAAAAGAATAAGATGGAGGGAAGCTCAAGATTACGACGAGAAACAATTTGGTCAGCCACATTAGACTCCCTTTCTTATGGGACTACAAAACCCATAGAATTGGGAAGAAACACCTTTGTAAAGCTAAAATAGAAGGAGGCTTGGCACTCCCGAATTTTTTATCATATTATTGGGCCTCACAAATCAAGATTATGGCATACTGGCTGGACAACACAGCTACCCCACCAAACTGGCTCGAATTGGAACAAGAGGCATGCCAGCCTAACTCTGTAGGTGCCATCCTTCTGGCACCTTACACTATTGAGAAGTCTTTGTACAATAGCAATGTGATGATTCACAGTACAGTGCGTATTTGGAAACAAATCAAATCACACTTTAAGTTGAAACCCATATTTTATGCTTTACCTATCACTGGAAACCCTACGTTTCCTCCATCCTTTCTGGATAATACTTTTAATCTCTGGAAGAACAGAGGCATCCATACAATAGGTGAGTTATACATTAGAAGCATTTTTGCATCCTTTGCACAACTACAGAGTAAATATAATATACCGGGTAATAGTTTCTTTAGATACTTGCAGATTAGAGACTATGTAAGAAAATATTTGCATAACTTTGAGACTTTTTCAGGCTCTTCTCTTGATAGATGCCTCCGGCCCATGTCTTGCTCAGAAAAATTTATATCTTATATGACACTTTGCAGTCTATCAATCCAGTGAACTCCATTTTAATAAAAACAAAATGGGAGGAAAAAATGGGCACTGAGATCCCGGACCCTCTATGGCAAAAGAGTTTGGAACATACTCATCGTTGTTCTAATAATGCTAGGCACTGCCTAATTCACTTTAAGATTCTACATCGTCTTCACTATTCTAAGGAGAGGTTACATAGAATATACCCTGAGATGTCCCCTATTTGTGACAGATGCCTTGTTGCAGAAGACACATTGCTTCACAGCTTCGTCCTGTGTCCCAAGGTTAAGATCTTTTGGTTTAACATCTTCAATTTAGTCTCTAAAATTCTTAACATACAGTTGGAGCCTAATCCACATATTATTATTTTGGGAATTTCAGACGATACTGAAAGGTTAAATAACTATCAACAATGTTTCCTCTCCTATAGTCTCATCATCGCAAAGAAGCTACTTCTCATGCATTGGAAAAAGAAAGAAACACCCACCACAAATATGTGGCTTAGTGATCTTACTAACACTCTCCATTTTGAGTTCTTCATTTACCATTGTTATGTGTTCTAAAAACAAAAAGAGGACAGTATGTCCTAACTGCACACATTTCTATATGGATATACATTATACTCGTGTGTATGATGTGGATAATATAACAATGTTACAATGTGCTCTAATAAAAATATTTGAACAAAAGCTTTAGTTCAGACGAACAGTGTTAAGGCCAGAGGGAAGGAGTGAAGGAGAGCAGATCATGGCTCACATCGCCATCTACTGGTGACTCTTAGTGGTACAAAGCCAAAACTACAGAGATCATATTTTCTGCAACATTTATCTGAAAGCATTGATGGCGTGTAAAAAGCTGTGTGTAAGAATGCACTCTAATTTTACAACAAATTAGGATGTGAACAAAGGTAGTTCATTTCAGCTCGTCAAATGTCGGCCCGATAGGAAACTGTCTAACTAATAAGGCAACAATGCTGTATTCCAGTTCTATGATAAGGTCACATTTGTCACCCACTGTTTGAGTAGCTGCACTGAAACCTGTTTAGTCAGTAAACAAACAGGCTCCAACTTATTTTTATTGTGATCCGCGATAAAATCAAACACTAGCACCATTGTTTCTGCTTTAGAAATAATCACCTACTGAGCGGGGAGAATTATCATATTTAAAGACTCTCGTCTTGTCTATATGATTCTGCATGACTTGGCTGCTTATCTTAATGCTTTTATGAAGCAGGAAACAACTGATCTGTGGTAGAATAGCTATGAGGAGGGCTGACTCTGAGTCAGTGTTTTACAGTCTGCCAACAACTATCAGACACTGTGACTTATTGTTCAACTAAAAGTTAGCTAGTTAAGAGATAATTGTATGCACGTGTATGACCAAACTCTGCAAACAACCAGAACCTTAGTTTGACCTAACTCTTATGTTGTTGTCCTTGTTTTAAAGTATTTCATGTGTTTTATTAACCCTCATGCCCTCCTCAAATTTACTACCCTTTCGACACCCTCATGGCGAAAAAAGCCATGCACTTACAAACTGCTATCATCACACAATCATCACACATCAATACTTTTTTTTTCATAAATCTCTTCAACAACTTCCACCTTGCTCAAAACCACCAAACACTCAATCATTTTCAGAATTTTAACCCTATAAATACCAGTTTGAGTATTTGAGCTGGAGTGAAAGCAGCATACTTTGCGCTGATAACCTCATAGAAAATATGAGGTTTGAATTGAAGCTAAGCACTTTTATTTGATTTTATTTGTGTTTTGGTTGTGTTACATTGTTTACATTTGGAGCATGTCTATTTGGTTATGCACTACAGTGTGTAAAAAATCAAACTGCTGGATATGTGCACCAAAGCTATTGCTCTGAATTTAAGACGGTGAGATATTTGTGTAATGTGCTGTTATTCCGTTCATGATTAAAAGTATGAACTTAACATCAAGGCTAAGAATGTGCGGCATCACCTCATCAACACTGGTGTCTCTTATTTGTGGCTGCTGCCAGTGCCACACAGGCTTTGCCTTTCAGCAATCAAGCGCTGCATTTGTCTTTGTTTAAAACAATAACAGCAGCTATAGGCAGCTGAGATAGCTGTGCCGTCACCATGGAAATGCAAGACACTTACGACCATCTTCCTCAAATGTATGGGATCGCGAGACTTGGTCTCATTTGCAAAACACCTTTAATGGAAACACTTCACAAACTTTATTTTGTAAGGAACTTACTAAACAACGGGATGTTGGATATCAACAGTAAGCACCATACTCACCCTCGTTTATAATGATGATTGAATTACAATGTCACTTCATAAATCCCCCCGATGGAGTTCAGACCGGTAATAACAGGGCTCTGGGTGTGTACTTCATCTCCAAGTAGAACAACTACAGGTGTTCTGTTTTATTGCATATTTTGATGGTTCAAAGTGCAAGTCTTTTTCTTTTTGGGATGGTGATAAAGCCATTGATTCAGTCTCTTTTGGACGCAATCACATAACACTAAGATCCAGGTCAGATCACCTAATGTGAGTTGTTAAAAAGAGGAGTAGCCAATACGCTACAAGGGTACACTAAAGGTTCCTGCCCTCTATGCAATAAGCCAGTGGTTCCAAGCCAATATATAATTAACAATTAATAATAGGATATTATGTTATATGGATATTCATTTCCATCCATCCATCCATTGACCGCTTATCTTGTATTGAGGGTCGCGGGGGGGCTGGAGCCGATCCCAGCTGTCAGTGGGCGAAGGCAGGGTACACCCTGGACAGGTAACCAGTCTATCACAGGGCCGACATGTAGAGACAAACAACCATTCACGCTCACATTCACACCTACGGGCAATTTAGATGAGGACAGATGAGGACCTAACACTTGTTCTATTTTTAGCTCTTACTGCATCGGCAATGATACGTTGTGGTTTCTTTGTTTCCTTCTTTTGACAAATGTACTTATTGTAAGTCGCTTTGGACAAAAGCGTCTGCTAAATGACCTAAATGTAAATGTAGAGTCACCAATTTGGATATTAATTTAGTTCATTTATTAAATGTCCATATGACGTGTCTGCTGCACATTCTGGAACAAAAAAGATGTACATAACTACTGTGCAATGCAAAGCAGAGGTTTAAAATAGTGTAAGTAAATAATATAAGAATACATGAATTAGATAATCAGTAAAGAGGAAAATGTTTATTTGACTCCAATAATAATTCACCATATTAATATGTAGGCTATAGTGTTGAAATCTTCAAATGTTACATATGGGGACCTGCAGAGTGATGTCAATGTGTGTTAAATTCCAAAACCAGACACTAGGTGGTGAAACCACACACACACACACACACACACACACACACACACACACACACACACACACACACACACACACACACACACACACACACACACACACACACACACACACACACACACACACACACACACACACACACACAGTGAATTTCAGACCAGTTTCAATTTCAGATGAAGGACACCTACAATGCTACGGGCCACTCTGAAAAATTCGTCAAAAATGTCCTAATTTTTCCAGGTGTCCTGATGTTGTAGGTGTGTTATCATAAAAATGTACTGATATTTCATGAAAACAAGACCTCTCTCTCTCTCTCTCTAACACACACTCACACACACTTTGTTAAAAAATATATTTTTATTGGGTCACAGATAAGATGCACATAGTTTTAAGTGAACATTCTTTGAGGAAAACAATAAAATAATCTTAAATAAGATGATAATAAAACATCAGGTTTCTTTGCAGGGTACATCATTCTGACACTTACGCTTCTCTACCATGATAGCAGCTAGACAGCTTGTTCAAGTCGTATTTACGGTCATCCCGATAATGGAAATTCACCCCAATTAACTTATTGTGAGTGTTTGTGATCCGTCATAAAATCCCAGGTTGCCTTTTATTGCGCTAACTTTTGCTTCCTGGTGTCCTCCGCCATCATGGAGGATCTTCCAATCCCACTGTGAGGAGACGTGGAGGCTTCTGAGGAGCTCGGAGGAAAAACGGCTCCTTGGTCCTCACATTTCAGCTCAAGGAAGAGAAGCATTGGCATAATGAAGTGTGTGTTTTATTCTTTTACCGGAGTTAAAGAGGACTGACTATGAAGCTGACCAACATTGAAACGCTGCCTGGTTAAACGTCGGTGGTACAACAACCGGTAATCAGGGAGGAGAGCTGCAACACAAACGTCCTTGCAGTCGCTTTCTTGTTTCCCAGCTCAGCACCTGTCTGTGGGTGGACCGGTCAATAAGCCCACCTCAACATGTGACTGTGTCAGCCCAAACTCCTCCCCTAGTCCACGAGAAAGTGTGGAGGCCCAGCCGCTGGATGACTTCTCTTCTTTACCATGTTAACGCTGCTTTTCTTCCTGCAGAGAGAAGACAGCCAGTTGACGTCTAACTGACAAAAAGCCTGCTTTTAAAAACACTGAGATCAAGACTCCCCAAGATAAATAAACCCGCTCTGAGATAAATATGCCAAACAAAGGAAGCCTGTTCCTGAACTGAGGGGATCCTGAACTGAGGGGATCCTGAACTGAGGGGATCCTGAACTGATGGATCCAAGTTTAGCAAGATTCATTGCATGCCGGTGACGATTGACTGTTAACAAACATGGCGTCTATGAGCAGATAGAGCAGGAGATGCAGCAGAATACAATCTCTCAGTTTGAAATATATTATGAAGCACATCCTCCATCATAGTATAAAACAAAAAGAAGACAAAATCAACTCGGGCTCCATTTTAATCATATTAAATTAGTAACCTCGTCTAATGCTCTCTCTTGTCAACTGCAGCTGGTTGCTAGGCGACGGGAGCAGCAAAGGGTGGGAACAGCTGAAATAAAGTATACAGTTCTTTGAGACTAAAGTGGCAAATTTATGAAAATAAATAAATCAGACTGCATGTTGTTATCCCAGTGTCCAATAAAAGAAGCTTCTGTCTTATTGAGTCCTATGACTCAGACAGAAGGTGTGTGCGTCTGTCTGAAGCTCCAACCTGCAGCTTGAGTGTCAGCTGAACATTTTCTTGAGTTTAGAGAAGAAGCCTCCCTCGTCCTTCTGCTGCTGTCTATCCTCTGAGCTGGTTCCCTTCACACCAGAGTCTTGGTTCCTGCTGCCCCCTCCTGGACACAAACACACACTGCATCAGTGAAGCACTGACCTCCCTGCGATGTCTTTAGCGTTGAACTCTGAACACCGACCTGCAGAAGGCTCGACCCCGTTGACCGTCCCCGGGACGTCCGTCTCGTCTTCAGCATAAGTTAGTAAGAGAGAGCGCTGCCGACGGGTCAACTTCCTGCAGGAAGAAGAGCGACAGTTTAATGATGACAAGATCTATGGGTGATAAGATAAGATAGTACTTACTTTGGCACTCTGATCTTGATGTGTACGTAGTGATCCCCATAGCTGTAGCTGTTCATCCTCCGGATGCCTTTCCCCTGCAGCCGGATCAGCTGATCAGCCTGGCAGCTGGCAGGGATCTGAAAACACAGAAGACAGAAATCCTTCTGAAACTCTGTTGATGGAAACACTGGTAGAAGCATCATAGATCCATAGATGTTAGAACCAGTACTTCAAAATTGCAGTTAAATTAAGTATTTGATTATTAGTTTTTTTACACCTAGAAACCAAGACTATGACTAAATGTTCTTCAACGATATGGCGTTATATTTGTGCCACATTTATGAAGGAGCAATGTGACATTTTGAGCACAGAAATTATATTTTGAAGAGAAATGATACGCGAGCAAAACATAATGTCATTTGAGCAGGCAAAAATATATTACTCTCACTCAGATTTACTCATGCCCTCTCTCAAACTCTTGCTCGCTGCGCTGCAGACCGCTGCATGCGCTCTCAATCTGTCCCTTCTGTGCGCGCTCAACTTTGTCTGTACGCTCGCTCAACTTGGCACAGCGTTACAAATGTGCCACAATAGCAACCAATCAGAGACTTGGAGAAGCTCAATTCTGATTGGCTGTTTCTCCAATCACAGCGCTTCCATAACACACCGAACGAGTGGGATTTTAGATTTCCAGCCGGCAGAATGGCTAGAAATTCATAACTCACCGGACGTTGCGGCGTATTATTGTTTTCACCATTTGATTCTGCCATTCTGTTTTCAGTTTTATTACATCATTTTGGACCCCCCACCGCTGAAACCATTCCGCCACTGATGGGATCCCTTTTTCTAGTTTTATTCAGAACAATCCAGCCTCCAGGAAACATGTGTACAATGTTTTTCTTTTTGAGACAGGATGGGCCTGTTACACAGGTTTCAATCTTCATGCTCAGGTCGTCTCACTGTTGGAAGACGTTGTGGCGTATTATTGTTTTCACCATTTGATTCTGCCATTCTGCCGGCTGGAAATCTAAAATCCCACTCATTCGGTGTGTTATGGAAGCATTGTGATTGGAGAAACAGCCAATCAGAATTAAGCTTCTCCAAGTCTCTGATTGGTTGCTATTGTGGCACATTTGTAACGCTGTGCCAAGTTGAGCGAGCGTACAGACAATGTTGAGCGCGCACAGAAGGGACAGATTGAGCAGCGGTCTGCAAGAGTTTGAGAGAGGGCATGAGTAAATCTGAGTGAGAGTAATATATTTTTGCCTGCTCAAATGACATCATGTTTTGCTCGCGTATCATTTCTCTTCAAAATATAATTTCTGTGCTCCCAAAATATATTTTACTGTGCTCAAAATCTCACATTGCTCCTTCAAAAATGTGGCACAAATATAACGCCATACAACGACCTTTTCCTCCGGGACTTATACTTCATGACAATTGTTAAACAAGAACTGAGAAGATATCAACACGCGATACTATCCACATACCATATTCTGGCTGAAATGTTCAATCAAATCTGATGACAAACAGTCTACATTGACTAAAAACTAAACAAAATAAGTATGGTTTTCTTTGAACAAGATCAAGCTAACCCTTAAAGTGGATCAATCTAAGTTAATCAATCCAAAAATGAAAAATAAATAAAAAAATGATTAGGTGACTAAATATGAGAAAAAAAAACTACTTGAAAAACTACTTAAAATACTTTCATTCAGGAATATTGAATGAAAGGAAATTGATTATGAATCGAATCCTTATGAATTGATTTTCCCAACAGAAATCTAATGTATGTGTGTAGATAGAAGTGTTGCTATATTTTGCTATAATATTCGACTGCTTTCTACTGGTTGGAACCTAGCTACCGTTCAGTTAGCCTGTGAATTGCTTATGCTAAGTGTTTATTGCCAGCAGACATTTACATTGCATGCAACTTAAATTGACAAATGTTTGTTTTATTTTTCACTGTAACAGACCTATACAACACTAATCTATCCATAATCATAACAGCTACCAGCATGTTAGCAATTAGCATATGCTAAATAAAAGGGCCAGTTAAAAGCAGTGAAGTTCCAATGTTAAAGTAATGCAGACCAAGCCAGCAGCTTATGTGCTACCGTAGCTGTTTGGTAAATGAGATCATTGTTGACCTTATGATGAACCCATATGACGCTTCCAGGTCTGTGATGCTCCATATGAAAAATAGGCTTTTCCTAAATGAGACGAGCCGATCCCCATCTAACTTACCACGATAGTGATGGTTTGGTAGAGGCCTGGTGCTGTGGCCGTGCCCCCCAGGATGGCCTGAGCTACAGAGATGAACACGTCTGAGTGGATGTTCACTCCATCGCGCCTGAACACTGGACTTCTCTGGACCTGCACCGAGACATTAGATACACACATCAGACTCCAGCAGGTAACTATCATTCAATGATGCTTTAAATGACTAAAAAGCAAAACAAGCTCACCCTGAAGGTTATGAGGATTTCATTTCTCCCTACTGACATACGAACTGTCTGACCATTTTCCACTCCTGTAAGAAAAGGGTTGAATATATATTGTTTTTGCAAACATGTATGTTATTATTTAACAAAGCCAACAGAAGTCAAAGTGGATTTACATAGACTCATAATTTGGCACCATGTTTAGATATACTGACCATCTCACTGCACTGTACGGACATCTTTATTAACTTTCAAAGCTTCTATTGAGCTTTATGAATATGCTTCTATTAGTGCTTTAAATATCTGTTGTCTAGCGTTGTCAGGATATCAAACTTGAGATACGATACCCTGCCTGAATACGATGCCACGGTAAAAATCTATAACATCAGGAAAAGTAATGGCATAATAGTTGACAGAACATGGAACTTAAAATTAATCTTCCACACATGAGGTCCACTTTTGTGGAAAATACCCGTCTGCGTGGGATTAACACGTGACAATAATCTAAACATGAAAACTCTTTGCAACCAGGAGAGGTCGCTGGCACTCCAGCCATAACTACACGGCAGAATTCCATCCATTGAAATATTTTTTTCAGAAAGCAATTCTCTACGTCATGAAAAAAATCTTCAGATCTTCATCTCATTATTCTTTCTGGTGATGGAGTTGGAACATGGAAAAACCTTCAGTGAACCATCCGCTTAGTTTCTGTCTCTTTTGTTTGATCTCATTTGGCTTTTTGTTGCAATATGTTGCTTTTACTTGGCTTTGTAAACTCTTCTTCTCAAAATGTGTCATATAAAAAAGTTATTATCATTATTATGCATGTATCAGCTGTAAACAACTTAAAAATGCTACAGACCTGCCATCCACACATTGTTGTTTGTCAACCAGACCTGTGAATGTGTGTCTCAGCAGGGAAAACCTACCAGCAGGTACGGGGACGGTGACCGTCTGCCTCTTCTTAGTCTGTCCTGAACCTCGACACAGAACACAGGCCGTGTTGATGATTGAGCCCTTCCCACCGCAGCGTCGACAGGCGGTGCGCATCAGGAAAGGACCTGTGTTCACCGACTCCTGCAAGGGGCGACATACAGTAATATGATGTCCTGAGAGGAGAAGTTTGAAGAGCTTCAAGAGAGCGCCGCAAGTGAATGGTCTGACTCTCTGCTGCCCCCTTCAGTCTGAAACTCACCATCCCAGTGCCGTTGCAGTAGTGACACTGAGACACTTTGGTGCCCGGCTCATTGCCCTTCCCATCACACCTCGGACAGGCGTCATCGATGTTCACACTCAGCTCCTTGTTTGCACCCTTCGCGGCCTCTGAAAACGTAAGCTCCATCACAAACTGTGGAAGGAAAGAAAATGAGAGATTCTTTGGGATGAAACCGCTGACATTCACACCTCGACAACCGGTTACATTCAGATAGTGACTCAGCACCCAAACCAGCTTTTTTCAGCTGAAAACCAACGTATCTGGGTATTTGTTGACAGCTACATGTGAAAGTAACTATCGCATTGAATTAGCATGATAGCTAACCGCTATATGAGCAAAACTGAACAACTTAATGCTTCATCTACACACTCTTGTCACTGTGTAGAAAAGTACATGCATATCCCCAGACAACTGGTCAACAACACTGATTCTCCAGAGTTTGTGATGCTAACTGGTCTGTGCTGTGATTGTAATGATACACTGGTTATGAAAAATGAGAAACGCGCCTGGCCGTGTCTCTACACCTGCATATGTAAAGTTATGGTTTACCTCGGGCCTTTGTTGAAACACGTTGTTGATGTCTCCGAAGCCCATTCCTCCAGTAAACTCTCCAAAGATCTTCCTGAAGAGCTCCTCGGGGTCTATGTTGGCTCCCCCGCCCTGTAGTACTGCTGTTGGCCTGCCGCCCCAGCACGGCTCGGGTCGAAGCCCGCCGCTCCGTAAGTGTCATACTGCTTCCTCTTCACCTCGTCACTCAGCACCTTCACACAAAAACGACCACGATGACGTTTTGGGTTTGGTGATGCCGCTCATAATTAATTACTAACACAACACTTTGACATCTCTTTTAAGGGAACTAAACTATCTCTCTTTTAGACCGTTCAACAAGTCAAAGACCAGACAAGCAGTCTGAACAATCATAGCAGAGCATCATCCTGCTCTGACCAGCATCCAACAACGACCCAGCTCTGCTCCAGGAACTCTCATGTCCTGGTTTCTTCATTTTCCCAGCTGGTTTTCTGGATTTGGAGCTAAACGTTGTTCAGTTGGAAGGACATACGTTTCTACTTAAACATAAACCTGTGGATTTAACGTTTGCAGAATATACTACACATCATTAACTAGCATTAGCACGTCTATGCTACGCTAGATACTGAAGGTGTACTGAATGTCTTTTTAACGATTGTAACAGGGAACAAAATAAAATAACCCTACAGAAAGAGAGCTTTTAGAGTAAAAAAAGAAAAAAATGTAACCAGCAACGCCAGCTATACATCTTTTCCTAAGTACACCAGAAATTTTACCACGTCATTAAACACACTTCGTTTTTTTTACGATTGCAGCAGGGGATGGGGTTGGGGTTTAGCGAAGGGTCACATGATTTTGTACCTCATAGGCTTCAGCCAGCTTGGAAAACTTTTCCTTGGCCTCTGGATCTTCTGGGTTGGTGTCTGGGTGGTACTTTTTCGCCAACTGGGGAAAATGGAAACACAGGAAGAAAGATGAGGGCAGGTAGGATTTCCAATACTGGGCCACCCAGCTGACATTAACCTCTATCATGTTTACTAGGGTTGTGAACGATAAACCGATGCGACCGGATATTCGGTTCAACAAGTGAGAGATACGGCTGCACTGGTAGCAGCCTCCTCAATCGATACGAATTATCAATGGATTCCTAGATGAATCGGTTACAGAGTCATGGATCGGGTATCGCGAGACTTTGAAGTGGTTGGCGGCATTACACCAGCGTCTCTAAAACAACGCGAGAGCTGAAGCTGCCGGCGAAACGCCGTAGCTGGCTAGCTTGTATGAGTTATAAACAAGGGACAACACAGGACATGGAGGAGGTGGAGGTGGAGAGGCGGGCGCAGCACAGGTAGGCGGCTGTGACGCTGCCGTGTGACTGCAGGCACTCCACGACCGCACGTGAGAGACGGATGGCTTTGAATGTCAATCGCTTGTGTCTCAACTTGCGCCTCAAGAGGCGCCGCAGCACGGGTAGCGTCCACGACACTGTCCTGTGACCGCCATCCAACCGATTCAGACAGACTTTTTTTTGCTCCATGTCTAAAAATAAATACATTGACATGTGATTTTGTTGTTCTGTTTTGTTTTTTGCCAGTGCCATACAGCCACAATGTGGGGATATGTGATATTTTACATATTTGAAAAGAAACTATTGTACTGTCACTTTCATAGAATTGGCTTCTTTATTTTATAAAATATCTACAACAAACATTAACCGTAGAATCGAATCGTATCGTTCTTACACTGCATGGAATCGATTTGAATCGAATCGGTCTGAAATAAAAGGATGTCGTTTTTGAATCGAATCGTAACCTGTGTATCTAGATGCATATCGAACCGTTTATCACAAAGAGATGTGCAACCCTAATGTTTACCAAAACTGTTTTAGATAGTTTATTAACGTTTGGTCCATATTCAATAAATGTTGAAGAATGAACCTGAAAATGATTGTCAATGTGGGTTAAAACTGTCTTTGACCTGGTAGTAAGCCTTCTTGATGTCCTTCTGTGCTGCGGTGCGGGAGACGCCCAGGACCTCATAGAAGTCCTGCTTGTTTGTCAGCCTGCAGCTGGTGTGGAAGGAGCAGCGGGTGATGCCATGGGGACACCTCCAGCCTGCAAAGGAAAGGATCCAAAAGGGACCATATGATCAGCAATACTGCTGCACATCCATATCTAATGAGATATCTGCAATATTTAATATGAGGAGGGGTGTTTTGGAAATGTGTTTTCACTTTAACTTTTTCTTTGTCCAAAGATGAATTAATACATTCAATCTGATGTCACTATATTGGTATTGGTGCTACCATACTGGTATTGTTATCACCATACTGTTACTCTTATCACCATACCGTTACTGATGTCACCATACTGTTACTGGTACTGTTACCATACTGGTACTGTTACCATACCGTTACTGATGTCACCATACCGTCACTGATGTCACCATACTGTTACTGATGTCACCATACTCGAACTGTTACCATACTGTTACTGATGTCACCATACTGGAACTGTTTACCATACTGTTACTGATGTCACCATACTGTTACTGGTACTGTTACCATACTGGTACTGTTACCATAATGGTACTGGTACCATACCGTTACTGATGTCACCATACCGTCACTGATGTCACCATACTGTTACTGATGTCACCACACTGTTACTGTTATCACCCTACTGGTACTGTTATGACCATACTGTTACTGATGTCACCATACTTTTACGGTTATGGCCATACTGTTACTGATGTCACCATACTTTTACGGTTATGGCCATACTGTTACTGATGTCACCATACTTTTACGGTTATGGCCATACTGTTACTGATGTCACCCTACTGGTACTGTTATGACCATACTGTTACTGATGTCACCATACTTTTACGGTTATGGCCATACTGTTACTGATGTCACCATACTTTTACGGTTATGGCCATACTGTTACTGATGTCACCATACCGTTACTGATGTCACCATACTGTTACTGATGTCACCATACTGGTACTGATGTCACCATAAAGCTACTACCGATACTGTATACTGTATATGCTGTATATGTAATAATTACTCACAGTTACATCACCAATGCTAACTAACCTTGCAGGACTGTGCTAGCTTTAGCTAGCTGTACAATCTTAACTGTACACACCACAAAGCTGGTAGACGACGCTCTCTACATTTAAAGAGATGGTTGGCGTTACAAATAGTGACGGAGGACTACTGATGTAAGAAACTCTTGGAGGTTATGCTTCCCATCTCTAGGATGCTAACAATTAGCGTTAGCTATCTTACCGGTTACTCCTCTCAATGTCACGACATTTCCGTGTGTCCCGGAGCTGCGGTTGACCGCTACCCCTCCCCGGTGTGTCTGCGATATTGTCGCAGAACATACTGCTGCATGTCTGGAGGAAACGGTGAGAAAACAACCGCTCCGGCGTCCAGTAGGTAACCGGCGTGTTATCAGCCGGGCAGCGAGGGACGCCATTTTTACGTCACTACCGGTGTCAGCGGATCTGCGGTCTGCGCATGTGCAGGATATTTTCCAATAGGCTCGTTGTGATGAATAGGCACAGAATCGATCGCCAGCGATCGCCGCACAATGCATGGCGGTTAGTTTTGTGTTGTTTTCTATTTGTAATTAACAGCCATGATATCATCATATGGAGTGAGGGAGTTACAGATGAAGTTATGGTGAGGTCAGTAAAGTGAAGTTACGTACATAACATCATAGAGTGCAGGAGATTAAACAAATACATTTCAGGTTGGGCAAACTCAAAATCATTTCAATAATATGAAAACAAAGAGAATAATACTAGTCTTTATGCCTTTCTTATTTCAGACTGACTAATTATGTTGATGTATTGTTTGATTTCCTTTTTGAGACAGTGAGTACAAGGTATTTGCTTAGTGAATTTGCGGTTATGGATATGAGCTTTGGCTAAAAGTAATATTAAATGAATTAGTCTAATCCCAATTAGACCAATATTATAATATAATATTGGTCTAACTGGGAAGACAGGACTGAAAAGAAACCAAACAATACATTTTGATAGTCCAAAACTAAGTTTTGTCAATGTGTTGATGGATAAAAGTAGTTACATTTTTCCGAAAAAAAATCTGCAGGTAAGGACATGACCGAAAGAGATGGTGAAGATACTCGGAAGCCTGTTTACAGAAGGAGCAGAGTTCACTGATGTCTTTCTTATATCTTTGCATAAATAGACTGGAGGGTAGATACGATGGATGAGTTTGATGGATACTTCCTTGATTTTATTTGTAATTAAATATTTGTAGGGGAGGGGCCATATGTTTTTCCAGATCAGGTTTGTGAATATATTATTCCAGTATGACACGTCATTGGACTCATCTTGATCGAGCCTATGAGCCGTGTCATTCTGATACAAATTATTTCTTTGATTCGCACACAAATTAAGCATCGCAAAACAAGACAAGCAAAGATAAACAAAAAGCACCACCAAACAAAACAAAAATTAAACAGAACTTAAATAACGGAAAATAAAAAAATAGAAACATGCAACAATACATTCACTTGATTAAATTCTTTTAAGGATATTACATACAGTAACAGTTTCTACAGCTCTTCATTTTGTGAGAAAGAAATGGTTGACACAAAGGTCTTTTTGAGCAAATGTATATCAGATTAATAAGGATAGGGATAAGCATTGATTTGTCACTGTAATCATAGAAATCTAATACCTAACATTTCTATTGTAAAATGCAACATCTGAGAAAAAATTTTGCCAACTAAAAAAATACAAACATCCATCAAGAAATTCACAAGTTTCAGGATGTAATTGACAACAATAACAATTTACATGTGTCGTGTCAGCCAATTAGCCAATGCAGTTTCTATCCCCTCTGAGATACACAACACCAGACCGAAATGAGTTTGCAACTTTTATTGGAAGGGCCAGCAGCCACACGCACACAAACACAGAATGAGCAATGCCTCAGTACCCCATACCACCCAGGATTGCTTAAAGTGGCATCGGCTAGTTGATAGTAATCAACATTTAGGGACAACTCACAAGACAAGCAAGGCATTCAGCATAAAGCAAAACAAATGAAAACACACCTATTAGGCTACAAAATAAACCAAACCAAATCACACAATCACTGCACCCCACTCACGGCAAACTCCATGAGTTACGTAGCAATTGCAACCCACCACCCAATTTACTGACACACTGTCCTGCCCTGCACACCCTCCCAAATGCAGACACCCCACAGCAATGTACACAAATAAAGGGGGCACGTGAGGTCCTTGCCCACCCTCCCAGGTAGGTGTGCTGTCTGGCCAGGTAGGGGGAAAATAAGTCCTATTTGGTCGGCGGCCTTTCCCCACACGCCGACCAAAACAAATACTTGCACCGTCTTCACTCCCAAAATCCCAATGGCACAGAATAACTAAGAATCCCCTACAAAACCCACTACTACCAACATACCCGGCCCCACATTAGAAAACTACAAATCCCAACATCAAAATCCTACACTTCCCAGTACGACCAACCAGCGTCCAATCCACGATCTGTCCGTTCCCAAGTGGGCGGGGAAAAACGCTGCAGTCGCCTGTGTGTCCTGATCAGCGCTCCACTGTTCGCGAAGCTTTCCTCTGGTGGATGTTTGCGTTGCCTCTTAAGTCCGCCTCGAACGCAGTCCCGAACACCAGCCTACTCTCCCGTAGCCCCTCTCTCCTCCTCCGCTGCCGCTTCTGGGTTCATTGATCGCCGCCACCAGATGCACACCTCCCGGACAAATAAACAAGCAATCAAACACAGGACACCCGCCGGTGTCCCACTCACACAACGGTTTGAGATAGCAGTAAGCACTTTCCTTCAATTGGAGTATGATCAGACATCTCTCATCACGACCGGCAGCCGGCGTGTCGTCCGCGCTTCCGGCTCGGACACAGCATGTCGTCACGCCTCTCCTCTCGGGGTGCCTGGGGAAAATCACCGCCCCAGTACGGGATGTCCTGTATATAAAGGATTACTCCCACCACAGTCACAATCACTCAATTAGCTAGTGAGCGTGCCACAGTCCATGTAAGGAGTTCCTGTCACAGTCCACACAGCCAGCCAGGAATTACACTGATTGCTTAAATATCACAGAATACATTCGACACCTTTCCTCAGTTGGATAACCCATTTCACCCAACTTCCCATACTTAAAAACCCAACATACGACATTCCCCCCCACTTTGTCTGTGGTCGTCCCGATCACTCATTTTACTCATCAATTACAACATCCCATTGTGCTCTAGTCGACATATACCCACACATTACTAGCTTCCCCCTCACTTTGTCAGCAGTTGCCTAATCACCATACCTGGCTGGGGGAATCCCCAAATTAGGTCGCTGGGACCGCCGAGGCTCAAGCCCTGCTGCTGCAGCTCTACCGACAGGTTACCCTCCCCCAGCGCCACCATGGCCACCCACCCCTTGTTGCCCTGGTACAGCCGAGAAACCTACCGGCCACCAACCTCTTTCCGGTTCTCCCTCTGGCTCACTGTGGGCTACAGCTTGATCCCCTGCCAAGTCACCTACACCTTCATGAGCCCCACGTGGCCAGCTGATGGGTTGAACACACAAGTTGTTCTGGTACCGCCCCATGTTGTCCCTCTGGCCGGATCACATAGACTGGTCGATCCCTCCTGGGTTGACTCTGGACTACGTATGGACGGGGATCCCAGTAGTAACCCAACTTGCCGCGAGCCCTCCGGCGGAAGTCCCGTATTAGGACTTTTTCTCCAGGCAATAGGGGTTGCGCCCGACCACGATTCAGTCAACCTTGGTCCTGCTTTTGGCGCTGCTGTGTTCGTTCCTTCACCTGCTGGTAGGCCTCAAAGGCTGTCATGATGCCGTTGGACCCAGTCTTGCAGGGTGACTTGCTGCTCAGACCTGACCAACCCAGCCGCTTGATCCACCGGGAGGCGTGCATGCCATCCAAACAGCACAAAGAAGGGGGCCAGTCCAGTCACGCTGTGTGGTGTGTTGTTGTACGCATGCACGAGGCCTGGAAGATGCTGCCTCCACCGAGGATGCTCCCTTTGGTCTAAGGTGTTCAACAACCCGATGATGGTCTGTTTCATCCTCTCGCAGGCGCCGTTTCCTTGATGATAAGGTGTCGTCCTCACTTTCTGACATCCATACAGGGAACATAACTGACGTAGCAAGTCTGCTTCAAACGAGGGCCCCTGGTCTGTCAGAATGGGTTCTAGACATCCAAAGGGCTTTAGTACAGTATTCCAGAGCACCCTTGCCGTGGTGGCCACAGTCTGATCAGTCGTGGGCACAGCAAAGGCAAATCTAGAAAAGAGATCAACCATTACAAGTATGTAAGGGTGACTGTCCCCTGGGCGTCGAAGGGATAGATAGTCCATGGCCAAGGTTTCCCAAGGGTAACCCGTCTCAACTGAACACAGTGGGGCCCTTGGTCCAGCCCCGGCTCGGCCCAGGACACATTGAGGGCACTCCTGCACCCATTGGTGACTGTTCTTAGCCATCCCGATCCAGAAGAGGCGTTCTCGCAGTGCTGTTAGGAGACGGAAGCCCTTTGCATGGCCCAGGGCAAGATGATACTGCTCCCACAACAATTTCCTTCCCGCCACTGGGACCACAATTGCCGTTTGGTTGTGCTCCGCAGGTGGAGAGCATCGCCGCACCAGTACTCCTTCTTGCACGCCCAGTTTCTCCCATTCTCCCAGCAACTGTCTTCCAGCGGCCGTTAAGGTCCGACGTTCTCCCGGAGTTGGTCTACTGTTCTGCTGTCGCCACTGTCGGATCCTAGCCAGCTCTGGGTTCGGTCTTGACGCTCCACCCATGAGTCCTGTTCTGAAACCTCAGGTCCTGGCTCAGGCGTCTCCACGCGCCTCACAACTGCAGCCTCTGGGAGCCGGGATAGCGCATCCGCATTAAGATGGTCAGCCCCTGGCTTGTGACGCAGAGTGAAGTCATAGTTAGCCAGCTGGGCCTACCACCTTTGCTCCACCGCCCCCAGTTTTGCAGTCTGCAGGTGAAGCAAGGGCCTGTGGTCTATGAAGACTTGAAACGTAGAACCCAATAAATAGTCCTTGAATTTTTCCGTCACCGACCACTTCAATGCCAAGAGCTCCAGCTTGAAGGCGCTGTAATGTTGATCATTTCGTTCAGCATCATGGAGCCCACGGCTGGCATATGCAATCACGCGCTCCCGGCCCTCCTGGACCTGAGCCAGTACCGCCCTCAGTCCATGCAGGCTGGCATCAGTGTAGAGGCGGAATGGGAGTGAAAAATCTGCATATGCCAGGACCGGGGCCCTCAGTAAGGATTCCTTGAGGTCCTGGAAGGCCTTTTCACAATCCGGACTCCAGTGGATTGCTCGGGTCTTACCCACTCTGGTTCCCCTCAGCAACGCATGTGGTGGTCCTGCCCTCCTTGAAAAGGCTGGGATGAACCGGAGGTAGTAGCCGACGAAACCCAGGAACGAGCGCACTTCCCGTACATTGGTGGGTGTGGGCCAGTTCTGGACAGCTTCAGTCTTTTCAGGATCAGTGGCCACGCCCCCTGGAGTCACCACATGGCCGAGATATTGCGCTGGAATAGCTGGCACTTCGCAGGCTGTAGCATTAAACCATGTCCGTGTAATTTGGCGAAGACCTGCTCCAAGTGGCCTGCATGGGAAGATGATATGACTCCTCCCTCTAGCATGTCACGCAGAAGGGTTCGCAGTTCATCATAGAGGCTGGGAGGGACGGGTCGATAACGCTGGCGAATCGGTGCGGCGTCCCCTGTGGGAATGGTGTGGTAGACAGCATCTGTACAGCCGTGGTCCTCCTCACTTTGGGCAAACACTTTCTGCCACTGCTCTAGCACCCCACGAAGCTGGCTGGACTGGGACGGGTTCAGCCCGTCAGTCCGTTGAAGCAGAGTGGCAAGACAGGTAGGAATGGAGCTACTCATTGGCCTTACATCAACCTCTACCACTGCATCAGTCTCTTGCCGGAGGACCAGCTGGTTTGGGGCTTGGACGTCATCCCTCTCCAGGCGCAGGACACGGGCCAAAGGTCGCCGGGGGGGGGGGCCTCCTCCGGCAGGCAGCAAAGGCTCTGTCCCATGCCACCACAGCTGCCCTGGGGAGAGTAGACTTGAAAAGCGTGAATTGATGCCCGCCCACCCCGCTGCTGCAAACCCTCCCAGCAATACTGAATAACATCCATGCCCACGGACGTAATTTACGGGGGGGACACAGGGGACATGTCCCCTGCACTTTTTCAAAAGGCCGTTTTGGTCCCCTGCACTTTTTACCGTCCAAAAACAATGTTACGCTATATTAAACAGAGACGTGTCAAGCACTAGGACCAAGCCGAAAATCGTCCGCTCAAGCAGAACCCTGTTTCCCTTAGTTTAGACCGCCCACAAGCTCCTCGATTGGCTCTGCCGTTTCTTGTGTGATTGGCCGTCCCCGCTGTCACTCCATCTTGCTTGCATACCAACGGTCTGCTTGTCTGCGGTCAGGAGTCCTACAGGAGTCCGCTACTGGAAGTTGGGAGTTTGTTCTGCCTGGTTCACGTCAGCTAGAAGGATTGTAATATCAGAGGTTTCATTTACATTAACGTTTGAATCAGTGTCCGTGCAGCAAAGGTTTTCCCCATTAGCTTCCTAAAGCGTTCCTAAAACATGAACCCAGGTGCAGGGCCTTTAAATCACAGCCTGACATGGTAACTTAGATATCCTTAGGCTGCAGAAATAATTAACCCCTTAGCCACTACACCACCACCACCCCATTGCCAGGTACAGACACGCCTCCCACTTCAAAGTCGAGTACTACATAGCCAACATAAGGAAGGGCAGGGCCGTTAGCTGCTTATAATGTGAGCCAGGGGATGTCGCTTACCTCCCTCAGCTCCGTGTCTTGTAGGTGGTCCCGAAACAGACCCTGGCTGAACAGGGTCACCTGTGACCCCGTATCCAGGATGCAAGGGACCCGTCTGCCTTGCACGAGGACTTCAACCTCTGGGCTTTTCCCGACCAGGGCTGTGTGCATTGGTGCCGACACTGGTCCTCCCTCCTCAGCCACCCTTCATAGGTTGGCCGCCTCAACAGGTTGGCAGTCGCGTTGCATATGTCCGGCCTTTCCGCACCGTAGGCAGATTAGACGGCCTTGCCCATCCCACGAGGCAGTCTTGTACGTCGCTGAGTGTGGTTGGCCCCCTGCTCCCTACTCATAGGTTGTTCTGGCTGTCGCTGGGTGCTTCGTTGCAATCTCATCTCGGCCAGCAACGTGGTCTTTAGGTCAGTGACCTGGTTTCGCAGTTCTTCTGCTAGCTCGGCTCGCAAAGCCTCCTTCATTTTGTCCCAGTCAAGCAGCGGAGTTGTTTTGCCGGTGGATTTCAGCGGTGAGGGGCTGCTGTATGTTCGTCTGGTGTCAACGCTCTCCGTGGCAGTTCGTTGGGTCTCCTTTTCCATGGCTTTCGCTTCTTTACATGTGCCCTCGAAGGTAAGGTCCGGCTCTTGCCGTACCCGGCGCTGTAACTCCATCTGTACAGGCCCTGGTAGCAGCCCCAGCACCAGCTGGCTCCTCAGCATCTCTTCGTCAGACCCTGTCGCTGCCTCCTTGCTGCGCCACCTGGAATGGGACTCACGAAGGTGTAAGATGAAAGGCCCCACCCCTTCCCCTGTTTGCTGCTGGCATTTAAAAAAATGAGATCTGAGTTGACTAACACTGACATTATCCCCATATAATTTCTCAAGGGCTGAAAAAATCTGAGTATCAGTCCCCCGGTCCGTATCTTTAAGTAAGAACATCTCCCTCTTTGCATCCCCCTGCAATGCACTCATCACAAAGTCAACTGTTATGACTGTTATGAGTAGTCTTTTGTTGGTTTGAGTAGTTTTGGTTTCTTTCGAGTAGTAAGGGTGGACTGCCAGTTTTGTTAACAGTGTTTTCTCCTGTTTATTTAGTTAGGGAGGTAAGTTTTGTGTCATTTCTGTTTTCCTCAGTTTATTAGGTAAGATTTACTCCCCAGATAGGAACCGTTATGTTTGTTGTTTTGGCCTTGGTCCACCCTGAAGCATATCGTTATTTGTGTTTATCCTTAACTGGTTTTGTCATCATCTTTAGTTTGTAAATAAATCATTTTTCTTATTATTCTCATAATATTGTGTTTGTGGTCACTTGGGACTTGGGGAAGATGGGGGCCTTTTCGTGTTGTGTCCTAGACCCCTAGACTGGGACATAACACAACCCTCTGCGCAGCTGTTAATGTCTGGGCTCTTAGATATACCTCCATCTGATCCTGCCACTCAGCTTAAGGTAACTGGCTGCCCTTTCCCCCAAACTTGGGCACCCAGGGCCCTCCCAGGAACCAAGGGACCATCATCATAGTATTGGTTGCTGCTGCAACCAACCAAATGGCTGCCCCAAGAAGCAAATGGGGCAGCCATTTGCTTCTTCACCATCAGACATGATGCTGTGTTCTGAGAGGGGATCTGCCAAACAACGCCAATTTGTCGTGTCAGCCTATTAGCCAACGCAGTTTCTATCCCCTCTGAGATACACAACACCAGACCGAAATGATTTTGCAACTTTTATTGGAAGGGCCAGCCACACGCACACAAACACAGAATGAGCAATGCCTCAGTACCCCATACAATGGCTAACGCCCACCCCCCCATGTACCCACCCAGGGTTGCTTAAAGTGGCATAGGCTAGTTGATAGTAATCAGCATTTAGGGACAACTCACAACACAAGCAAAGCATTCAGCATAAAGCAAACCAAAAGAAAACACACCTATTAGGCTACAAAATAAACCAAACCAAATCACACAATCACTGCACCCCACTCAGGGCAAACTCCAGGAGTTATGTAGCAATTGCAACCCACCACCCAATTTACTGACACACTGTCCTGCCCTGCACACCCTCCCAAATGCAGACACCCCACAGCAATGTACACAAATAAAGGGGGCACGTGAGGTCCTTGCCCACCCTCCCAGGTAGGTGTGCTGTCTGGCCAGGTAGGGGGAAAATAAGTCCTATTTGGTCGGCGGCCTTTCCCCACACGCCGACCAAAACAAATACTTGTCTTCACTCCTAAAATCCCAATAGCACAGAATAACTAAGAATCCCCTACAAAACCCACTACTACCAACATACCCGGCCCCACATTAGAAAACTACAAATCCCAAATCAAAATCCTACACTTCCCAGTACGACCAACCAGCGTCCAATCCACGATCTGTCCGTTCCCAAGTGGGCGGGGAAAAACGCTGCAGTCGCCTGTGTGTCCTGATCAGCGCTCCACTGTTCGCGAAGCTTTCCTCTGGTGGATGTTTGCGTTGCCTCTTAAGTCCGCCTCGAACGCAGTCCCGAACACCAGTCTGCTCTCCCGTAGCCCCTCTCTCCTCCTCCGCTGCCGCTTCTGGGTTCGTTGATCGCCGCCACCAGATGCACACCTCCCGGACAAATAAACAAGCAATCAAACACAGGACACCCGCCGGTGTCCCACTCACACAACGGTTTGAGATAGCAGTAAGCACTTTCCTTCAATTGGAGTATGATCAGACATCTCTCATCACGACCGGCAACCGGCGTGTCGTCCGCGCTTCCGGCTCGGACACAGCATGTCGTCACGCCTCTCCTCTCGGGGTGCCTGGGGAAAATCACCGCCCCAGTACGGGATGTCCTGTATATAAAGGATTACTCCCACCACAGTCACAATCACTCAATTAGCTAGTGAGCGTGCCACAGTCCATGTAAGGAGTTCCTGTCACAGTCCACACAGCCAGCCAGGAATTACACTGATTGCTTAAATATCACAGAATACATTGGACACCTTTCCCCCGTTGGATAACCCATTTCACCCAACTTCCCATACTTAAAAACCCAACATATGACACGTGTTTAATGTTTTACTTTTTTGGTGTAAGGTTTTGTGGTCAGTGTGTAGAGTTTTGCAGCAAAATAAACTAAGATAGTGCCTAACCAATCAGAAACAAGCTGGAAATGATCAGAACAATAAAGACTCTTACTCATGCACCACACAGACAGTAGATGGCATCATAGAGCAGGAAATGACAGTTTGTTACACCACTGAACTGGATCTAGAAACAACAGACTTGTGTTTAATAAGTTCCTATAGATCATTTGGTTCCCAGTCAGAGTATCATCTAACACACTGACCTGGGACATTGACCTTGGTGTCCTAGGGCGAGAGCCCAATGGTCACCGAAAGGCTGGTGCCTGGTGGGACAAGAGCAAATGGTGTCAGGACCGAGTCAGACATGTTTTGTACATGTTTTGATGATGATTAAATATGTCTGTATAAAATGACAAAATGTTACTTTTTCCTCTCTACTTTACACTCAAAAACAAAGTTTAACTGAAGCTCGAACATTCAGATCTACTTAAGTTATAATAATACACAACATGATACCATCAGTTAAGAAAAGCCATGACATTAACATTCGTCTACTCTCCTTTATAACTATTACTGAATTCTTGAACCGACAATAAGTAACAAAAAGCTTCATATCATATAATTAAATAAGGAAAAATCTCAAAATTTAAGAGATGCAACAGCTAAAAGACGAAGGTACAACTGATGAATTGAACTGTGCCCTCTTTTGGAAGGAGGTTGCTGCCTGGCCAAGGCCGGTCAGGATTATCGGGTTTAACAGTCATTCAATACAATAAACCCAAATATTTACTTAACAACACCAAGCAAAGAGTTCCACAACAAGACGATGGTATAACATTCGTGTCTCACGTTATAATCTCAGGGCAGCAACAACGTTGAATGGATGTCAGTGTGTCTGTGACCTGATGAAAGAGAAGCTCACACTCCCTTTCAGCTGCTCCACGCCATCTCTCTCCCATTCCCCGCCGTCACCAAGGCGATCTGCACAACAGCATCCCAGCTGTGTGTCTGTGAGGAATGTATCATCAGAGGAGGCTGACATTTGCCACTAATTCATGTAAATATCACAGAGAGCAACGAGGCATATCTTGATCAAGATGTTCTTACTGGTTAATGGTAATGATGTGTGTGTGTGTGTGTGTGTGTGTGTGTGTGTGTGTGTGCATGTGTGAATGTTGACCAAATAAGCTGAGTGATGGTTTATGTCTCATGTGACTGAATCGTTTGAGCCATTGTTCCTTTGCTTTTTAATCTCTCCAGCTATGGAGACAGAGGCTCCAAGGTCAAGTCATCCAACCAGTGGGAGGTGGGGCCGCGGTGTCAATCTCCACTCAGCTGCTTCTGCTCCTCCACTGCATTTTCAGAGCAGCATGCTCATGGGAAGTCTGTGGAAGTAACCAGTGTGTTGGAGGTTATGAACGCTCAGCACGACCGACACACATATGCTCCTGTGCAACGCAAACAAAATGCAAAAAACTGTTGAATTATAGTGCCTACTCTGAGAATTCTCCATTCTGATTGGCTGCAGGAGTCTCTTTTATTAACCATATAGTATAAATGGACACCCATAGTGGTTTTACTGAATGGGCTGATTGGACCCAGGACAAAGAGCCCAAAGTCCAAAGGTCAAAACCGCGTGCTCACCAACAAAAGTCACTCAAAGAGACATTAACCAACAAGGTGGAGACTCAAACACACCACAAAGAACCATAAAACGACTGCGGAGATACAGAAAGATGACAAAGACACACACAAAATAGACAAAAGAGACACAAACACACAATCTATCTATCTATCTATCTATCTATCTATCTATCTATCTATCTATCTATCTATCTATCTATCTATCTATCTATCTATCATGGGCGAGCGGTCATAATAAGCTATAAATGCAGTGCATGCCCAAGCCCTTCAATAAAAATAATTGAAAATATTAATCTGGCAGTGTGTTCAATTATACAATACCTTAGTTTTACTGTTTTGGTCTTAAATCCGTGCCTAATCTGTCCCGTTTTGCTTGCGAAAAGCTGGAAAGCCGACAGCTTGTTTCGCGCTTGTTTGACTTGTTTGAATAGTTCAGCGGGAAACTGTCAGTGGTTCATTCATTGTGTAGGGTCAAAATGACCGAAAATATTAATTATATTCAGGCTTTGCGTTCAGTGCCGTTTTCGCGGAGACCTTTTGAGGAAAAGAAAGCTATAATTTCAAGTGGACGGCCTACTCCTGAAGTAAATATCACAAAGACTGCAAAGAATTTCGTCCGTCACTTTCAAGCTAGCACGTATGAGAAACATAAATGGTTAGCTGGCTGTCCACAGGTTAGCAAACTGTTCTGTTGGCCGTGTCTCCTTTTTTCCACGGAACACACAGTCTGGACCACGACAGGTTATGGTTATGAAACACTCTCAGTCAAACAAGGTGGGGAATGAGAAATCTGCGGCGCTACTAGCCTAGTTCGTTTTAAAAACACACCGGCAGCAGCGCCGACTGATCTGAGACGTGTCACGTGAGTTACTGTAAATGCTGTGCAGAAAACCAGCTGTGGTCTGTGATTGGGGTGCAGACGGGTGAGTTTGGAGCTGACGACAGGATCGCGCTGACGACCGTTTCGTTACATTTTTCTCATTGAAAAACTATACAACTGGCATTTAGATGATGTTCTCCATAAAAAAAATAAGTGAAATACTGTATTAACAATTCGGATTTAGTAATCAACCACTTATAGTGATCAAATGTACTCTGGACCAACGTGATCACTACAAGCTGTTTCCACTAACCATCCATCCATCCATCCATTTTCTACCGCTTATCCTGTATTCAGGGTCACGGGGGGCTGGAGCCGATCCCAGCTATCATTGGGCGAAGGCAGGGTACACCCTGGACAGGACGCCAGTCTATCACAGGGCCGACATGTAGAGACAGACAACCATTCCCACTCACATTTCCACTAACCATATTCTATTTTTTATTAAAAAATATAATGCCCCCCCACGGGCGCGCATGGTATTGAAACTTCAGCATGACCACAGTAAAAGGTCACCGCTCGCCACTGCTATCTATATTTATGTATCATCACTTGAGTCACTGGTAATGATATTTTCTTTCCTTCATTCTCATTACGTTCCAGTAATTCAGCTGATCTGTTGAATGTTGAGGGTTAGATGAGTGTGTCCTCCCAACAGCATGTAGGTGGTCCCCTCCATTATAAGACACTCAATATAACCCATCCACTCATGTGAGTCTGGGAGTAGCACCACCATACTGCCCTGTTCCAGCCCTCTGTCTTTCCCTTAATCACTAGAGATGGCATTTCAAGTGTTCAAAAGACACTATAATTAAAATATGGGTTATTAAATGTTGATATAATTAAATTTGGGCTCAAATATAATAAAGGGCTTCTGCCAGTATAGAAATACAAGACAAGGGTTGTGATTCATGTGCCTTCTTTACCATTTGCAAAGTGCAAAAGAGTACAGACATAGGCTGTGTCCGAAATCACTCCCTACTCGGAGTAGCCACTCCATCAAAAGTGTGTGATTAGCGTCAATTTCGTCAACGAAAACTGTGACTAAATATGGTCGTCAACAAAGCTTTTTTCCCTGACGACAACGAGACGTTAATGGAGATCATGTGACACGAACGTGACTAAATAATACATGCAATGTTGTTGACTAAAAAGACGAGACAAAATGTAGTTTACAAAATAGAAACCAAAGCCAAAATCTTTCCATTTTGATTGACTAAAACTTGATGAGATAAAATTATCATAACTTTTAGAATAATTCATTTTATTATTGTTGTGGTATTTCCGTGTCCTGTTGTGCGGCTCAAGCACCTGCGACATTTGTTGTTTTGGTTTGGTGGTAGACAGTAGGCTTGTTCAGGATGTCTTGGCTTGACTTGACTTATCACGCCGACGAGAGCTCCAGGTGTCTGAGGGGGCGGGCTCTAAAAGAGACGGCAGCCAAACACCGTCAAGTCGGACAACAAAGTCAACGTGACTATGGTGCTTAAGCAATAGAACACACCAGCAAACCAAAGAGGATATGTTAATAAAGTGTGTGCATATATATATCCATATATATATGGATATATATATATATATATATATATAAAGTGTGTGTATATATAAATATATATATATATATATATATATATATATATATATATATATATATACACACACACACACACACACACACATGCAAGGCTACATGTGGAAGGCATTCTTTTTTTTTCAGTATATTTGTATTATCATTCTATATTTGTATTAACCAGACCTCACATATAATAGGCCTACTCACAACACAATGCACAGAACTTTAAATCAAGCCATGAGATCAAAGCGGCCAAAATAAAAAGGCAAATCATTTCACCACAAGGTGGCCGCCGAGTGCAGACCTGAACACACGTCATTGAACTTTTAACCAATGAGAACCATTCCGCGTAGCGGAGATGTGGACAAGCCGGTTGCAGCCACCGTAGACCGCGCTGCCAAGCGCTGCAAGAAGCGGCTCTTAAAAACTTATTCCCGCGATGTTTTGGGTCACGTGATATGGTCGCGACCCTGTGACGTCTTTGCAGTCGGCTGCTAAGTCGGACACAATTCTAGCCATCATGCATCGCTTTCAACCCACAATACATCACGTTAGGTAGCGCGCTGCAGGCGGCTACATCAAGTCGAACTCGCCTAGTAGTTGTGGACACAACAGGAGATTTTAATGGAATAATGGCAGGGTGACAGGGTCCCGGTGAGCTACGCTACAATAGTTGTGAAGGATCCTGTCTGGGGAAAGAGATGAAAACGACTGCATAATTGAGTGGCATATGTTAACATAGCTAGCATTAGTGTTGCCTAACTCACGCCGATATGTTAGCAATAGCTGAATTAGCAACATGTGGCAAATCGGCACTTTCAACTTGTAACTAGGGATCCGATCGTTATCGGCCGATATGGACCCTAAACAGGTTGATCGCCGATCGGTCAAAGTGCCGATCAGAAAAGCCGATCGCATATTTATATATTTGTATTACCCGAGACTGTTTTTCTGCGCCTGACGCAGGGTGGGAATTTCGTGGCCGGTGGCCTGTCAAAGTTCCAGTGTAAACAACGCAAGTGACGTGTGGTGGGCTTTTATCAGCCACCCTCGTGCGCACAGTCGGCTCGTCCCATGTCTGTTGATCAGAGCGCTGCTCCGCTGGGATTGTTCCAAAATACAACGTGCGCAACTTCGCGAGCCGCACAGGTGAAGTATCAACATCACATGCAAGAACGTCAGCCATTCGTCAGCTTAATTACAGCCACCCGAGTGGAGCTGAGCGAGCGGGCAGTGGAAGCACACAGCGGCATTTTTATTTTTAAAGTACGCTCCGGTTCCCGTCCTGTTCTGCTCCGGTGTGTGCACATGTTTGTAGTCAAAACGAGCAGAGCTGAACAAGCAAGTGGCCACGAGCGTGCAAGCGGATTTTGCAGAGAGCGGAGCGAAGTACCGGTCCGGTTCGGCTCACACCGCGAGTCTGAAGCCCAAGCCCGACCCAGAATCCTGCTGTGTCCTACACAGTCATCGACAGTATGTTCAGTCATAAAATGGCTCCATTATTATTATTATTATTCTCCCATCCATTCTGTGATTGGTGATCGGTATCGGTATCGGCCGATTTATGATTTCTGTGATTGGTGATTGGATCGGCCCCCAAAAATGCTGATCGGAGCATCCCTCGTTTTATTCATTTTTTTCTTAATGCATTGCCAAAATGTATATGATCGGGAATGATCGGAATTGTATCGGGAGAAAAAAAAAGTGATCGGATCGGGAAATATCAGGATCGGCAGATATTCAAACTCAAACGATTGGGATTGGATCGGGAGCAAAAAAACGTGATCGGGACAACCCTACTTGTAACTAAAAGCAAGGTAAACGTTTGGGCTTGCACACCTGTGTTTCTCTGAGTCTAGGAGTGAATAAGAGGCTTTATATGATGATATGATGACTGGGAATTAAAAAAAACACTGATGTTCCAGCTAGGTTTATTGGTCCTTGATAGCCATCATCACACTTAATCGTGACAAAACAAAAAAGACTAAGATGAGAATAAAATGCTCAGACCTGTAATTAACTAAAACTAAACATAAAAAGGATGAAGGTGACTAAATATGATAAAAAAACTAAAAAGCGCATTTGACACACTGGACGCGACGCGAATACAATCGCTTGACAGGGCGTACCCACCAAACGTGATGAAACTTCATCGCGCGACAAGATTACATGTAAAGTCAATGCAAAGACGCGATTAGATGCTTCATCGCGCCGGGCGACGCGATGGACGCGAAAAATCGCTTCACCGCTTCATCGCTTCATCGCGCCGAGTTAGGGTTAGGGTTAGGGCTCGAGTTGAAATAATTGAACTTTTGCGGCGAATTCGCGTGAAGACGCGCCGCGACAGCCTATCAGCGTTGAGATCGTCACCGATGTGCTGACGTACGGACGTCCTGGTGTTCCCTCGCTTTTTGCCACAATATTTATATATTATATTATATTATATATTGCCCATAATCAAAGTTGGGGGGCGCACGCACGCGCGCAGACACACACACACACACACACACACACATACATATCAATCCCAGCTCTTTCACACACAGAGATCTTTTTTTTTAAGCGATTGTTTATCACTGGGGCTTATGGCCGGCTATGAAGCACCAGTTCTGGGCAGAGCAGCAGCTAAACCTCCCGGTCCTGTACCCTGGTTAGCAGGTCTTCAAACTGGGCAACAGTCAGCCTGAAGTACCGCTGGAACCGGCCGTCGTCCAGGCGCAGCTCCTGCAGGAGACGGTGGAACTCGCCGAGCTCACGCCGCCTCCGTAGGGTAGCATGCACCCAGAACCGACGTCGGCGCCTATCTCCAGAGTAGATACAGTGCAGCGATGGTGGTTATCTCAGCCATGATCGACGAGAGAATGAAATGGCGGAAGAAATGTTGTTGTTTGGGCGAGCTCGTCGCGCGACGCGATGCCGCGATGAGGCGTTTTTTGGCATATTGGACCGGCGTCAAAACTGGAGCGTCTAGCGCGACGCGATTTCATTTGTTGCGCGATTAAATCGCGTTCATCGCGTTTGGTGGGTACGCCCTGTGAGACGCTTGTATCGCGCCGCTTGATAATTTTGGAATATTTGTGTCATTCGCTTCATTCGCGCATGACGCTCATTTTTGAACCGGTGCCGCTCTAGCGGGGGAAACGAGGACAGCGCCAGCGGGGAGCCCGTGGGGAGCCGTCGGGGAGCCGGCGGGTCACGTCGGTGGACCCTCCTCCTCCGCCTCGGGATACCCGATGCCAGAGTCCGTGAGCCTCCTCCGGGAGCCACGTCCCTCGCACCTCTGCCCATGGAGAGTCGGGGCCACATTCGACTACGACCTCAGATCAGACGAGACAACCCGCTGAATTTAAGCATATTACTAAGCGGAGGAAAAGAAACTAACCAGGATTCCCTCAGTAGCGGCGAGCGAAGAGGGAAGAGCCCAGCGCCGAATCCCCGTCCGACGGGCGGACGTGGGAAATGTGGCGTACGGAAGACCGCTTGCCCGGTGTCGCTCGGGGGCCTGAGTCCTTCTGATCGAGGCTCAGCCCGTGGACGGTGTGAGGCCGGTAACGGCCCCCGTCGCGCCGGGGTCCGGTCTTCTCGGAGTCGGGTTGTTTGGGAATGCAGCCTGTCCATCTCAGCTGCGGAGCGCCTGTCCATCTGTCTGTCGGCTTGAACTCGTTACTGATTGGATGTCGCGGCGCGATGCCGCCTGAAAAGTTTGATATTTTCAACTTTGTTCGCGTCGCTTCAAACGCGCCATTCGCTTCATTCGCGCCGCGTCTCATTGCGCCAGACGCTCCATTTGCGCCGCCTGAATCGCGTGTCATCGCGCCATTTACATTGATTTTCGATGTAGAGTTGCTGCTCAATTTGCGTCCGGTGTGAACGCCCCTCAAGACGAAAACTTCAAATTAGCTGCCAAAATTAACACTAGCTGTGATGACCTTCCGCCATCATCATTCCTTGCGTGTCTCCATGCATCCCCGGTGGGAGGGACTAAGACGCAAGTGAGGGAAACGTGGATGCAATTAGGAGACTATGGCCAGGCCCGGCCCTAACCAATCTGGAGCCCTAGGCAAGATTTTAGGTGGCGCCCCCCTTGCATCGGCAGTGTAGTGTATATACTCACAAGAAACCGAATAGCTTTATCTTTGACCTTTTTTATTTACTTAAAGAAAGCAAATTCACAATCAGAATAGTTAACAAGATAAAAAAAATTATGAATAAATAAATGAATATAAAAATAAAATGAATATATGAAATACAATAATTTTTACATACATTCATAAATAGTCTTAAGTATAAGATCTAAGTAAACACATAATAAAACGTGTCAACAAGTTGCATAAAATAAATTAAAAATACAATATAAATAAGGCACTGCACAAAACAAGATATTAAAGGTGGGGGCAACCGGAAGACCGCTTGATGCTGCTGCATCATGGCTGGGTTGTGCTGCTGAGGTGGAGGCAGCAGTGGTAGATGTGGTAGATGGCCCAGGGGTGGGATTTAGAAACTTCAACAGTGCATCTGAAGAGAGGAGTATGTGACACCATTGAGTATTACAGTCTAATAATAAAAACATATGATTCCAGGAATAAAATGAAATGATATAATATAAATGAAAAACCAAAGAGGTGTGATGTTAACTGATATGCAAATTAGATTAGATTCAATGTATTGTCATCATTACAGTGAAATGCTGAATAGCAGAATGCAGTTATAGTTAAGTAGCAGGTGTATATCATATGAGAATGTTATGTTGTGATTATCTTTGACCGAATCACAGCAGTGCTCATATTCAAAACAGCATTCTCTCTCATGTGATATTGCTTAATTAACATTAATGATGTGCACTTTAACAATTGGCTTACAACTATAATATATAAAGGGGTGGAAAAGTGACTATTATCAGCAGGGCAAATGTTAGCTAATCAGAAGGCAATAAAAATGTAAACAAATGTAAAGACCTGCTTAAAAGATCTAATACAAATGTCCCTGAGGAATGTAAGGTGGGAGTACTGTAATTACCTAACGTTACATTATTACTTTCCATAACAACTAAGCCCCCTCCACAATATTAACTGATGTTAAAAAAACAGTCAACTAACGTTAGCTATTTATTGATTAGCAATTAGCGAATCATGTAACGTTATCCTAATGCTAAAAAGCCAGGTGTCTATCTGTAACAGACAAATAATTTCATGTAACGTAACCTTTTTAAACGTTGTCTTTTTCTCGTTTCTCCTCCTCTTCTTTTCTTGTTTTTCTTCCTTGGGCACCGGACAGTTTTGGCCGTTTTGACATCTTGTGTGGAATTTTGTTTTTTTTTTACCACTGGCGTGGCGCCCTTAGCATTTGCCTATACGGCCTATGCCACGGGCCGGCCCTGACTATGGCAAACCGTTTTAACATTTAATAGCTAGACTGAATATGTATTGCAGATATCTGTAATTCAATTCTTCCTAGTCATAAAGAACATTTCAGATATCCACAATGAAATTCTTCCTATCCACAATTGTCATTTCAGATATCCACAATGGCATTCTTCCTAGGACAAATGACGTCACTTTTGCCATTCATGTGTATTGGGCTTTCAATTTCAGATATCCATAATTACATTCTGGATATCTAGAATGAACATTCTGGATATCTGCAATTGAATTCTTACTAGGAAAAACTCCCATTTCAGATATCTTCAATCCAATTGTTACTAGTCATGGATTAAATTCATGGACTAACCCTAACCCTAACATTTTGACTAGGAGAAATGCTATTATGGATATCTAAAATATAATTACAGATGTGTGGTTCGATTAAATGTTAAAACGGCTTGCCATAGGAGACTTGGGATGGGGCCATACAGTTTCTGCTCACTTCATTAGATTAGGGTTAAAATGTTTGCTTGTTACATCAAACAAGTCCACGTTTGGACAAGAACATCTTGCGAACATCTTGTTTGTTTGGTGTTGGTTGGACAAACCCTGAGTTTCTCCCTACCTGTCTCCTCCCGTTTGCTGATCCTGAACCAGCTGTGAAAAAATGGGATGTCCTTTCCTCGCCAACCCTTTGATATGGAAACACAACTGATCTGAGCAGCTTCATGTCAGGGGAGGATGTTGAGACCCAGCATAGATGTGCTTTTCATTCCCTGACCATTACTTAGTTTGAATTAGGACAGCAGCATTTCGATTCATCACAAATTAATCAAATGAATACTGCCTGCATTGCCAGGGCCGAGATATTGTGCAGGCTTGCCATGCTGACCTCACAGCCATGAGGCTAGTATGGTGAAATTAATAAAATAGCAAACCTGCGTCTGTTTATACAGTTTATCAAAACTACATCTAATCAGCATCTCAAGGTGAACTTTTACAATCAAGAGTCCAAATGAAACAAAGGTTTGATAATATCTCGTTATGTTTCTCAGAAGCCTTTCCAGAAAGAGCCGTCAGGGTTTCAGTCAGTCTATTACAAGTGTGGTGGGAGAGAGAGAGAGAGAGAGAGAGAGAGAGAGAGAGAGAGAGAGAGAGTGTATACACAGAACTTATCAAGACACAAAACAAGTTCCCGTGTCTTTCGAAGGGAGTCAGCAGTTGTAACTGATTGTGTTAAAGGACCATCCCAGTCTAGTTCTGATGCTGTTTAACGACGACACACAGACTGCCTGTCTTTTATTAATCTGTCCTATATAAAGGAACTTTTTTACAATCCACTACTTTCAGTCATACACAATGGGGATCGTCAACTCAGAGTTCCTTTTGACAGTTTTCCTGGAAGCATTTTGTAGGAGACAGAATTGTCTGAGCTTTAACAACATTTTATGAATTGATCTAGAATATTTAAATTTTATGGAATGGATCAGCTTCAAAAATCTATTGTATCATATTATACATTTGTAAACATGTAGCTTCAATAAACAGCTGGAACAAGATACAGGTTGATGTGATTATGTCAGAAAGTATGGAATAGCAACCTTAAGGGTCACTTCAGGGATCAGGGAAGGCTGTATGTATTTAGCTGTACTGGCAGATAAGTGGCTTAATACCTGTCACCGTGAAGGTATATCACAGGTAGGTGTATAAGCTTTTACGGGTGTGTCTGTAGGTTCGGTGAATAAAGCTTGGTGTACTGGACAAGATTTCTGCTATTTACTTTTTGATGGACTTGAGGTCGGCACCTCGCTATGTGTATAAAAGCATTGCAATCACAAATAAACACATTAAAGCACTTGTGGTTGATTAAACCACAGAATGAAACTTTGCGCCCTGCGGCTGGGAAGTGTGTAAAGGTCCCGTCCGTGTTAGTTTGACAGCTTTCCATTGGCTGTTGTAACACTCATCATCTGGATGGGTGTGTGATGAAACAGCACCAGCACTTTACAGTTAAAGCAGACTTTTCATATCCGGTCAGTGTGGACATCAGATTTTCCAACACAGTTTCACCACAGTTTTTGAAGAAGTCATGACATTTAACTATTGATTTATGGACCTAAAATGTAATTCAATTTCCATTTTCCCATTCAGCAAGACTTACAAATTAGTGTATTTTGATTGGAAGTATCTTTTGTGCCTAGACCACGTTTTTTATTTTCTGTCAACTGGGACGACATTATGCAATAGAACGTTTAGGCAATAAAGCTACTTAGTTTAGAAAGAACTTCATGTTTGGGTTAAAAATAAGTATGTAAACGTTAGGTTCAGGAAACAAACCAACTTTAGGTTTAGGCAACAAAAGCAACATTAGGTTTATGCAACAAAAAAATGTTAGATTTAGGCAACAGTGAGAGGGTCCCGGGTTCAATTCCCGGGTCGGGTTTGGGTTCCTTCTGTCCCTTAGACCCTGCATAGACTATAGCCCATTGAATGACATTGCAATAAAGAACAGTTACCCACTTCCTCTTATGTCTTCTGTCTTCAACCAGCTCCAGCAGGCCAAGGTGTTCACGAAGCTTGACCTCCGCAATGCTTACCACTTGGTCCGCATCAGAGGGGGGACGAGTGGAAGACTGGGTTCAATAGTCCAAGTGGCCACTACGAGTACCTGGTCATGCCTTTTGGGCTTACAAATGCTCCAACTGTGTTTCAAGCCATGATAAACGATGTGCTAAGAGACTTTCTTGACCATTTTGTTTGTTTATCTTGATGATATTCTTATTTATTCCCCTGACCTTGACACACACGAGACCATGTGACCAGGGTTTTAAAAAGACTGTTGGTGAACCAACTCTTTGTCAAAGCCGAAAAGAGTGCATTCCATGTCAACACCGTCTCCTTCCTGAGCTTCATCATAGCCCCTGAAAGAGTACAGATGGACCCAGCTGAAATTAGCACTGTGGCTGAGTGCCCCACACCTGATAGCCGCAAGAAGGTTCAGCAGTTCATTGGGTTCACTAACTTTTACAGGCTTGCAATAGCTGCTCCCCTCCATGCTCTTACCTCCTCCCAGGTGCAGTTCCACTGATCTCCAGAAGCAGAGATTACCTTCCAGGCCCTCAAGTGTCGCTTCACCTCGGCCCCCATTCTCACCATGCCGGACCCGCAGTGTCAGTTCGTGGTCGAGGTAGACACCTCCAACGAAGGGGTCGGGGCGGTCCTCTCTCAACACTCAGAGCAGGATGGCAAGATGCACCCCTGCGCCTTCCTGTCACGGCGGCTGTCCAAAGCCGAGAGGAAATATGAAGTTGGCAACAGGGAGCTGCTGGTTGTCAAGGTCGCTCTAGAGGAGTGGAGACACTGGCGGAGCTAACCATCCATTCATCGTCTGGACTGATCACAAGAACCGGTTCTCCTTTTCTCTCTCTTACAGTCCGGGGTCCCGGAACATCAAGCCAGGCACCCTGTCCCTACTCTTCGAGCCCGAGCCTGCTGCCAAGGAACCAGAAACCATCCTTCCACTAACCTGTGGGGTTGGAGCGGTAACTTGGCAGATAGAAAAAGAGGTTAAGCAATGGTAGAGTCCCACCAGTGGGTGCCCGGAGAATCCTTTTTTGTCCCGGCTGAGTTGCGTCCATAGGGGATCCACTTGGCCCATACCTCGCTGCTTTCTTCCCACCCAGAAGTTCGGAGGATAATGTACGCCATATGCCGGTGCTTCTGGTGGACATCTATGGCGGGTCTGGGAGTACGTAGAGGCGTGTTCGCTCTTTTAAAGCATGTCATCCTTCTCTCTTGCCCTTTTCACTCTTACAATGTCCTCCCGCAATAAAAGGCCAGAAAAATAACTTTTAAAAAATGTATGTGAAGCTGAGATGTATTTTTATACTATATTTGAAATGTTGCTGTTTTCATGACAAAAACTGAGGAACCCCCCACCCCCCTCTGACGAGAAATTGTTGGGTGACCCACCCCTCAACAAAGAATAATAAGACCCTCTATTTTCCTCCAGTGGTTCCAGAAATACTGAACGGTCCCTTAGGCAACAAAACCAACCTTAGACTTAGGCAACAAAACCATTGTTAGGTTTTGGCAACACAAATGCTTGGTTTAGGCAACAAAACAAACATTAGGCTTAGGCAATAAAACCAATGTTAGATTTAGTTAATTTAAAATAGATATATTTAAATTAGTTTATTTAATCTAAAAGGGTTAAAAGGGCAGTTTTAATTTCAGCTTGACTTTAATATCAATATTTTAGGGCACACTCTCTTGTGGTATGTTTTGCCCCAACACACACTTTAAGAAGTCTTTGTCTACATCCCTAGCTCTGGAAATTGTGTAGTCACATGGGTGCATGTGTCCATCAGGAAAAGGGATCTTTAATAACGTTCCATTGGCATCGTCTTGCTGCGTCACACGCTTTGTCAACGTTCCCTTCACTTTTAGATGGCCATTGTTAAAGTTGCAGCGTAACTACTTTGTCCATTAAGAAATTATATAACCAGTCTGCTCCTTCTTCAGCATATTCCCTGAGCGCAGCAGAGAGAAAGGCAGCCTTTGTGTGGTTATATTAAGTCACTAATCTGCAGAGTCAACAGGCGGAGGGTTTCTCTGCCGCTGTGGTTGTGTGGCAGCCGTCCTGTTTGGCTGACGGCTGCCATGAGGCTGCTCGTAAATGTCTTTGTGGTCACCTATTTTCTTCCCAAGCCTATGAGTGTGTGTTCTGGTGGATATCTGCTGCTTCAAATGAGAGGGTCTCTCCAGCGGTAGAGGACATTTTGGTTTTGGCGCACAACAAGTTATTACCACCAATATAGTGAGGCATTATTGCTTTTTCACTGAAAGCAGCTGCAGATGGATAAACGCTTTGGATGAGAGCGGTGCGACTCAACAAATCAGTACCGCCTTCGGAGGCCATGTCTGTTAATTCTGATGAAAGAGGTAAATCGCAAGATCCCCTTTGATCCTCAACTATAAGTGGAGGTTCAACACAAATTAAATGAAGCAGGAATATGTTACTTAAAATTTCAATCAGCTAGCAAATAATCAGCTCATAAATAAATATAGTTTGAAAGTAGTTAAAGTTGTAAGACAAAGACATATGGTCTATCTGACTCTAAATGGTAAATCATCATTTACAAAATTGAGATTATGCTGTATTGAAGAAGACAAGAAACAACTGTTAACAATGGCAAGCAAAAGAGGAACAATGTTGTTGTGAAACGGAGGAATGGATTTATGTTACTATGGCTACCGTTCAGCCTCTCGTTTCCTCGAGGGACCATCGCAACAGATTGAAGAAAGGAAAATGAGAGAAATGGAGAGAAATAGTTCTTCAGCAACAAGGTGAGAAGGGATGGCGTGTAGTGAAAGTCAACCAGTGATTGGATTTAATAGGTGGCAACCTCTGGTTCTGAAAAGTGAAGCCAGTGCTGAAGTGCTTTAAAATTGCATTGTCTCTCCTGGTCATCAGGGGGCGACACCTTTGGTTGCAAAAAGAAGTCTGAATGCATCTGATATGACCTAATTTCTCATTTGATTTATGATCGCAGTAAACATTGTGAATATGAGTTTATGGTCTCGTTTCAAGTCATGATTCATGGTTCATGAAGTAAATTATGGTCCGTTGTTATTCAAATAGACCATAAGGCAGGGGATGCTTTAGGGAACCTGGTCAAGTCGTCTAGTCACTAGTTTATATCTGCCTTAAACATTTATATGTAAGTATGTGTTATTTATAAGTTTTGTTGGATACCAACCATTTAAGCTATTTTATAAATATTTTATTTTCCCCTGGATAAGCGGTAGAAAATGGATGGATGGATATTATTTTCCCTTTCAATAAAAAAAGCTCATAGACTACTGAATGAAAATCATTATTATCTTTCTGCTGCCCAACTGCCTTGTTCCTGTTTTTATCCATCTCTCAATCAGCCCTGAAGCCCTCTGAATGCCGCGGTGACGTCTTGCGGTTGATTGTTTGAAGCCCTCGCTGCCAGCTGGGCTTCCAGTTTGAAGAGCATTTTTGTGGTTTGCCGATTGGTGGTTTCCACAGGGAGAACATTATAATATTAACTGATAAAACCCCTCAATAAGTGGAACACAGTGTATGTTTTGTATATGTTGTGTACGTGCCTGTCAGTGTTGGTTCATGCAGATCTGGAGGAGGCCACCCACTCTGACTGTGGACTGGGCAGCTCCCAGGACTGTGATCAGGCCAAAATTATCCCGGCTCCATCCGGATCCAGGGAACATGCTGTACCTGCACTAATGAACACTTATGTGCTTTCTGAAGATGTTTTCATAAGGACTCAATGGCCAGTCTTTATGGACTTCATCATTTTAAAATGCTATCTTCAGAAAAATCATGTTGGCGCCATGTTTGTTTTCAGTAACAGATGCTGTTGGAGATCAAATGTACCTTCACACAATACATTTTCTTACAGCATTTAGAATATATATATATATATATATATATATATATATATATATATATATATATATATATATATATATATTAAATAATTGTTTTTCTTATATCAGCATCCCTACATGTGTTGCAGATATTAAATCCCAGTGTCCAACACAGACACACCTCATTCTAGTTAATATGGTACTGATTAGGTGATCACCCGAACCAGATCTTATTTAACAAGGAAAAGTATTACAAAAAAATACTACTGTGGGCATCACTATCCTCCTGCAATAGGATCGCTGGATAGCAAGAAACAGTGCTAGTAGTACATCAAAAGCAGGAAGGAAAGCTTGTGAGGGAAAGAAAGGTGCAAGTCTGGCTTTACTGGCAGAAGGATACAGTGAGCATCAGGTTGCTTTAACTCAACTGCCCGGGATGACCGCTGACTCATATGGGACTGGTACCAAAATGCAGCCCGCTTACCGTTTTTTTCCACACTAACTGGCAACCCCAAAGACTCTTGACCCCTGACTACGCAGAGATACCACGTGATACCAACGTCATTATTTGATTGGCTCACAAGCCTTGCTAGCCACACATCACACATCTACACAGAGGTAAACAAAAAATGAATAATGGACCGACAACATATTTTTGAAATGATTAATCAAATAAATTGTGCTAATGCAGGGGTGGTGCTAATGCAGGGATGGTGCTAACGTAGCGTGGGTGCTAACGCAGTGTGGGTGCTAATGCAGTGGTGGTGCTCACACCATTCCTGAGCGTTAAACCCATTTATACCGTTGCTGCGTAGCGCAACATTGTTGATTCGTTGTTATTTTCATGACGCATGCAGCATAAAATGCACTATTATTGGTTTAAATACACATGTGGTGGGTCTTGTTGATATTTTAAAACAAAACAAAATGTTGTGTGATTCGTCGACAATAATGTCAATCAATTAGGCATACATGTGCGTTTGTTTAAACAAACAAAACAGGAAGGAAAACACGTGAGCTTCCTGCGCGAGAAACTAGTGTTGCCATGGCGAATGAATGGCTGCAGGTTGTAGCTTTTATTAACAAACTGTGTCGTCACACGTCATCGGTTACACACAGTAAACTGTAAAAGGATCTATCGTGTTAATACCTGAGGGTGAACTAGACTACCACGATCTCTAATTTGTAAAAATTTGTGAGACAACTCCCTGACCTCCAAGCATTCATTTCCCAAATAAAGTAAGTCACTATCTTCACTATCAGCTCTCGGACAAAGTGTCCTACTGCAGCCTTGGGCAACCTGGTCCAGCCCGTCGTTTCTCCCATTTCCTTCCCCTCCCTCGGGTGATGAATAGAACCCACCTGAGTGCAGCCCCAGGTCATTGAACACCTCATTGTGTGTGGAGGAAGAGCTCACCCAGGTCAGAGAGAAACAACCTTTCCAGAAAAGTTAGAAACACATTGCAACAAGAAGTGGAGGTGAGGCATGCAAGTGTTCCCTTCCTTCTCTCAGCAGGAAGCTCCCAAACTGCTTCTTATCTTTGTCTGAATTTGACAAGTTCACTTGAGTCCTGCGGCAAAGTGAGCGAGGCTCCAATAAGCGAGGGATGAAAGGTGTGCGGTGAGGGGAGGACGGACACGGTTGTAAACGCCAGACTTGGCAGGATGTTACTTTCTCTGAGTTGTTTTGTCAACACCTGAAGATATAATTGCACACTTGACTTGAGTTGATCTCACTGAAGTCTTCACCACTCCACAGCCGCAGCGAAGGATGGCGTTTTAAAGAGAAAGGAGGCTGTCGGGTCGCTCAGTTGCGAGTTGATGTGACAACCCTTCCCCCCGTCACTTTTAATTGTTTTCATGACACGGTTCAGGCAACGCCATAATTCCTCCTGTCAGACCAAGTGTGAAACTCACAAAAGAGAGTGAACCAGAGCAACGGAGCAATTCAAGGTTGTTGTTTTGCAATCTTAAATGTGTTAGAGGTGGTTTTATTTCGTAATGTCAGCAATCCAACTTTTATTGTCAATGGAGCAGATTCATTAGTTAGACACAGCAATGTTTGTATATGCTGTACAATAAACGAGGCCTTTTCACTCTTCTGTAAGTTAGTAAATTGTTTAAGTTCCCAAAGTAAGGGAGAATATTTATTTCTGTAGTTTTCTTTTACTGAGAGGGTCCCGGGTTTGATTCCTGGTTTGGGTCTGAGTTCCTTCTGTGGAGCAACCCAAACTCAATATATTTTTACAATATAGGACCCAAAGGCCCAACAGGAGGAAAATGCTGTTGTTGACATGGTTGTTGTCAACAATCGCATTAGTAAATGACTATAGAAAAATTAAAACTATATAGTGTAGCTGCAAAGGGTGGACCGACGTCATATTAAACCCTATGGATTAACAATGGGACGTCACTTAAGTTCATATGCGATGTATGATGTTTGTGAAAATGTTTGTGAAAATTCAAGTCCAGAAAGTCCCAGTCTGACAAATATCGTGTGTAATTCATGGTACATCTCAAATGGGATCGAAACATTTGTTGATTGGTGCCGTTTTTTTTTTCTAAAATAAAGCCGTTAACCAGGTTCTACGCATTCATTCCTTCTGAACACCTGATAAACATAACTCCAACAACTCTCTCCTTTAGCTCTATTTTGGTCTGAAGGGAATAACTTTTTAGCTGCTAAAAGCTCCACTGTGTTTGTTATCTTTGTCACCAAGTCATGTGCTGCTGGGCAGGAGGTGTACACACAGTATGAGAGTGGTGAAGCAACACAATCAAGTTGTTTGTCTTATAATATAAAAGCATCCACTGGCAAACCTTATTTACATTTTTTTCATCAATCTTTTTTTTGTGTCAAATCATTCTAACTGACCTTGTAATCATTCCACGAGATTCAAGGAAACTACATCCAACATATAAACTATAACTTGTTCTGGTTTTATATATATATGTAATTTCACTTGGCAACAGGAGCGCTTATATAAAAACTTTCCTCTGTTACGATAGTAAGATGCATGGTTTAAATGTGCAAAAATGCATTTACTATCTATAATAGATTTGTTTTCACCTCAAGACATTCAAATGTTCTTAATGGATATTATCAAAACATTGTGTTTGTTATACCTGCTTCTTGTGAATGGAGAATCTTTTTTACTCATTTAAAGGCACACTAAGTGGTGATCTTCATCACTTTTCTGTTGGCTGTTGAAGCCGATGGACGCAGCCACGTGCAAACATGCAGTTGAACTATCGATGCCCTGGCCTAAATCAGCTTACCAGAGGAATGAAGCAGAAATGTTCCTCAAATGTTAAGTGCTGTACGGAGAAAGGCAGGTTTAATAAATTTAAATTGTGGAGGCTCCCTAAAATGGCAGCAGATGTTTGAAGGAGACGAGGCTGAGTGATGAAGATGACAGTGGAATTACAGCGAAGATAAAAAAAAAAAAGATAAAGAGACATTTTGAAAGAAGGAGAAAAGCCGGCGAGAACAAGAAGAAGACTGAAGACAGTGAAAAGGATTATGATCATCAACTTACAATTCACCAATATGTAAACCTTATGACAAGATTTTTGGTTTTGAATTGAGTTCAAATGAGCTGAGAGAATGCTTCTCCTTCTATAGACATAAATAAGGTTCATGGTTCCTGAGCTAAAGTGGTGAATTTGTTCACCTCTAATACCAGTATGCATTCGCCCTGCACATACATTCTCCTTATAGAGGTCAGAGGTCATTGCCTGTATCATCTGGCTCCTGCAGTCTGTTAATCATGATGGATGTGACACCAGCCGCCCTCCTGCTCACAGTTGCCATAAAATGTCCCGTTGGTTCCTGGTTCACCTCGGCACCTGCAGGCCGACCTGCCCGCCTCCATGTGTAGAAGAAGATAATGACAAGGCAAGTGTAGAGAGGAGGTCAGCCTTCAGGGTCGTACCAAGCACTAAGCAAGTTTATTTGTAGACACCAACCAGGTTTCCTCCATCAGCTGAAATCACCACTATTGCTGCTTTGTACATGTGGAAGTCCCAGATCCACCAGGAAACCAAACTCCGTTCTGTGTGTTCATGACATCATCCAGAGGTGCTCGGTGAATTTCATTGAACTGGATTCACTGTGAATACAAGGCTGGTTTACTACAGCAGTATGAACCCAAAATAAACTTTTTGTTGTGATTAAATTGCAATAAACTGATGAAAATGATGCTGAAATAACAACATGATGACCACAATATGTAAATAGTCCAAAGTCATGGTTTGTTTGGTCTGCCTGCCAGATGATAAGCAAACAACTGTTTAACTGCCTGTTTCCTGAATGGTGTTCAGATCGAGGTAGTTTATGCTAACACTGTAACATTGTAGCTGCTTCATCAACGAATACGGCAGCAATCCTGTTGTTTGTACCATAGACAGCCTCTGGTTTGTCCTCAGTCACTGTACTATCCTGAATCTTATGGACCACAGACCACTACAATATGTTTTGTTTCCACTTCTGATGCAGTAACGGCAGGAGGGGAATCTCAATGCTGAGGCTTTTGTGTCACGGCGACACGCAAATTATTCGCTCAAGTTGAAATATTTCCACTAAAACTAGAGATTGAGACCATAAACTAATGTTTACAATGTTGACTGAGATAATGCATCAAGTGAGAAGTGGGCTCATTTGCACGTAGACTTCCATACATAGACTTCTGTTTTGTAACTAGAGGAGTCGCCCCCTGATGGCCAGTAGAGAGAACACAAGTTCAAAGCACTTCCAGAGTGGGAGGTTGACCTCTTTTCTTCCAGTTGATAAAACTAATGATTAACTCTGATTAACTTTTGCCCTCGTTCGTTTCTCTGTCTGTCTCCACTGACCCTCCTCTCTCTCTTTACAAACAGCAGCCATAAACACACTTCCTGGCCTTAATCCTCCCTGAGTTTAGGAGCCTGACTTTGATCCCACATTTTGTGCTGCTCTGGTCGGCAGAAGGCGAGGCGAGAGAGGAAGGTGGAAAAAGACTCGGAGGGGGCAAAGAACAAAGAAGACTGTGAAAACAATAACTAGGTCCACTGCTGCCTAGATGGATATCTTTGGTTTCTGAAGGCAGGGAGGATTCGACTCCACCACCAGCCTGATGCAGTTAATAGGTATCGTGATGAGAGATGGATGGAGAACAGAAGGGGAGGAGGAGGAGGCATGTGTGATATGAATTCTTGTTGGGGAGGACAGCTATATCAAAGCCAGTGGGACAAATGAGATTTGTGGTAGAACCGGCATGATATTCAGACAGAATGATATGTGTGCAGCACTTTGACCTCAGCTAGGAGACTGACAAGATGCCCACAAGATGTTACAACTCCTCCAAATGTTGTAACGTCTTTCTCATTACAACATTTAAATTGAGTTCAGAAGGGAGAGAGACGTGATGAAAACCATGCACAAGTAGAAAAAACCAACACAGTGTTGTTCATGGACATGGGAGTGTGATTGGTCCTTTCTCTTTCTTTGTCCAGGAAGGACAATACTAAACACCCTAGGGCAAGCGCATCTTGAAGGAATCCCGAAGGCAAGCTGGCACCTGATGGCCAAACAAAGGCGAGGTCGAGAGGTCAGGAGTCAAAGGTCGGGAGCAGAGTCCTGATGTGGACGCAGAAGGAAAACCAGTGAATCACCTTATATAATGTCTCCTTATTAACTGTGGAGCTCCTTGGGAGGCAGGGGAGCAGCTGCTTCTTTCTTTTTGGGGAAAAGGTTTGGCTGATTGATGATGATCTTTCTGTCTCATCTTCTCTCATTCTGCCCGTATCTTTGTTGTCGTTTAACAGTTATGTTATATTTTTAACATACTAACAGCCAGAGCTGCCAGGGCTCAGGCTTTGACCATGAGACACATGCAAATCAACGATCTCTCACGCTCACACGTTTCTCACGCCGAAAACCCCAAATAATAAAAGAACAAAAGAAGAAGATACTCCATACCATACAAGTTATTTATAATATACTTTTTTTTATTAAATTATGACAGCCGCGGCCCAAAAATGTGTGTCACACACAAAAAGAAAAAATAATTTCTTCAAAAATGGGTTGATTTGAAGAAAATGGTTCAAGGTAGAAACTCTGTTTTTAAGATATATTTTCTTGTCAGTATCAGTTTGTTGTTGGTTTTGGGGATTTCTTCACAATATAAAGAACATTGAATATGTCTTGAAGCCAGAGTCAGGATGAAGTCAACACATGATTCTATCAGTGTAAGAAAAGTACTTCATGCTTCACATTCAGAGAAGTGAAAAGGATGGTTTATGGGTAATAAAGAGGGTAGGCATTGTAGTCTTCTGGGGATCTCTGCATGGTTTTCTCTCTGAAGTCAGGCCCCCTTTATGCCGACTTGAATGAAGCACATTTACTGGCCTTAGTCATGTGATGGCTATTTCTTTTATGTTGTGTGTCTTCCATAGTCAACAAAACACAAGCTGCTGTAGCCGCTGGACATTTCACTCTTCCTCTTGCTACTTCGTCACTGTGAGGAATGTGTTCTCTCTTTAGTTTTAGTGTCAACTCGGAGAGCTATAGAATTCAATGAGCAACAGTAAAACACTTGGACTGAAACCTTCGAATTAGCATTATTACTATAAACAACTGACTTCTATACTAAATGCACAAGTTGGTGACTTTGACATCATTTCATATTTAATTTTTTTCATTAAAAAAGTTTCACTGATGTCATTAAAAATCACTTTCCCCAAACTGCCTCACAAGCAAAAGCATGTATTTATTTTAATTTTTAAAGCAACTATTTTATCATAACCGCTATATTCCTCCTGCATCTGGGACCAAAGTCGGCTATTTTATATGGGTTCAAAAGTCTCGACCGAACACCAGCGTATGTGTCTCAAGTTGCAACTTGAACGCACCACCTTCCTTTTGACCATCCATTAATTTAAACTTCCTGTCAACCGTGTCTCCTCCTCGCCATAATTCCCAAGATTACCATCTCATGAACTGACCTCATTCCCGCATGTAAACGGCAGCTAATCCTCTTGTTGCAGCAGCAAATGGTTTGCATGAATGTGGGAGGAGAGATTCCTCCCGTCGCTTTGTCTCAACATCATACAGTTTATTGTGTAATTGGAAGAAATTAGGTTTTCTTGTAATTTCATAACTTCAACAGAAGTCCGTATACAAACGAAAACCTGAAAATAAGTATTTTCTAATGTCACAGAAATTTGAATTCTCTGAAATGTATTTGACTGATTCGTTTATTTTGTGAGATAAGCAAGATTACATCTATTTCCTTGTTCTGTGTTATAAAAAAGTTCAAAATGACATCGACATTGCCTAATTAAGTGAAGGCATGCCAACGAAAATGTCTTTTTTAATTCCCCAGTTGAGTCCCCAGTTAGAAATGTGCTTGCATGAATAGATCTGAAAAAGATGAGGAGAGTTGTAGCTCTCACATGTACAGCAATATTCATATTCTAAAGGAGATTGTTGGTATCACAATGACTCTTAATGGATTTGTGGTAAATGAGAGCGGATTAAAGAGGGCGACACAAAAATAACTTTGCTCACATGTGACATCGGGCTTAATCTCTGAGCACAGCTCCTGCAATATAGGTTAGAGGAGAGTCCCAGCTCGTTGGCTCTGTGGACGACATTTTCCTCATGTTGTCTGAGTTTGATGCAGGCGTACATACCTTCATCCTTTAACAGTCCAGCTCCCTCCCCCCCAGAGTCCATCAAAAGCGTGTTGCCCCCTCTCTCTCTTTATTACCCTGTTCATTTCCCTTTGTGTTTCTCAGCAGTAGCAGCGGGCCTCCTGCTCAGCCCAGACAACGGTGAAGCTGCAGGAGACGGAGACGACCAGGAGGAGAAGAAGGAGGAGGTTTATTTTGCTGAGTGCTTGATAGCAGGGAGGCTTTTTTGTGTTGTGTGTGTGGAAGAGGCTTAAAAAAACTGTGCTGAAGTCAAACAGTGACCAGCAGGAGGTGTGTGCAACACAGTCTCATGGCAGTTTGTGGAACAGTTGATAAATAGTATCTTTTGCTTTTGTGTTGAGAGACGGGAATGGCAAAAAATGTTTGTGTTGCTTGGCAAGACTTCTTTTTCTGTCAGTCAGGACGATGACACGCTACAAACACAAACATTAGGACGGAGGCAACAACAGCATTTATTTAGCTTCCGTAATCCAAGAAAAACTTGAAGTTGTTCAAGGGCCATTTGATCAATAGTGCCTGGGGACGGAATGGTTGGCCAAGTGTGAGTAACTTATTACATTGGTAGCGAAGGCAGAGACGATGGAGAAGGTTGAGAAGGTAGAGATGATAGAAAAGGTAGAGAAGGTAGAGAAGATAGAGACATTAGAGAAGGTAGCGGAGGTAGAGAAGGTAGAAAAGGTATAGAAGAGATGGTAGAGAAGTTAGCAAAAGTAGAGAAGGTATAGAAGAGTTGGGACTTTGAAATTGTGTTGACTCTTGACATTTTGAGCGTATTCTAGTGCTGCTCAATGTTAAGTGTCCTGAGATGACTTCTGTCGTTTGACATTATAACATTTAATTGAATTGAATTGAATTTATCATGTAAGGTGACCTTGGGTGTTTGAAAGGCGCCAACAAATCAAATGTATTATTATTATTATTAAGAGACGGTAGAGAAGTTAGCAAAGGTAGAGAAGGTATAGAAGAGACAGTAGAGAAGGTAAGGTATAGAAGAGACGGTAGAGAACGTAGAGAAGGTATAGAAGAGACGGTAGAGAAGGTATAGAAGAGACGGTAGCAAAGGTAGAGACGGAAGAGAAGGTAGAGACAAAAATCATATGTTCATGGTACAATACCAATGGGATCAAAACTTTGTTGTTGTTTCTAGTCGTTTACTACCACACATATTTATTCTGATATTAGGTCCCATGGGAGACACAGGAAGATGCATTTCTATGGCCTGTAGGAATACTGAGGTTTGTGAATCGGATCTGAGGTCTGTAGCTGATTTCCTTCACTTGATATCAGGTTGTATTTGACCTGTGGAGTCTTCAGCATTTTAGCATGTTTTAATCTGCTTAACTGAGCTTTGGAGTTTCTGTCTGTTTCACACAAATCCACCTCCATCCTGTTTTCATTTCCTCCCTTTCACCTTTCAGACCTTGTTGAACTGTCTTATCGCCATCTGTCTCTTCTCTTTCTTTAGTCTTGACATCCACCAGACTTCCTCTAATATATGTTCACATGTTGGATATTCAGCTGCATCTTTAGAAAACAAAAGGAAGCGTTTCGCTGCTGCACATTTCAGATGGGGGCCAAAAACCAAAGCTTTTTTTTTTATTATTAAGTCTCCATACACAGTGTCTTCTTTGTGAAGCTCAATGAGAAACCACTCAATTATGAACTTTATATATTTACCCACTCTGGTTCAAGTGTTGGCCGGCGTCACCATGTGGGTTTATGACGGCTCCACCAGCGAGTTACGCAAAGTCACCTCAAGCTCGCATGACGACTATCTGCTCTTCCACCACCGAAACCACCAAAAATGTGTCCTCGGCTTGCTGTGACTGCAGTCAGCTGTAGAAGTCTGTCCCAATAGGTGTTTAAAGCTTGAGACCGCAGCATCACATTGTGGGATGCCAGCAGTGGTTTGAACACCCTCCTGGCTCAGAGGCTTGGCTCTGTGGCTTCACCACCACAAATAACAAACTAATTCCCTTTACTTTGCTTGTTCACTGAACGGCTGCCGTCCCCAAATCAGAGTCGCTTTTACGTAAATAAATATGAAAAATAAAATGAAATATGATCTCTCTCTCTCTCATATAGGCTAACGTTAGTTACCTTTTCTATGCTCTTTGCTGTCAACCACAACAGGTTGCTAGGTGATGGGAGCAGCAGAGGGTGGGGGTGGGAACAGCTGGTGACGCTAACAGGAAATCCTCCATAAACCATACCGTCTCATTTCAGAGAGCGCTCAGTTCGGCCCTAAAGGACGACGCAACTCGCTAACATTACGTCTGTCAGACTGGTAACAAGCAGAATCCTCTGGTTGGTGAAAAATCAGGATCAAACTAATTGATAGTAGCCTAAATGGATAATAATAGTAAAGGGGAGGTGCTAGTCTATCATACAACGGTGGTCAGAGTAGTGATATATCAAGATTGTTGTCATAGAAACATTAAAAAAGAGCGCTGGGACTCCAGGCGTCCTGCAGCTGCTTTCCTATCAGAAGAAGATGCTATGTGGACACCGCAAACAACATTATACAAACATTATGGATTTGGAACTGTTTGCTGTGCCTATTTTTCATGTGACAAAGTGCTGATGGCAACAGAAGGCCAATGATTGGTTGCCAACAGCCAATAACGTGTCAACTGTTGTATCGAGCTGTGCACACAAAGAATAATGAGGACGGACGCATGGCGAGCAGCTGTCGGATGTGTGGTGTTAAAATATGAAGTCATGGTTTCCTCCACTCCATCACCCTGAAGACATTTACCTTCATCTGTACTGAGTCACCTGTCATTACATGTTATTCCACCGTGTTAACAGCATGCAGGTCAATCTGTTAGCAGGGTATTATGTGTGTGTGACTCAACTCACAGGGTTTAACTTCAGTAGCATGATCTCTCTCACACACACACACAGAAGCCTGCTCGCTAACCCTTTAGGTTGAGATTCTGTTTTTCAGCCTTAAAAATAACAGCTGAAAGACATTTTATTTTTTAGCCATATCAATTAAAGGGTAAAATAATCTAGTAAAAATAAAAGCTGAAGGCACTTTGTTTTCAGCATTAAAAATAAATAAATAAAAGCATTGTTTCTGCTTTCAGCATTCATCAAACATGATGTTCTGATCACCACGCTCACTTAGTTTTCATATAAATAGTTTATTAGTATCAGTAACGTGTTTATTTCCCTCCATTCTTTCTGCTGATAATGTACCAGAAATACAGAGAGCCATAGAAAATGAGAGGTTATAAAAATAAGAGGATATACATGCATGCGTGTGTGTGAGAGAGTACAAAAACCTAATCCCAGTCACTGTTTCTAGAAAGGATTCCACCCTGTTTATAATCCAAGTCACTGAGCGGTTTATACTCGGAAGAAGGAGCAATATATCCCAGAATCCACCTCACTTCTTTTCTCTGTCCAGGAATCACAGCGAGGAACCCGTCGGCATGATTCTCGTTCTGTTGCAAAGCAAGTTTCAAAGTGCAGCGTGGGTCCGTCATCCATCAAAGCTCCCAAAGGTCACAGTTCAGAATATAAACTCCATCCAACCCTTCCCAGGCAGCTGAGGGAGATGTTGGAGGCTGAAGGTGCTGGTCCTCATCTTCCCGTCCTCCACATGTCCTCCATCTGTCCATCCGTCTTCACCTGACACCTGCCGGGAGAAAAAAACTCAGAATTCAACATAGTTCCTTTTCAAAAGAATGTTGGTGCTGTTTCACAGCTGCACCAGTTAGCTCAAAATATATGTTATATTTTTGGACAGATGTTACAGAGTCACACTGAAAAAAGATAATAATAAAGAATATTTGTTATATTTATTTATATTATTTCTAAATTAAGAAATATTTATAATATAACATAACAGTGAAAAGAGCAGTATTTTTTGTCATTATTTCAGCATATGTTGTTACATTAGTGAACTTTAAAACAAGACATCAAGTAGGCTATTGTTTGTGCAGAATGTGATGTACTTTTCTGGATATTCACAGTTTGATGCAGTTGGCATGGATGAAAATCTAGAAAAGAAGCTCTGCTGTGATTATTAATGGAGACAAGTCACCGTTTAAAAATAAACTGTGGTTTTACACATTAAAAAGGAAAAAGTGCATCGGAAGAAGAAAAGTGGGTTTCAGCCTGGATTTGATACTAACATGGTGGCTGATTGAACTGTGAGGAAAGCGGTTCCAGGAAGGGATTAAAATATGAACACAACCAGAGCTTTCTACAGTTACTGTGGTGTCTTCCTCACAGAACTGAGTACCACCCTCCACCTGAACCGTTCCTGTCACACAACAATGTGTGATTTGTAAAGAGGTTGAGAGAATCACTGATAGGCCTTTACAACACATCGTCATGCAAATGTTTTGCTTGAGTTTAAATATCTCAACTCCAAAGAATATGCAAATGAAGCAAATTCCATATTCACCTCATTCACAAATTTGCGTCTATGGTAATCGCCATGAAAAATTTGCCCCACATTTGGTGAGAAGTTACGCAACATTATTAATCAGTTGACTGCGACCTCTTTACTTCAATGGTCATTTTTTGAGGTTTTATTACTTATATTATTTGTATTACTTGTATTACTTGTATCACTCTTATTACTTGTGTAAAGAGCACATCTCTGGTAAAGTGGTGTTTCTGTGTGACTCTGTTTTACAGATCTGTCCATTAAAACAACTAACACACACACACCACACACACACACACACACACACACACACACACACACACCACACACACACACACACACACACACACACACACACTGTGCAAGTCCATCTCCATTTAGCTTGATGCATGTTGGAACTGTGAAAAAGCATTTTTATCAAGTCGGCTTTCTGTAGTTGGCTCTAGTTAAGGGGGAGAGATTTGGATAATCAAGAGGAGTGTGTGTGTGTCTCTGTGTGTGTGTGTGTGTGTGTGTGTGTGTGTGTGTGTGTGTGTGTGTGTGTGTGTGTGTGCGTGTGTGTGTGGTTACCCTGAGGGAGGACTAATTCAAGCAGAGAGGAGAAACAGTAAATACCTCAGATCTCTTATCAGCTCCTTTTGGTATCAGAGACACATTCAGACAGGAGCAGCCTTCACACTCTCTCTCTCTCTCTCTCTCTCTCTCTCTCTCGCTCTCTCTCTCTTTCTCCCTGTGAGTGTGTGTGTGTGTGTCGGGTGCTCACCGTTGTCTGTGTCTACGTTGAGGCTGATCTGGCGTTTGTTGGTGCACATACATGCCAGGTGATCCTCCAGTCTCACCTGAACCTCCCTCAGCTTGGGCCGCCGCCGCACGTACTCCACCTTCGCCACCTGGAGACAGGCAGGCAGACAGACAGACAGAAAAAGAAAGACAGAATAACGAGAGACAAAAAAAAGAAAAGAGAGACAGAGTGACAGAGACAAAGAGAGAAAGACAGACAGACAGACAGACAGACAGACAGACAGACAGACGGACAGACAGGCAGAATTACTTTAAAAAAGACATTTTTGAAAGTTTGGTTCTATATTTTAACTAATTCTGTCTCTCTACCATCTGTGTTAATTGTTGTTCACCACCGACAATTAAAAATCTAACTTGTAGAAATAGAATCACAATCACATTTATTAATGTGAATATATACAAGGATACAATGTTTTACATCTCTCACACTGAAGCTAACAGAAATAGAAACAAAAGTTAGGATTCTATGAATAAGACGACAAAATGTCTGTCTGTAGGATTTATATTGACAGTGCCAGATGATATACACATTGCAAACTTTTAAATTATAATCTACAACGGCAGCAGCAGATGCTTGGATAACAAACTGATTCTCAGAGACAGACATGCAGGACATTTCTAAATGACAAAGAAAATACTTGCTTGTATCTTTTATTCATCACTTATTTAATTATTTATATATTCAAATTCCTTAATATATTCTTTTCTTGTGTCGCTGTATAGCCTTTCTTTAATCCACGATATAGCACTTATTTTATGCATGTTTTAAATTTAGAGTTTGAATGAATACATTTTCAGTTTATGTTTATTTTTTTGCTTTGTGTTGCATGTTCACACTACATCACATGGTGCTTAAATTACAACCCCAATCACGTATAGCAGGTTTTTATTTGTGTGATTTGCCCTTTTTAATTATTATTTCTGTTATTGTAATATATTCACGCATCCTATTGCCTGAGCATTTCCGTTATGAATCTTCTTGATATATCAAATATTACACTTCTTAAAGGGACAGTGTGTAACGTTTTAAGTAATGTATTAGCTAAAATCAATACCTTTATTCATAAATAGGTCCTCATAAGAGTGTATGGTAATCTGATTTATCCTCGGAAGCAAAGAATTTCTTATTTGTATTTACATGGACGAGTAAGTCCTCAGGAGACTTCCATGTCGTTCCGCCATTTTGAAGACTATGACGGCCGAGGAGGGACATGACGCCTGAACGTGTTTCGTTTAGAGCCAGCGTGAATGAAACGAGATCACATCAGCACTTCCAGACACACAGGGGTGGCGTGGAGGACCGGCTCTCCCAGGGGGTTGCGACTTTTACCGAGCTTTTCATCCGCCCATGGTGGACGTCCCGGACACGACCTCTTGCCTTTTACAGTCAGTGTTGTAGAGCAATATAAGCACTTTAGTAACATTTGTTTGTGTTTGTTGTGTGTGTAGTTGTTAGCTGATGCTATAGGCTACGACATAGTAATGGAAGACTACCAAAAATAAACCAATAAAAACATGGCAATATAAATCACTATCTTGCTGGAGGAGTAATTACTTATAGATGCTCACATGTTTGTTTGAAATACCAACCTCATCACCTGAAAGAATACTGGTGTTGGAATAGCTTCTTGGTACATAACGACTACCGTAGTTGCAACAAAGTGATGTGCTAGAGAGCACTATTCATCTGAATGCAAAATATAATTTCACCACTAGATGGGAGTAATTCCTACAGACTTTAAGAAGTGGATGTCCCCCAAAGGTTTGTGGACTATGGCTTTGAAGCCTCGAGTTCAGCAGTTTGGCAGACAACATCTTGGATTTTAGACATTACCATCTTGGAATCTTTCCGACCAGTGACCATATTTGGACTGTGGAGGAGCGACGGGTGGATCTGACGAACACAAGCAGCAGATTGACACCCTGGGCAGCAACTTACTGGATCTGGATCCATCTGGATTCTGGTGTGAAGCTGCTAACAAAGTTAGCGTCATAATTCAAGGTCAACTTTACAGCAAAGTGTTAAAGTCTTAGGGCACGCTCACACCAGGGCCATTTGATCAGTACCGTGCCGAAGCACGATATTCCCCCCTCCCCTCTCCCCCACCGACCTGCACACTGCTGCAGACCCCAACTGGGCCGAAGCAACCTTTTGTACATATGTCATCACGTCGTAATACAACACATGTATTTAGTTTCCAAGAAGCGCCGTCTAGAAAGTCATCACAACAGAGAACATGTCTGACACTTTACTGCCGTCTACACATATTTCTAGAAACACTCGACACTCGGGGGTTTGAGTACATGAACAACCTTTTCCAACTGTGCCATGGTCAAGAAAATGTATGGAGCACTCACACCAGTAAAAAAAAAAAGGACTTTTAAACATGCTTAGGTACGGCATGGATTGCCTGTGAGTCGCTAATTGCTAAGACGAGTAGCCCCGCCCCCTAAAGCAACCCCTGCTTTCTGGTCTGTTGGACTCTAAATGGACTATAATGTACTAAATGAACATCATGCTGGATTGAAGAAGACTTTGAATAAGCAATTTACACCATGAATGAATTTTTAAAATGTTAACTGAGATAATAAATCAAGTGAGACTTCCATGCACTTTGACCTCTTTTTGCAACCAGAGGTTGTTTCTACATAAAATACAACAGTGTACATTATGAAGCATTTCCAATCTAGTGCACACATATCACAATTGTATTAATATAATTTATGTATTATTATCCCTCACATTTTAACTACAGCTATACTCCTAGCGTGCCCACAGTCCACTTCCAGTGCAGCAGAACAGGACCAGGACCCCAAACCCAAACCTCCCCCAATATGCAGCCGTCCTAACTTAGCAACCATAACCAGCCACAGTGGGCCAGTCAAGTTCAGATGGTCAAATATTTACAGAAACAAAAGAAACAGCTTAGTATTTGTCTGCAGAGTGAGGAAGGGAGCACCGGATGCAGAGCAACACTTCAAATAGAATACTACTGTGAATATGTAGTACAAGTACTACAAAAGTCTGACAGCCTTGTCTCTATTGCGGCTGTAAACACACAGGTGTGTATCCATGAATGAGTCGCTCCACATACCCGACAACGAGCCAAGTCAGTGGAGCTCCAGGTCTGATTGCACAAGTATCTCTGCTTCAAGTCTGAACAGACTCAAGAGGTTCAGCTGAGGTGACGAACTCCTCTGACAAAACACCCATCAGGCCGGGATTAAAGCTAACACCAAGTATGCTTTTTACTATATTATCCCAAAAGTCTGCACAGAAATGTATCAAAACAGATTTTGGTTCTTATGAATGGAGAGTCCAAGTCCTTCCACTGGACCACTATTCATTTCATGAATTACACATATGATGTTTGTCAATTTAAAAGATAATATTACACATCAAGAAACTCACATTTTGTAGTATAACTGTAGTATACAACTGTGAAAGATGACACACCCACCTTTCTATAGCTACGCTGCGTGTGTGTTGGGTACCAGGATGTAACGTTATTATAACAACAGGTCTCTCTGTGTGTTGGGTACCAGGATGTAACGTTACTATAACAACAGGTCTCTGTGTGTGTTGGGTACCAGGATGTAACGTTATTATAACAACAGGTCTCTCTGTGTGTTGGGTACCAGGATGTAACGTTACTATAACAACAGGTCTCTCTGTGTGTTGGGTACCAGGATGTAACGTTACTATAACAACAGGTCTCTCTGTGTGTTGGGTATCAGGATGTAATGTAACTATAACAACAGGTCTCTCTGTGTGTTGGGTACCAGGATGTAACGTTACTATAACAACAGGTCTCTCTGTGTGTTGGGTACCAGGATGTAACGTAACTATAACAACAGGTCTCTCTGTGTGTTGGGTACCAGGATGTAACGTAACTATAACAACAGGTCTCTCTGTGTGTTGGGTACCAGGATGTAACGTTACTATAACAACAGGTCTCTTTGTGTGTTGGGTACCAGGATGTAACGTAACTATAACAACAGGTCTCTCTGTGTGTTGGGTACCAGGATGTAATGTTACTATAACAACAGAACTCTCTGTGTGTTGGGTACCAGGATGTAACGTTACTATAACAACAGGTCTCTCTGTGTGTTGGGTACCAGGATGTAACGTTACTATAACAACAGAACTCTCTGTGTGTTGGGTACCAGGATGTAACGTTACTATAACAACAGGTCTCTCTGTGTGTTGGGTACCAGGATGTAACGTTACTATAACAACAGGTCTCTCTGTGTGTTGGGTACCAGGATGTAACATTACTATAACAACAGGTCTCTCTGTGTGTTGGGTATCAGGATGTAACGTTACTATAACAACAGGTATCTCTGTGTGTTGGGTACCAGGACGTAATGTTACTATAACAACAGGTCTCTCTGTGTGTTGGGTACCAGGATGTTACGTTACTATAACAACAGGTCTCTCTGTGTGTTGGGTACCAGGATGTAACGTTACTATAACAACAGGTCTCTCTGTGTGTTGGGTACCAGGATGTAACGTTACTATAACAACAGGTCTCTCTGTGTGTTGGGTACCAGGATGTAACATTACTATAACAACAGGCAGGGGCGCCGAAAAGGGGGTGTAAAGGAGACGGATTCTAGGGGCCCATGATTGAGGGGGCCCAGAGAGGCCCCTAATGATGATGAAATTATAATACAGAAAAAATAATGACAGTAAGTTATTAACTAACATATAATCACAAATGTTTTATTTTCCATGTCCTGGTAACAATAACTTTATTTGTTTTGGAAACATCAATGCCTGCAGGGCAGTACATGTCTGTGTTGAAATACCTGCTTATATTTACTGTTTAATATGTGAAATATGATTAAAATCATATGCCTTAGTCAACGTATTTGCGCAATATTCTTATGCTTAATTTTCAACTGAAGCCACTTTCTTTCTGTGCCTGGAGGGGATTACACCCAATAAAAATAATTTATTTGTTGCGCTACTTTATGAACTACGGGAATTCAACCACTATCATCTACACCATAGGCAGTGTTGCTAACCATTACACCACAGTGTCGCTGTGCAAGTCTGAAAATAAAGACTTATTACCTTTAGATCAATAGACTGTTTCATTCAGTTATACACATTAGATCGGGCAGTAATTGTCTGCCACGCCAACTATCGCTACTTTGCTGCAGTTACGGTGCTCCGCTTTCTCAGGATGAGCTCGTTTTCTACATAAACACTCAGTAATATCTAATGACGCTCTCCCCGTTGCCATGGTGAATCGTAGTATCGGAGCTCCATTGATGATGGCTTTGTAGAGTTGGCAGGCACGCGCGTAACTCAGAGTTTACATACTCAGAGTTGACTGAACTAATTCAAAACTGCTGTTCTGAAACCGAAAACTCAGAGTTGCCCATCTCAGAGGTGTTCAACTCAGAGTTCAGGGTTAGGTTCAGAGTTTGTTGAACCTGCTTTGTGAAACGGGCCCCTGGTCTCTCTTAGACTGGAGTGACATTGTGTTGTAACGTAGCAAAGTTATTGCTGATTGCTAGCTCTTACTCCTACATATTGATCTGTTAGTTAAACAGATATGTTATAACCAGCAAACATTGTTTAATGTTAGCCTAATGTGGGTCAAAGGTAATTTTCGTTTAATTATGTTATGACAAAGTTTTATTATATTAATATTACCATAGCATTAAACCGCTAAGCAGCTAATTCAATGCCAGTCAATTGTAACACTTTCGACTTCTCTCCCTCAACATCATAGAGGGGGAAATTGTACTATTTAATGCAATAAATGTATCTGACATTTTTAGTTACTTTACAGATTCCGATTATTAACACAACATATAATCAACTATCCATCCATCCATCCATCCATTCATCCATTCATCCATCGTCTACCGCTTATCCTGTATTCAGGGTCGCGGGGGGGCTGGAGCCGATCCCAGCTGATATTGGGCGAAGGCAGGGTACACTCTGGACAGGTAACCAGTCTATCACAGGGCTGACATGTAGAGACAGACAGGTAACCAGTCTATCACAGAGAGACATGTAGAGACAGACAGGTAACCAGTCTATCACAGGGCCGACATGTAGAGACAGACAGGTAACCAGTCTATCACAGGGCTGACATGTAGAGACAGACAGGTAACCAGTCTATCACAGAGAGACATGTAGAGACAGACAGGTAACCAGTCTATCACAGGGCCAACTTATAGAGACAGACAGGTAACCAGTCTATCACAGGGCTGACATGTAGAGACAGACAGGTAACCAGTCTATCACAGGGCCAACATGTAGAGACAGACAGGTAACCAGTCTATCACAGGGAGACATGTAGAGACAGACAGGTCACCAGTCTATCACAGGGAGACATGTAGAGACAGACAGGTAACCAGTCTATCACAGGGAGACATGTAGAGATAGACAGGTAACCAGTCTATCACAGGGCTGACATGAAGAGACAGACAGGTAACCAGTCTATCACAGGGCTGACATGAAGAGACAGACAGGTAACCAGTCTATCACAGGGCTGACATGAAGAGACAGACAGGTAACCAGTCTTTCACAGGGCTGACATGTAGAGACAGACAGGTAACCAGTCTATCACAGGGCTGACATGTAGAGACAGACAGGTCACCAGTCTATCACAGGGCTGACATGTAGAGACAGACAGCTAACCAGTCTATCACAGGGCTGACATGTAGAGACAGACAGGTAACCAGTCTATCACAGGGCTGACATGTAGAGACAGACAGGTAACCAGTCTATCACAGGGCTGACATGTAGAGACAGACAGGTAACCAGTCTATCACAGGGCTGACATGTAGAGACAGACAGGTAACCAGTCTATCACAGGGCTGACATGTAGAGACAGACAGACAACCATTCTATCACAGGGCTGACATGTAGAGACAGACAGGTAACCAGTCTATCACAGGGCTGACATGTAGAGACAGACAGGTAACCAGTCTATCACAGGGCTGACATGTAGAGACAGACAGATTACCAGTCTATCACAGGGCTGACATGTAGAGACAGACAGGTAACCAGTCTATCACAGGGCTGACATGTAGAGACAGACAGGTAACCAGTCTATCACAGGGCTGACATGTAGAGACAGACAGGTAACCAGTCTATCACAGGGCTGACATGTAGAGACAGACAGACAACCATTCTATCACAGGGCTGACATGTAGAGACAGACAGGTAACCAGTCTATCACAGGGCTGACATGTAGAGACAGACAGGTAACCAGTCTATCACAGGGCTGACATGTAGAGACAGACAGGTAACCAGTCTATCACAGGGCTGACATGTAGAGACAGACAGGTAACCAGTCTTTCACAGGGCTAACATGTAGAGACAGACAGGTAACCAGTCTATCAAAGGGAGACATGTAGAGACAGACAGGTAACCAGTCTATCACAGGGCTGACATGTAGAGACAGACAGGTAACCAGTCTATCACAGGGCTGACATGTAGAGACAGACAGGTAACCAGTCTATCAAAGGGAGACATGTAGAGACAGACAGGTAACCAGTCTATCACAGGGCTGACATGTAGAGACAGACAGGTAACCAGTCTATCACAGGGCTGACATGTAGAGACAGACAGGTAACCAGTCTATCACAGGGAGACATGTAGAGACAGACAGGTAACCAGTCTATCACAGGGCTGACATGTAGAGACAGACAGGTAACCAGTCTATCACAGGGCTGACATGTAGAGACAGACAGGTAACCAGTCTATCACAGGGCTGACATGTAGAGACAGACAGGTAACCAGTCTATCACAGGGCTGACATGTAGAGACAGACAGGTAACCAGTCTATCACAGAGCTGACATGTAGAGACAGACAGGTAACCAGTCTATCACAAGGTTTATAATCAACTAACAAATGAAAAAGATGAACAATACATTTTTTCAGGTTGTTGTTAACCAAAAACCTTTTGATTGCCTTACTTCCCTCCTCATCGTCTAACAGCAGCTGGAACATGCCGCCCCACTACACAAGTTCAGCAGCTGCTTTGACTGATGCCAAGTGGCGTTTCTGAGGCAGCAGCACCTGTTGCCACATGTCTTGATGGGATCTTAATCTCCTCTTTATTTGCACATTTGGTTAAGAGGTAATACAAAAGTAATGGAAAGGGATCAAGTACTATCTGATAAGGTTATCACCCGATCTTCTCGGATTACATTTTTGTAATTACAAGTAATGTTCACAACGCTGGTGATGGTCGAGTGCAGAAATCTTTTCCTATAAAGCTCCTTCAGACACAAGTTCAGGTTCCTACCTTGACCGTGCGGTGGTGCTTGTGGGCTGCCTGGCATCTCATGTTGCTGGTGTTGCAGCAGCCGGTGCAGCGCTTCACCTCAACGCAGGGCGGCCAGATGATGAAGTTGGCTGATGTGGGATCCACCAGGCTCCTAGGGATCTCGTAGATCACGGTGCGCACCTTACACACCGCCGGCAAGGCCTCCTCAACCACTGCAGGGGAACACAGAAGTCAAAGGTCAATCTAACTGAGCAGGAAAGAGCACTTATGGTATATTTCACACCAAAGGTGAATGTTTTGTGCGTTCATGATTGCATAAGAAGTCAATGCAAAATTGTAAAGTTAGCTTGAAGCTGTGTCACTAAAGCCTATCAGTCTTAAGATTCTCCTCCTGTCGTCTTGATGTTACTGAATGAGAAATGGAGGAAACAGGTATTGTATCAGAGCTCAAAGATAGTACCTCATGTTATTACAGAGACCTGACCAAACCATGTATAAGAATGTATGTGTATAAAACCAACAATATCGCTGCCGTATTTTTACACTCTTTGAGTGTTGATGGAGCACCCATCATTGCCTTTTAAAAGACCAAGAGGTTCAGCTGAGGTGAGGAGCTGTGCTGACGAAGCAACCATGAGGCCAACAATAAAGCTGTTTCACACCAACTACATATTATCCACCCATCCATCCATCGTCTACCGCTTATCCTGTATTCAGGGTCACGGGGGGGGGGGGCTGGAGCCGATCCCAGCTAACTACATATTATACATTATATAATTATAAAAACAGGTGGAAAATGAAAGGCTAGCATGGGACGACCATGCCAAAAATCATGGGGCATGAAAAAAAAGTAGTCAACAATTTTAAATATTTTTATCCAGTTTGAAATGTATCATGAATTACACATGATGTTTGTCAATTTAAAAGATAATTGTATATACAACAACAGTCTAATTTTGTCAAATAACTGTTGAGACAGTGAAAATACATAATTCCAAAAACTTACTCACACTAACTACAGGTCTTGTTTTTTTCTCTTTCCATGTAAGATAAGCACCTATTAATCCAAACACCATTCAGAAAACCAGCTTTTTTTCAAAGATGTTCGGTTGTCGTCTTGCAGACAGACCTAACAAAGCATTCAGACTTTTCACAAATCACATCATTATTAAGGGTGGGCTATATTGTTACGTTTAGAGACACAGTTCATTCAAATCCGTTCAACCATTTGATTCCTTCCTTTTCATTCAGTCCATTACCTTTTAGTCCTGGTGCAAAGCAAGGCAAGTGCCTCTAGTTGGTTTTATGAATGGGCAGGATCATCTTGGCAGCCTTTTCTGTCACACAAGCCAACACTTTGTCTGTTACATTCCACTCTCCAGAAATCCTTAATAAATGTTCAGCTAGATTGCAGCAGCGTGTCTTTCGCTGACCTCAAAGCAGTCCAGCAGACAGAGGCCTACTCGAAATGTATGATATGGCAGAGAGCTGCAGCAGTTCTCACTCTTTCATGAATCTGTGCCTTTTACTGCTTGGTGAGATGTAAGGGAGGAACCCTCTATACTCTGCAATTGAGAAAGGCTGTAGGTCTGTGATGATCGTTTCAGCAAATCTTCCACTGTTTTGAGATAAAATGCTTCTAACTTAAACTGCGCCCAGCTTATCCTCTACATAGGACAGGTACATCAGGGGCCCCAGAATTTGGTGGTGCAGCGTTGAGCACTGCTGGGTGATTCGGGTTCTTCTTATGGATGTGCCTCTACCCTTAATTGTATCAGCAGCACAATGGGATGTTTTACTTTTAAATGGCGGTGTAAGTTTGCTATAGATCCTCCACTAAAAGATCTGGATGTCTTTTAGTGGAGTAATATGCTTGATTAAATCTTCTTTACACTTGCTAAATTGTGTGTCACTGGTCAAAAGATCAAACCAATACAGATAAAGAGGGATGGGTATTAAGATAATACAAAAATAGAATCATAAAACTCTGGCAGAATTATCCATAGATGACAAATGTGGTAATACGTTTATGACTTCCTCACTGTTGTTACTCTTTCAACAAATCGTGAGTCAGTGTCCATAACTCTCGTTCACCTGTAGGGGGTGGCGAACAAGAGTTCTGGAGTCAGACCTTGTCAGTGAGAATGTTATGGTTGGTGAAAGAGGAACTTGTGATTGTCGGAGCTCTCTCGCCTCGCCATTCATTCTTGACTGAAACTAAAAGGCAGGCACAGATAGAACAGTGGTGGCAAAGGCAGAAATAAGCACACACACACAAACCTGGCTGATGAAAACCCTGCTAATGTTGGATACAACGACAACTTTATTTTCATCTATCAAATAAATTGTATCTCCAATAATAACATTGTAATGTAGTTTGTCATCTAGTTATTAACTTAAACTAATATCCAAGTCAAGTGTCAACATAGTGTGTTGGTGTTGCATGTTAGACTTGGATACATCTATCGTCAGTCACAGTTATCCCGCCTCCTCCATGAACTGTTGCCTATCTCGACCAGTAAGACAGTCGATTTTCACTTCCACAGTCAAATCAGGGAGGAATCCTGCCCACAAGGCACAACTCTGCTGCACATATTTAAAAAAAAGCCTCGGGAAAGCAAGGGATGAGATGGAAGATTGAAAGAATGGTTCTCGTTCACTGAAAAGATTTCATCCTGAAGACATGTTCATTCACGAACGACGCATCTCTATTACATAGTTATTTAAGCATCCTTTTTATGCTGTTATTGCAATGAAATCAAAGCTGTATTGTTTTTGGATTCATCTCGCTGTGGTAAACCAGCCATGTTTGTCTTACTAGATATGGTTATATCATAGGTAGACAGGTTTAGACAGGTTTCCCGGCGTAACTGGGACTTCATCACAGGTTCAAAGCACCAATAGTGATCATTTCAGCCATGATTGATGAAACACTGCTGGTGTCTATGGACGTAAACCCCTCCACTCCTGCAGGTCTAGTGTGACACGAATAAACACAAATGATCAAACTCACGCTGAACGTTTGCTTCAGGTTTGCTTTGGTGTTAGAATCCCTTTGAACTTCATTCTGGAGAACGTTCAGTACAATGAGAAGTTACATGATATGAACATGTGATATAAATGTATTGATACATTAGACTGTCATCTTTGTGATCATTGTGGTTATTTTCATACAATACTGTATACTGTGTTTCAGTGTGTGTGTGTGTGTGTGTGTGTGTGTGTGTGTTCATCTCACCAGTGCTCCTCCTGCGTCTGGTGTGTGTGTGTGTGTGTGTGTGTGCATGTGTGTGTTCATCTCACCAGTGCTCCTCCTGCGTCTGGTGTGTGTGTGCGTGTGTGTGTGTGTGTATGTGTGTGTGTGTGTGTGTGTGCATGTGTGTGTGTGTTCATCTCACCAGTGCTCCTCCTGCGTCTGGTGTGTGTGTGCGTGTGTGTGTGTGTGTGTGTGTGTGTGTGTGTGCATGTGTGTGTGTGTTCATCTCACCAGTGCTCCTCCTGCGTCTGGTGTGTGTGTGCGTGTGTGTGTGTGTGTGTGTGTGTGTGTGTGTGTGTGTGTGCATGTGTGTGTGTGTTCATCTCACCAGTGCTCCTCCTGCGTCTGGTGTGTGTGTGCGTGTGTGTGTGTGTGTGTGTGTGTGTGTGTGTGTGTGTGTGCATGTGTGTGTGTGTTCATCTCACCAGTGCTCCTCCTGCGTCTGGTGTGTGTGCTGTGTGTGTGTGTGTGTGTGTGTGTGTGTGTGTGTGTGTGTGTGCATGTGTGTGTGTGTTCATCTCACCAGTGCTCCTCCTGCGTCTGGTGTGTGTGTGTGCTCTCTTCAGGTCGGGGAAGCCGTGAGAGAAGTCCTTGTGGTAGCTGTGTTTGGTCTCCTCGATCACCTCGTTCTCTGGATGAAAGACAAAACAACGCATTCAGTGCTCTCGTTGTTCAACCACAACATTCACAAACAATCCCCATCAAACACACACACACACACACACACACACGATGTAATGCTAGCATGAATGGAAGGAGTTGGAATAACGCATCAACTTTCTTGATATTCAACCTCCGACCTCAAGATATGTGAATGAGAAGGGTTTCTATGGCGACACAGAGTCTCTCCTTTATAGACACGCCCACTTGATATGATAATCCAATGTGGTGTTGGGCACCATCAACAGTGCTTCCCAGGTGACTGACTGACAGGCTGCAGGTTGTAGAGACGGTTTGAGGAGAGAGAGAGGGAGATGGATTTTATTTCATGTGGTGTTTAATCAAATAATGGGTGAGGTTGAGAAGTTTATCTTATCTACAGTTAAGCACATTGACCAGCACGGTCCAGCAGATACGAGGTCACCTGGTCCTGTTTAAACTTGATGTCACTCGTTGAACTGTGACCTCTAGGATAATCACCGCCTCATACAACAAGACAGAGGACATTCAGAGGACGGACGGCTTTCCTCGGTCGAGTGACAATAAGGGCCCTAGTTTCGTGGCGCAGCGCAGGGTGGCGGAGCCGGCGTAATGCAAGTTTCAACCAGCGCAGCCTTGCGCACGGTCAATTTGGCAGTTTGGTGGATCGCCTGCGCCAAGATGGGTGTGGCGGCGCAGCAGGGGGAGGCGTCACAGATTCAGCTTGGTGCAGCAGAAGTTTTGTGGAAAAAAGCCGCGCCGAGACTGTGCCGAAAGCTCGCCAGCTCCAACCTGGTCTACTCTTGGCGTAAGGTGAATTACAGCTGGCGGAGTGGCAGTGCGCACACGTCACCGAGACCTCACAGGCAGGTTTCCACAGTTCCAGTGATTTTTCTTTATCAATTCTCAAGTCGTAAACACCAATATGTGCAATAAATCAACCCAAAAATTACTGCAACAACTTATGAGACATATTAGTGCATGGGGATGGTCCTCAGAGATTGTAATCATAATGTTCTAAGACCTTTACAATGTCCCAATTTAGTATATTCAATTACTTAATTAAATAATCCATTCATTATGATTCATGACGAGAACAAGGCACACACTGCTATGCTGCATTTCAAAGTACATTTCAGGTTCCACTTCTATCTGCCCCCCTAGTAAAGATAAAAAATGGGTCTCAGCGAGTTTGCGTCCAAGCAAAGAGGGAATATGTGGCTATCAAGACATCTGGAACAAACAAAAAGAAGAAAACAGAGAAGTGCTGCAGCAGGTTGTTTAGTACAGATCAGCTCTCTCAGTGTAACCAGGTTATTGTAACTGAGTTAAAGGTGTTTCTATCTGTCGACGGTTACTGAGGTCTCTGCATGTCAGTGTAGCTGTGAGAACCGCTGCGTGCATCAGAAACATTGTAAATCTAATTCACATTAACAAACAGAGTTACACTGAGGTCAGAGCTGAGAAACACTCCTGTTCAGGTTAAAGCTCTCGTGCTCAAAAACAACGAGCAAGCTGCCATGTTGAGTGTGTTTTTATTTGTATTATTTTATTTTTTTGGTCGGAGTATTGGATTTATTGATTGAGCAACATTCATACAAAAATAAGTCATTAGTCAAATTATATTCATTAATTTTATTAATTCATTTTTGTATAACTCTGCATATGCATTTTCACATTAACTTGCCCATTTATTTGATAAATGGGGCTTTAATTTATAATGTATTTCATTATCCCTTAATTATTTTAGTAATTTATTCATAACTGTACTTATTCCTTTATTTATATCTATTAAAATTAAATAGTTCATACGTCGATAATCAGACAGTATATAAGAATTGACGAAGTCAGTGTGACATCATGCATTGGACTATGGTTTTGAAGCATTTTGGCTGTCGCCATCTCGCTTTTAAGCTGTTACCATCGTGCTACCATCGTGGCATTTGACCCTCCATCACCATCTTGGTTTTATGTCATCGCCATCTTAGTGTTAGCCATCACCATCTTAGTGTTAGCCATCACCATCTTAGTGTTAGCCATCACCATCTTAGTGTTAGCCATCACCATCTTAGTGTTAGCCATCACCATCTTAGTGTTAGCCATCACCATCTTAGTGCTAGCCATCGCCATATTAGTGTTAGCCATCACCATCTTAGTGTTAGCCATCGCCATCTTAGTGTTAGCCATCACCATCTTAGTGTTAGCCATCGCCATCTTAGTGTTAGCCATCACCATCTTAGTGTTAGCCATCACCATCTTAGTGTTAGCCATCGCCATCTTAGTGTTAGCCATCACCATCTTAGTGTTAGCCATCGCCATCTTAGTGTTAGCCATCACCATATTAGTGTTAGCCATCACCATCTCAGTGTTAGCCATCACCATCTTAGTGTTAGCCATCGCCATCTTAGTGTTAGCCATCGCCATCTTGGTTTTATGCCATCACCATCTTGGTTTTATGTCATCGCCATCTTGGTTCTATGCCATCGCCATCTTGGATTTATGTTATTGCCATCTTAGTGTTAGCCATCACCATCTTAGTGTTAGCCATCGCCATCTTGGATTTATGTTATTGCCATCTTAGTGTTAGCCATCACCATCTTAGTGTTAGCCATCGCCATCTTGGTTTTATGTCATTGCCATCTTAGTGTTAGCCATCACTAGGGATGTCCCGATCCAGCTTTTTGCACTTCCAATCCGATACCGATATTGTAGCTTTTAGTATCGGCCGATACCGATACTGGCCGATACCGGCCGATCCAAGCATGTATTAAAGATTACAGATATTTACTTATTTTGTTGTCAGAATTGATGCGTTCGCTCGCAGCACGCGCAAAAAATAGAGCAGACGCCGAATACATTGCTTCGCGGCACGGGACGGCCGCGCCTATTCGCGGTGCTCCGCGTCTGGTGTGAACTACACTTAACAGGGCCGCCAAAAGGAAGCGGGCTCCGCTACGTGCCTATTCGCGGCGCTTCCGCGGCTGGTGTGAACCAGGCGGGACATGCACAGACAAGTCCATCTTGTTGTTGTTTAGGGGATGCTGGACAGGTCGCGAGGTGTGCGCTAGGTGTGCTGGAAAACGCGGATCGGATTTTGGGGAAAAACTGAAACAAACTGGAATGGATTACCTACATCGGTGCGCTGGAAAACACGGACGTTTAGGCAGCAAAATTAACATTACATCACGTAGAAAGCAAATGTTAAATTTGTGAAACTAAATCATTGTTAGCTTTAGGTAAAACAAAGAGACGTTGGGTTTAGGCATAACAAACAAATGTTATGTTTATGAAAACTATCAACGTGACATGCAGAGTCCAACAACGGCCTCATGGATGAAACTCCCCTCCCCCCACCACAATAGTCTTGCAAAATGTTTGATCCCATACCACGAGCTCTGGATGTTGCATCGTCACAAGGAGGCTTTTAATGTGTGTGTCCACCACGGAAAAGGGTCTAATTAACATTCGACTGACATTGTTGTCATGCTGCAACACAATAAAATAGACAATTTGTGTCTCTGTAAACCAAAGATTTTATTTTGTGACTATTTCATGACCTTCTGTGAGACTGCTGTATAATGAGACATTGCAGTGTTCAAAGATCCAGCAAAACATTTCAACACAGAATATCGACAGACTTACCTCCAGCCTGCCATGTGTGTGTGTGTGTGTGTGTGTGTGTGCAAGCAGTCACGCACACACACAAACACACACACACACACACACCCGCCAATACACACAATGTGCTTCAAAAACACAACAAAGTCCACGTTGGACATCTCTCTCTCTCTCCCCGTCTCTCTCTCTCTACCCATCTCTCTCTCCTCTCTCGGCCTGCCATGCAGGAATTTGAGCATGAATTATACATAGCAACCTGGCAGCCTTGCAGCGAGCCCTGCTCTCAGAGCCATAATGGCCAGCATGACAGCAGCATAATGAAGTGAGCCACTTGACCCCCACCGAGCCGGGGAGCCGTCACACTCGCCATTTGCATCTCAATGATGCCAGGATTAATGGTGGCACATCTTGGAGCAGCACACACCAAAAAATTAATCAAAAATGTTTTCACAGGCAGCGTGAAGGTCAGAGCAGAAGAAGGACTTTTACAGTTTTTGTCACAGTTACTTCCTGACTGATTCACACACATCTGATTTAGTACGTGGATAATGAGACCTGTGTTTATTCAAGGTGAATATTGGGGAAACTGAGGGTTGAAGATAATTTATTTACTTCTTGTTAACTCATTTTTCAAATTGCAATTCAACTGATCTGAAACCTACCACGAATAAGTCAGAATAATGTTTTTAAAGGGAGACTACAGGTACATTGATATGGAAATGTTTTCTACCATTTTATGGAGCTGTTTCTTCAACGTTAAGGGAATTCACTGCAGCAGCAGGAAGTTTGGTGGCAGCAGCACGAACTAAAGATGTTCCATTGTGCTTTCAGAATGATAAAGGAGAAGAAACATCCATCCATCCATCCATTTTCTTCCGCTTATCCGGGACCGGGTCGCGGGGGCAGCTGCCTGAGCAGGGACGCCCAGACTTCCCTCTCCCCGGACACTTCCCCCAGCTCCTCCAGGAGGACCCCAAGGCGTTCCCAGGCCAGCCGGGTGACATAGTCACTCCAGCGTGTCCTGGGTCTTCCTCGGGGTCTCCTCCCGGTGGGGCATGCCTGGAACACCTCCCGAGGGAGGCGTCCAGGGGGCATCCGATGCAGATGCCCGAGCCACCTCAACTGGCTCCTCTCGATGTGGAGGAGCAGCGGCTCTACTCCGTGCTCCTCCCGTGTGACGGAGCTCCTCACCCTATCTCTAAGGGAGCGCCCCGCCACCCTGCGGAGGAAGCTCATTTGGCCGCTTGTATCCGGGATCTTATTCTTTTGGTCACGACCCAGAGTTCATGACCATAGGTGAGGGTAGGAACGTAGATTGACCGGTAAACCGAGAGCTTCGCCTTTCGGCTCAGCTCTCTCTTAACCACGACGTACCGTTACAACGACCGCATTACTGCCGCCGCTGCACCGATCCGCCTGTCAATCTCACGTTCCATCCTTCCCTCACTCGTGAACAAGACCCCAAGATACTTAAACTCCTCCACATGAGGCAGGAACTCCCCCCCGACCTGGAGGGAGCAAGCCGCCTTTTTCCGATCGAGAACCATGGCCTCAGATTTGGAGGTGCTAATCCTCATCCCGGCTGCTTCACACTCGGCTGCAAACCGCCCCAGGACATGCTGGAGGTCCTGGCTGGCTGGAGAAACAGCTTTTACTAAATGAGCTGAACGAGTCTTGATAGCCTGACTTGATAGTCTCTTCATTAGATCCTCTGCAGGTTGCAGCCTTCCACCTAAAAACCTTAGAGGCAAAGTGCCGCCCCTTCCTGTGTCCCCTGGGACCTTTTTTAAGAAAACAGCAGTTAACGTGAGAGTAAATATTTCTTGGACCTCAAATTACACGTGAAGTTTTTCAATTTAAAATATTTTACATTTCAACTAAGTTAGCCACCTAGCTGCTGTGTTGGTGACGTACATCGTGAGAGATTAGAGATGAAGTTCATTTCACACCAAACTAAATGAGACTACGATAGACCTTCTGGACTTGAAAAATGATCTTTTAAATTGACAAACGTTATGTTTAATTCATGGTACAATTTAAACAGGATAAATAACAGATTTGTCTCTCACCGCTGACTATTGTGCGTATCCTCTTTCCATGAGGGCCACAGGAAGAACGTGACTGTGAAGCTCAAATTAGCCCAAGATCAGATGACATCACTGTGACATCGTCCTCCTTTCAACAGACGTTACTCCTCTACACCTCGCTGATGAGCACAAAGTTAACTCAGAGTTCATGAAGGCTGAAAAGAGCCGGTCTCTGGTTTCCTAGCAACGACCGCTGAGACATCCCAGTAACGAGACAAGAGGACAGCATACTGAGACCGGTGGACCATGTTTGTCTGCAGGGCTCTGAACCCTCTATGGAACTATTTTCACACCACCACTATTTCTAACGCTCACATTTTATCCTCACAATGTTTATGTATCCTGAAAAAAGCGGAGCAATGCATTATGGTTCCCGTCTCAAACAGAACATTTCGCTGTAAGCTCCCTGACACGGAGAGTCGTATGAGAGTGAAGCGCTTTACCTACGGAGTCTATCTCGAGCAGCCGCTGGAGGTCGCTGATGCTGCGGATCTCGCTGCGGGAGAGCCGCTCCAGCAGCTCCCGGGGGAGAGGAGACTCCTGCGGGGAGAAAGTCAGTGAATTTACCGGGGATGGAGAAACAAAGCTGCGCGTCAGTGCCTCAGTGTCAGGTCGTTGCACTTCATTTACAAGGACCAAGTCATCATATGCGCCAAGAGAAATCTGTGCGTGATTACGCATTGTTTCATCGGTTGCACGTTTCCTTCTAGAAGTTGCTACAAATGTGTGTAAATGTCGGCTCACCTCAGCAGCGGTGCGTAACAGGCAGAGGCAGCCGGCGAGGAGGTGGTACAGCGCGGCTCTCATCTCCTCTCAGATCCACCGCAGAGGCACCAGGACGAGGCGTGGGTCCACTGCAGGAGCCGGGCTGTCGCTCCCTGCTCCCGGGAGCCCAGAAACATCCCTCGGGAGAGCTGGCCACCACCACGACCTCAAAGACGGGACGGAGCAGGCGCGCCTGAAGCTCAGGACTCCCGATGAAATGCGGGCAATGTTAAAAACAAGTTCGGATCCTGCTTCCGTAAGGTGAGAGTTTCCAAAATAGTAGAAAAGTGGAGTTAAGTTGGAGAGAAGCCCACCAATGAGTTAGTTCATAAAAACACGAAGCTCTTCATTTATTTTCACACATCCAACCATATCCATCAGCTTTTCCTCTATAATCCGTTCAGAAGCAGAGATGTGTGCGTCATGCAGCGCCGCCGCATCGCGTCACAGATGTGCCACACTGTTGGACAATCTGCTTCATGGAAACTTCTAGAAAGAATCACTTCTGTCCTCAATGCGAAGAAGGACAACGAGAAACAGCGGTTTAATCCCGGTCCCAGCGGTCCTGTGATCTCTGGGCTGAATGGAGTCGGGATGCTCTCAGTCACAGGATATAGCCGTGCGCGTCCCCGTGTCGCTGCGCGGCGAGCGCGCTTTGCGTAGTAGATCACACCACATGGAACCGAGGCAGTAAACTACAGCAAAGGAGTTTATTACAACTTCACACGCGGTTTCATGAACAATTAACTTATTAAGACGCAGTTTGATGTTTAAAGAGCTACAGACAGCTGAGTGGAAGGTGACACTCAACAAGGAATACAGCTGCATCACGTTTTCATTAAAGTCAAAAGAACCAGTTCAAGCGCTGTTACAAGTTTTCATTTAAGTTTTAATTCTCATTCAAAGTCATTCGAAACTATAATTTACTGGGAAACAGTCAGAAGGAGCGCAATGAGGCACAGAGACAGATAATACAAGGAATCATCACTACAACCAGAGATGTCACTAGGAATTAAAGGAGCCATATTATGAAAAACAGGTTTTCTCTGGTCTCTACACCTATAAACTGGTCCTCCCTGAGCCTGTCAACTCCCAGGATGAGGAAAACAAGCGACTCCTGCATGGTCTCTGCAGCCCCCCCACTGGTAAAACGGTGCTCCTACAGGCTGTTCAGATTCAGCTCCTTTCTTTACATAACGTAAGGAGTCATTTGCATGAGCCTGAACTCCTCTGCATGATGATAGGAGATCCGAAGGGGGGACATTTCGCAACACCGCTCTGAGAGCCGACAGCGCGGACGGAGAAAGCGGACAGACAGCGCCAACCGGAGAGACCCACAGTGAGCGCTGACAAGAGCATGGACAGACCGACAGCAGGACCGACAGCCCGGGCCAACAGCGGCACGGACCGGCACTGACTGACAGCACGCACGGAGAGTGTGGACCGACATCGCGGACAGAGAGCTTGAATGCGCGGGCCGACAGACCAACAGTGTGCACGGAGAGTGCAGCCCAACTTACCGGTCATGGCAAATGTCGCTCAGCAAAGTCCAGACTCTTCTCTGTTCTGGCGCCTCAGTGGTGGAACGAACTCCCGACCAATGTCAGGACAGCAGAGTCATTTGCCATCTTCCGAAAAAGGCTCAAGACTCACCTGTTCAGACTTCACCTCGACTCTACATAGCATGACCCACTAACACCCTCCCTCGACACCCCCCCAAAAAAAAAAACCTTACCTATAGCACTCTGATCTAGCACTGTTGCTCTTGAAGTACTACTTTACTCAGATGAGGACCTAACACTTGTTCTATTTTTAGCTCTTACTGCATCGGCAATGATACGTCATGGTTTCTTTGTTTCCTTCTTTTGACAAATGTACTTATTGTAAGTCGCTTTGGACAAAAGCGTCTGCTAAATGACCTAAATGTAAATGTAATGGCGCTGGGTGACCGGCTGGTGCTCCGTGAATAAATCCCTGTGCAGGTGAAGCTGGAGACAATCCTCCCTCTGTCTCATGTGCTCTGGTGCGTCTTCACTGCTGCCTCCGGTCGAAAGGAACCCGGGGGTGCGTGTCCAACAGAGCACCGTGCACGGTGGTCCGGGTCTGGTCTCTTGCGTTTAATTTTCACGGCTACGGTTCGTGTTAGCTTCTATGTGTGTGCTAACCACTTCACATCGGGCTGCTTCAGTAACGAGGGTCAGTACAAAGCTGGCTTTGCCTCGACACTGACCCTAGTAAAAGGATCTGTCCCAACCATACAGGACCAGCAACTTCACCTGAGCCACATAGGCAAGCCATAGCGATACATCCATGTAAACATTGGTGCATGCTACTGCTAGCGTAAGCTGCATCCTCTCTGTCTCTCACCAAGTAGGTGATGACAGACGGAGCTCATTAGCATTTAAAGGTACAGACACAGAAACAACCTGTTCTCAGCAGAGCTCATTTGAGCAACTTTTAGACAGCTGAACTTCAGGACCAGGATGGGTTTGGGACAATGCATATCGAATACAGTGTTGTTAGACCTCTGACAGCTGTGTGGAATTGAGGAAAATCAGTATAATATGGGACCTTTAAAGACAGCCCCAGGAGAAGCATCTTTGTAGTCCTGTATTAGAACTACAAACAGTGAAGAAGTCCAGCTAGTAACAACTTTAAAGGAACAGACATCGTCTTCTTCTTCCATTCTCTTCTGTTGAACAAGAGTTACTGTCATTAGACACATTAAAGCTGCATGCTTAGAACCTGATTATGTAAATGTGTCTTAAAGTGATAGCGTATCTAGTTCCTCTCTCCATTAGATAAGCTGCAGGTCTAAAGAATGTGATTAATTTCACCAGTTACTGTCCTGTAGGTTCAATCAGAGCTCAGAAATGTTTGTGTCATAAAGTACAGTAGAATAAACCAAGACTGATTTAAAGGTCACAGTGAAATCTGACAACAGAAATATGAACTTTACCCAAATAACTGTGTGTTGCCTTAAGGCAATTGTTTATTGAACTGTTCATAATTTCATGTCATAATGCAAAGGGAGTGTTTGTGGTGTGGTACATGTGTTCGCCACAAGGTGGAGCTGTTGTCTATGGGACACTATTATTGTGCGCACTTTCCAATGCTGTGTGGCCCTTAAGGCGAGTGTTTTCTTTAATAAATAACTTCAATGTGTTTTAGAATATGGTACAAGGCTAAAAACATTTGTAATTTCATTAAGAGTTGTTTTATATAAATACGTCAAGTTTATTTGCGCTTTGGGTTAAAAAAATATAGCGAAGTACTACTACTTCCGGTTCCCGCACCACTTCCGGTTCCGGGTTCCTCACGGTAAACAGGACATACGCTATGACTGGTGCGACGGTACTGCGTCAAATCTGTCCCCATCCACCTTGAAGTATCAAACAAGGCAATGCCGTAAGTTTTGTAAAGTGTTTATATGATGTTTAAGTAATTATATTTTGTATTAGTTAGGAGAGATGCGAAGTTTATGCACTTTATTTTAGCGATCACATCCGCTCACGTTCTTAATGCACTCTAATGTATTGTTGCAGTTTTCACCATCTGAAGAAGGAAATTAAATCTTCAATAACACGTCCCCTGTGGTCCTGGTCCTTCTTGAGTGGTTTAACTCGGTGTCATATCGATGGCGCTACAGTGAAAAGGCAACTTTCGATGCTTCATGGACACGATGGCAGCCAGCAACAAGTCGGAGAAAGCTTCAACGGTCGTCACATCTTCCTCACTGAGCAGCGTCGCCAGTGCTCGAGCCAAAGCAGAGGCAGCGAAGGTGAGGGCTTCATATGCAACTAAGGAAGCACAGCTAAAAGTGGAAAAAACGAAAATTGATGCAGAGCTTGAAGTGCTGATGTTGCACAGAGAAGCAGACATTGCAGTAGCTGAAGCAGCAGTGCTAGAAGAAGAGGCAGAGTGTGGGAGCAGAAAATCAGTATCGGACGAAGTAAAAAGAGAAAGAACACAGGAATATGTACAGTGTCAGATTAGGCTTTCTGAACCTCAAGGCTCCTCACTGCTTCCCCCCGCTAATGACAACAATGGTCACTCAGGTGAAACATTAGTGACGTGGGATGGATCACAAGGTTCAGTTCCAAAGCCACAGCCCAAAAGCAGTAAGCCAAAGTCTGATGACAATCACACACCTTTGCCCACTCATAGAGCATCCGAGACCCCGAGAGAAGTTGAACAAACAAAGACAGCTCTCAGTCCATTCTCCACCCCATTCACGCCTCACCACAATACACTGGCAAGCACGTCGCATTCAGCTGAGCCATTTGCACAATACATGGCACGCCGAGACCTCATCACTTCAGGTCTCTACCAGTATGATGACAGGCCAGAGAATTTTAGGGCATGGTTCTCTTCATTCAATGGTGCAACAGCAGAGGTCGCTCTCACACCAACTCAAGAACTCGACCTCATGACAAAATGGCTGGGAAAAGAGTCAAGCAATCAGGTGAAACGCATTCGCTCTGTACATGTCAACAACCCCGAAACTGCTCTGAAGAAAGCATGGGAGAGGCTTTCGGAGTGTTATGCAGCTCCTGAAATGATCGAAAAATCACTCTTTGAGAGACTGGACAGTTTTCCCAAACTAACGACAAAGGACAATGTAAAGCTACAGGAACTAGGAGATTTGCTGCAAGAGATCCACGGTGCAAAGGAGGACGGGTATCTCCCCGGCCTGCTTTATTTAGACACTTCACGTGGAATCGGACCAGTTGTGGACAAACTTCCATACGGGCTCCAAGAGAAATGGATGTCTCATGGCTCACAATACAAAGATGAACATGATGGTTGTTTTCCTCCTTTCAGCTACTTCTGCAAATTCATATGTAAAGAGGCCAAGAAACGTAACGATCCAAGTTTCAACCAGTACAACAGTCAAACGCACTCGAAACCTGAAAGGCCCTACCAAAGGAACTCTCACTCAGCTAAACCAATCGCAGTGCACAAGACTAACATTACACCCCCCAACAACGACCTTGACAAGAACTGCCCGCTGCACAACAAACCCCACCCACTAAAGAAATGCAGGACATTCAGGAACAAGCTACTGGACGAAAGAAAGGCCTTTCTCAAGGAGAAAGGAATATGTTTTAAGTGCTGTTCGTCAGACACTCATCTTGCTAAGGACTGTAAATCTACAGTAAAGTGCTCTGAATGCGGTAGTACATACCACAACGCCGTCATGCATCCTGGTCCTCCACCACAAACAGACAGAGCTCCTTCTCCTGCTAAAGAGGATGGCGGGGAGGGAGAAAGTTCAGACAGCGCAGCAGTAACTACAACCTGCACAGCAGTGTGCGGACCAGGTCAGTGGGGTCGATCATGTTCTAAAATATGTCTCACACAGGTGTATCGTAGAGGTGACCAAAACAGTGCTGTAAAAGCCTACGTTATTCTTGACGACCAGAGCAATCGTTCCTTAGCTAGGCCAGAGTTCTTTGAACTTTTTAACATTAAAACCGAACCTGTCTCTTACCACCTGAGAACTTGCTCTGGGCTAGTTGAAACATGGGGCAAAACGGCTGAAGGCTTTCAGATAGAGTCATTAGATGGGTCAGTAGTAATCCCACTGCCACTTCTCATCGAATGTGAGGACATTCCCAACAACAGAAGTGAAATCCCAACTCCAAACGCTGTACTGCACCAGCCACATCTCAAGTCCATTGCAAGGGACATCCCCGAGTTGGACCCTAAAGCAGAGATACTCCTGCTGCTAGGACGAGATGTTTTGCGTGCACACAAAGTCAGGGAGCAAGTCAATGGCCCTCATCATGCACCCTTCGCTCAACGCCTAGATTTAGGGTGGGTAGTAATCGGGGAGGTGTGCGTAGGTAACGTCCACAAGGAAACAGTCAGCTCATACAAAACAGTGATACTTGAAAATGGCCGTCCAACAGTTTTTGGGAAATGCGATAGCTTCCTACAAATAAAGGAAATGTCACACACAGCCAGGCCCAGCAAGGCACCTGAACTAACGCTGGGACAAACAGTTTTCAATCGCACTGAAAATGACAATAAGCAAGCTCCCTCCATAGAGGACACTCTCTTTTTAGAGATAATGGACAAAGCCATGTACAGAGACGACGACAATAGCTGGGTCGCCCCTCTACCCTTTAAAGAGCCTCGCCAACCAATGCCAAACAACAGAGTGCAGCGCATTCGCCAGTCTTCAAAACCGGAACAGTGGCACTACGTGCGCACCGAGGAAAACCCAGCGGATCATGCATCCCGCTCACTCACACCAACTCAACTAACAAAGACGACTTGGTTCACTGGACCTACCTTCATTCGTTGTCCACCTGCAGAAACAAAGCAAGAAAGCAAAACGTTTAAGTTGATTGAACCAGACAAAGACTGTGAAATCAGACCACAAGTTAAAACCTGCGCTACTCACCTCCAAGTACTCACCTGCAAACGCTTTGAACGCTTCTCCACCTTCAAGTCCTTAGTCAGAGCAGTAGCATTCCTCGTTCACATCGCAAAGTCTTTCAACGGCACAAATCCAAACAGTGTATGCAAAGGCTGGCACAAATGCAACTTACCTCGAACACAAGATGAAATGACCAAAGCTAAGCACATCATTCTTCAAAAAGCTCAACAGGCCGCCTTCGAAAAAGAACTGTCTGCCCTCAAAGCTGGCAAGCCAATTTCAAAACAGAGCCCCTTGCTGAGACTCAGCCCAGTCCTTCAGGACGACCTCATTTCAATTGGAGGCCGTCTCAAACACTCAGAGCTCGAGAACTTTGAAAAGAGCCCAATTGTTCTCCCTAAAGACAGTCACGTCTCACTCCTGCTCACTCGTCACTACCATGAGCAGGTCCACCACCAAGGCCGTCATCTGACGGATGGGGCAATAAGGGCAGCAGGACTGTGGATAATAGGTGGCAAAGGACTCGTGAACTCAGTAATCCACAAATGCATCACCTGTCGCAAACTACGCGGAAAACAGGAAGAACAACGCATGGCAGATCTTCCACCAGAAAGACTGAAAACATGTCCTCCCTTTAGTTACGTCGGCCTTGATGTTTTCGGGCCATGGACTGTCTCTAGTAGACGTACTAGAGGTGGACATGCACAAAGCAAGCGCTGGGCAATCATGTTTAGCTGTATGAGCTCAAGAGCTGTTCATGTTGAGGTGATCGATTCTTTGGACACGTCCAGCTGCGTCAATGCCCTGAGACGCTTCTTCTCACTAAGAGGACCCGCCAAAAAACTATTATCGGATCGTGGCACAAACTTCATCGGAGCTTCTAAGGAGTTAAGCATGGACAAGACACTCGAAAACTATCTAAAGGACCAAGGCTGCAGCTGGGAATTCAACCCACCTCACGCCTCTCATATGGGAGGCTCCTGGGAGCGAATGATTGGTGTTGCTCGGAGAATATTGGACTCTATGCTGCTCCAAAGCAAGGTGCAACTCACTCACGACGTGTTGTGCACACTCATGGCCGAAGTCACCGCAATCATAAATGCACGGCCGCTCCTTCCAGTTTCTTCCGACCCCGACAATCCCTTCATTCTATCTCCATCAATGTTGCTCACCCAGAAGTCTTGCCTTCTTCCACCTCCTGGAAATTTCATGGACCAAGACCTTTACACCAAGCAATGGAGACAAGTTCAGGCTCTTGCTAACCAGTTTTGGACACGCTGGAGGCGAGAGTACCTGCCGTCACTACAAAAAAGACAAAAATGGACTGTTTCTCGAAGGAATCTTGAAGTTGGTGACCTAGTTCTGCTGAAAGACAAGCAGGCTCCACGCAACAGCTGGCCCATGGCTAGGGTCATTGCCACCTTTCCTGGAAAGGACAATCACGTGAGAAAGATTGAGGTCAAAGTAAATGATCAAGGTAGTGTAAAGACTTTTATGCGACCAGTCACTGAAGTCATTCTTCTTCTGCCAATGGACACTTCTTTTAAGGTTTAGTTAACTATAGTGGCCTACGAGGCCAGGCGGGGAGTGTGTTGCCTTAAGGCAATTGTTTATTGAACTGTTCATAATTTCATGTCATAATGCAGAGGGAGTGTTTGTGGTGTGGTACATGTGTTCGCCACAAGGTGGAGCTGTTGTCTATGGGACACTATTATTGTGCGCACTTTCCAATGCTGTGTGGCCCTTAAGGCGAGTGTTTTCTTTAATAAATAACTTCAATGTGTTTTAGAATATGGTACAAGGCTAAAAACATTTGTAATTTCATTAAGAGTTGTTTTATATAAATACGTCAAGTTTATTTGCGCTTTGGGTTAAAAAAATATAGCGAAGTACTACTACTTCCGGTTCTCGCACCACTTCCGGTTCCGGGTTCCTCACGGTAAACAGGACATACGCTATGACTGGTGCGACGGTACTGCGTCAAATCTGTCCCCATCCACCTTGAAGTATCAAACAAGGCAATGCCGTAAGTTTTGTAAAGTGTTTATATGATGTTTAAGTAATTATATTTTGTATTAGTTAGGAGAGATGCGAAGTTTATGCACTTTATTTTAGCGATCACATCCGCTCACGTTCTTAATGCACTCTAATGTATTGTTGCAGTTTTCACCATCTGAAGAAGGAAATTAAATCTTCAATAACACGTCCCCTGTGGTCCTGGTCCTTCTTGAGTGGTTTAACTCGGTGTCATATCGATGGCGCTACAAACTGTATTTTGTATTTATTTATTCTGTATTTATTCCAGCAAAATGAGGATACAGAGTCTGTAAAAATAACTAAATAAAACAAAAAAAGAAAAATAGCCTTTACAGAAATGCTTCTTTCTAAAGTATATTCTTTCTACAGACTATGATGCTATAATCCTAAAACTCCCTTTCACCAGTATGACATTATTTTGAAAATAAAGATTTAAAATTGATTTGGGGGGCTTAGGAACCCTTAACAGAAGCTCCAGCCCCCCTAATGTAGGCCTAACAACATCACTGACTACAACCAAATACAGCCGCCACCCAGCCTAATGTAACCACACCCATGTACCAGCACACCACTGTCTGCCCCAGACAGCACCCTCCGTTCTGAAGTGAAGCCAAACTGAAGTGATCTACACTTGCATTCTCTCTGTTGGCCATCAGGGGGCGACTCCTGTAGTATATACATTCAGTCAGTCATATAACATTTTATAGCATAGATCAGCAAAAATAGCTGTGTAACTCACTTAATCTAGATGGGGACAGGGGACTGAAAGAGCTCAGAACGTTGATGGGATACAATAAAAAGCCAGTAGGTGTTCACGTGAGGACGCCATTGTATCACCAACATGTATATGACATGTGTATGATGCACTGCAGCTTTGTTTGAGCTTGAATAGCCGTGTAAAAGTGAACCACGAGCAAAAGTTCACCATTCATTGTTGTGTTGGTGCGCTAGAGGTTATCGTATTTCCGATGCTCATTTTATACGTTGTGCTGCAAACCATCGAGTGCAGCAGATATCGAGGGGTCATCTTTCCGCAGTTATGGCAGGATCTCTGTGTAAAAAATGCCTAGAATGTCAAAGAGGTGAGGGTCAAAGGTCAAAGGCCTCCCACACTTCTCTTACGTAAGCAGCTCCCACTGACACACCTGTTCCTACTTCTGTCATCTCTTGAACCAGTCACAGCTCCGACACTAGAAGATACAGTATATGACCTCATATATACATGATGTGTCATGTGTGTGTGTGTGTGGGGGGGGGATAATAAAACTCATTAATGAGTTTCCAGAGCAGAGACTGGCTGTCCAGAGAGACAAAGACGGAGAGTTCACAGATTCCCTAGACTTTGGCCTATTGGTGGTTCTATATGCAGGGTCAAAGGTTAAGACTCCTGGAATTAAGCCTTTGGAAGCCCCTCAAATGTGATGTGCTTGCTGACAGGGATCTATAGTACGGTTCAAATAAAGGACGGACACAAACCGAGCACAAGTCACAACAGCAAGAGTACTTTACAAAACGCCATAAAGACTTCATCCTGTGACTGAGAGCATCCCGACTCCATTCAGGGATTAAACTGCTGTTTCTGGTTCTCCTTCTTCGTATTCAGGACAGGACTGATTCTTTCTGGAAGTTTCCATTAAACAGAATTCCAAGGATAGCATTGAATGCCGCTTGAAATAGCATTGAAAGCAATGAAAGCATTGAAAGCATTTCAAGGATGCTTGCTCAAATGCTTACCCAGTTTGTAGGTCACTGCACGTTCAGGGGAACTGATGATGCTGGCATGAAGAATTAACCGAGGGGACGCGGAATATGAGGACCAAGGAGGCGTGGACACGCCTGGCCGCTCCACCAATCAGATGAATCCTGAGGAAGAAAGGAGTATAAAACTGCTGGACTGTGATGTTTGGGAGTACTGGTGGAGGCTGGGCAGTTATCTACTGTGTGTGGTCTGTCGAGGGGAAGCGAGTGTGCTCTGCTTTGCAAAGCATATTTGTACTTATTATTAAATATTTTTTATCAGAATTCTGGCTATTTTGTTGACGGTGATCCTTCTCTTGTAAGTGGGGATCTAGAACCCAACACCATCATGGCGCCGGATTCTTCCCCTTGTTCCACCCAAACATGAGAGCGAGCATGACCAAGGATACATGATGTCATTTTAACATCAACTTTAAGTTCATCGTTTTCTCTCATACTCAGAGGCGTAGTGGGACGGCACTACTTTTTTTGTTGTGTGAATTGCAGTTTAGTTTTTTTTACATAATAAATGGTCTACATTTAAGGTACATTGAGTTCTACCTGTGAGAATGTAACTGTTAGCAGTGAGCTTTTTTCTTCTCTTTTTTTGCAGCCTATCAATCAAAAAACGTTCCAGGCTGACTCTGCTGCTGGTTGAGGCCGTGGGTCAGGTCGCTATTTTCAAAGAAATATGCAGCCTCGTTTCACCTCATGCTGGATTCCATCAATGTTGGGTCAACTCACAGTATATCACCTTCAAACCTTAAAGCTATGGTCTACATTCTGAAAATCAGTTGAGCCTCTGAGACAGATTTGAAAAAAAAACCCAACGAAACCCCCCCCCCCCTTCATTTCTCGAATCTTCATGTGCACACGAAACCACCTACTGGCCAAGTGTATAACCACAGGCAGCTGTATCTGAACCACATAAAGGCAGGAACACACCGGCCCGACCATTAGACGTCTGAAGCGTTGGAGAGGCTCGGAAGAGGTCAGGAACACATATGTTTGGTGTGTACAGCTGCGTCGGAAGCTTTCGGAGCCGCGCGGACGTTGTCTGATCAGACTGAGCATGCGAAGTCTGAGGAGGTGGGCCGTTGGACGTCTGAGCCATTGGATACTCTGATTGGCGGTGTGCTAGCGAATCAGAGTATCCAATGGCGGTGTGTGGGCGGGGCGGAAGTGATGATGGTTTCTCCGTATTACTCGTTCCCTACTGAGACGACTTCTTCGTAAAATAATGAGCCCGAGAGCACACAACGCGAGTGTCACCCTAGCCAGAGTCATCTTTCCAGAAATGCCAAGTATTTAGTCCACAAAGTTCTTCTCGAGTCGAACGAATACTGAACCAAATCTGTGTGTGCATTGTTTTTATCTGCACTCCGTTCTGTCATTTACTGTTTTCCTGTTTTGGAGTACTGGCACGAGACTAGCGCCACCCGCTGTTAAGGAGGCTTATTGCATCTCGCGCAAGCGCAGAACGTACACGCTGCTGTGTCATCGGAAGCACGTTGAAGCGGTGTGTACAACGCAACTTTTCTGCCACTCTGTTGCCTCTCAGACGAGAGGCAACAGAGTGGGCGGAGAGTGGTCGGATAAGGCAGTTGGACGTCTGGGCGGTGTGTGGGGGCCTTAATGTGTGATGCATTGCATTTTTGTGTCTATTATGTCTGTTGGGAATGACTATGAATTATTAATTACTTAAAGATCATTCATATCGTTTTATTATTCTATACAGACAGTGCGGAAACAGGGAGGAAGAGGACATTGGGGGAAGCTGATCCCAGGCCGGGAGTCGAACCCGGGATCGCCACATCAAGGACATTTTGAGCCTCTGTACATGGGGCAGCTGCCCTAACCACTGCGCCACCGGCCACCCCATGGTGAAATAATTTCTGTACATAAATGATCACATATGTGTATACATATATATATATATATATATATATATATATATATATATATGTGTATTTTTTTAATGTATTCTGTGTGTGTAAATTTTCCCCAAATGGTAAAATCATCACTCTCCTAAATCTCTCTCTCTCCCTAAACTCTCCAAACTATCTCCAAACTATATTATTTATATATATATATATATATATATATATATTATTCTTTCATTGATGTATCTATGTAGATAGAAAATGTATTCTTTATTGTGGTACTCCTGTGATTCCATTTATCACACCCTGGAGAGATCAGCTGTTCATCTCCCTCATGTACTGAAATGAAATGTTAGAACAACAGTGTGATCTACAATAAGTAAACACCTCTAACTGCTCTTTAATATGGAGAGTCTGTGGATAAAAGCGAGGTTAGTGAGGTGAATGTTCAGGGAATGTGGAAAACATTGTGAAAAAAGCTAAAGCTTCATAAAGCAGCACTGGAATCTGGAAATCCAGCCCCGAGCATTCAGACAAACACCTCCACATTTACCCACACACACACACACTCACACACACACACATACACACACATTTTCTTGTCCTTCTTAAATGTGCATTCAAGATCCATAATAAATACAGACATAATTTTTTTCATCATAATGAAAAAGCTATATATATACACAGAGACATCGTTAAGATTTAAAGAGTGGTGTGTGTGTGTGTGTGTGTCTAGGATGTTTATTGTGAAAGGTAACGACTAAAGGAGCAGTATACGCTACCATTGTCAAAGTGGAGGGGTGTAAATGTGTTTAATAACTAAATAAAAGTACTTTGTGCTCATTTGTGTTGTCCTGCTCAAGCTGCATATTTGAATCAAAAAAATGAAGATACCATTACTTCACTTTTTTCCTCTAATGCTCCTACAGACAATTGGGAGGAAGAACCCAGAGAGAACCCACTGATCACAATAAAAAAAAATGGTGAATTTCCATTATTGGTATAATCGTGAATATCATCATTAAAAATACATTTTTAAATGGATTTATCCTTGATTTATGCAGGGAGACCTTATGTTTTATGCTTATATCAGATTATTATTATTTTTTATTATTAGTATTTTTCACAAAAAATAAATCTGTGATGCGATAAAACGTTTTAAGCATTTTTTGATGATTATCAGGATAATATTGGCCGGAATAATCGTGTCATGACACTTTCATATAATCCCTAACCAGCACATAACAGGGTATCGGAGTCAATCACACCGTGACCCATTGCTAGAAACACGTCACTTACAAACCTTTGCGTAAACGCTCACCTCTGTCACAGGAAGCCAATCAAATGGAGCAAGAGGCGGGCTTTACCACTTCACCACATCCTGGTACATGTGGTAGGAACAGATAATGAAAGGTTGATACGAGTGGAGAGCAGCTCTGGCCCATTCTGTACAGTGCCTCAGAGTTCTTGGCCCAGTTCAGTTTATTGTCATGCACTCCCAGGTGTCCTCCACCATGTCCACGTTGACCCCCCGAATGGTTACAGGGGTCACCGGTCTTCCTTCTCAGGTCAACAACAAGCTCTTAGTCTTGGTCACAGTGAGTTACAGTGAGTTGCAGGAAGTTGTCCTCACACCAGGTGACAAAGTTTCAAACCTTTCAAATCGTAGACTACAGCTTTAAAATGGACCTTTTTTACTCACTGTGGACATTTTTGACACTAGGCTGCATGCTGTTTCTACGTTTATGTTCCAGAAATTTAACAAGATGGAAATGCAATGTGTCCTTAATCAAAATGAAAAATGGTAGACTGACATTATTGGCATAAGTTTGAATGTATTTATCTGTTTGGAGGGCGGGACAGCCACTCAGACAGCTGACTTTAACCACACCAGAGGAATTGATACCAAAACGTTCTCATGTTTGCAATATTGATATTTATACAATCCAGGGTGTACCCTGCCTTCACCCGATGACAGCTGGGCCCTGTGACCCTGAATACAGGATAAGCGGTAGACGATGGATGGATATTTATACAATAAAAAATTAATTTTTTTATCAATACAAAATTGCCGTGGAAAATATGATACTATTCTGTTTCACAAATTTTCCAATACCTGTAATCGTTAATTTCTGTAATGATAACATTGGTGATTTACAGCTCTATAATCATGCTGCAGAGTCTAATATAATAATAATACTATATCTAATGTAGTTCTGCCCTTAAACTGCAGATGAGCAGAGTGTTGAATTATCTCTCTTTATTCAGTCCCAGAGTTCTTCTTTCCCACATAACCTTCCACGTAGATCCTTTATTTTAATGAGTTTATATTTACAAAAACCATGGTGAACACTTGTTGTATAACTTATCTTTTATAACTTTTCCATTTCTTTTCTTAGACGCAGACTGACGCAAATACATTTTGCACCACATTGAGGTTTGGTGACCTTGCTCAGAAGCACTGCAGCTGTGTTTGGTACACTCAACACACACTGATGTCCTATGGGAAAGGAGAATGCCACCATTGGGATGAAAAACAAGAGATTTTGGGAGGCGGGGGTTTGGAGATATGAGCAGCAGCAGAAAAGTGAGTGTTTACGAGACAGAGGGCCAGTAAAAGTTAATCCAGCTCGGGATAAAACTTTTACGAGCAGGGTGGGGGTGAAGGGCAATCCTCGAATTTATTCACAAAACCAAGCACATGATGGAAAAAAAACCCTTTATACAAATTTTCCCAACATTAATTATTAAAGCGCTTTCCAGAAAGTCAGAATGGATTTCAGTGTAAACCCAGATCGAGTCCACAACTACTATTGTGCCAGCATGAATGTTTGGTCATCCGCCAAGTGGAGACTTATCCTGGATTACCATCTCAAATATGCTGCATTTACCTATATGTAACAGTCCAGCTCACCGTCTGTCCATCATGAACGCTGCATTCAGGAGGGTTGGGGAAAACACAGGGCCCTTGTCCTGCATGAACTCAGAGTCACAGTCTTATGGAGAGGCCATACAGTAAGTGCTGGACCCCCCCCCCCCCTCCCCCCCCAAACAAATCAGATTTACTCTGCTTTACAGCACTCGGAGAATACCTCCACATATGCTGCACACATTTCTAACTCCACTACTTAAATAAAAGATTTATAAATGAGGAATTTTGAATCTGGATCTTAATCTGGATTGGGATAAACAGTCATAGAGAATCTAGTAAGTGCAGTTTCAGGGACAGTATTTTGTGCCACACTGAATATTAGGGGGGAACGCTTGTTAGCAGAAGTAGCATGTAAACAGTTTAGCTAGTTAACGTTATAACAGCATTCAATGAATGAATGGGAAGACAGTAATATATGTGTGGTATGACTCAACACAAACCTTGAGACACATAATATCATTGTGTTACAATGTGATGACATCGTCAATACTTCCATCCATAACAAACAAAATTTGTGTTATGGATGGAAGTATTGAATGTGTTTTAATTGTTAAAAATGATGAGTTTTCCTTTTGTCTAGATCAGGTGTCTCAAACTGATCGAGTAAAGGGCCGCTGTGGCTGCAGGTTTTCATTCCAACCAAGCAAAAACACACCTGATCCAACCAATCAAGGTGTGAAGGCAAATCAGGTAGGTGAATAAGTCGAGTCAGGTGTGTTCTTGCTTGGTTGGAATGAAAACCTGCAGCCACAGCGGCCCTTTACTGGATCAGTTTGAGACATCTGGTCTAGATGTTTTTCCACCAGATATAGAAGATGTCCGTCCACTGTGACATTGTCACAGCCAGGCCAGGTTCCTCAGAAGCCACACCTACTCACTCACCCTCAGCCACATCCTGCAATCAGTCTCCCACAGCTCATGTCTCCCGTTCACTCTCCCCTGATTACTGAATCCCCTACACTTGTGTTTCACTGGACTCCTAATTCAACCTCACTTCCCCAGCATTCAGTGTCTGGTCTCGTCAGCAAGTGACACAAAGGACTCATGCTCAGCACTTTCTGGACTTCTCTGCCAATGTCCTAAGGACTCCTCAGTTAAGACGTTTTTGACTACCTCCATTGCCTTATCTCGACATTGGACTAGTGTGCTGTTGAAGTTTGCTTAATAAAGCCTAAGAACTGTTTCAACTACTATGGTGTGTCGTGACAGACATCATGTAGTTGGATCTGTACAGTGAGAACGGCTCAGGAAACTCTCCACATTAATAATTCTTATTATTCATTCTTATTATTAATCCTCCTGATCACCAGTCAATGAATGGGCTATTTTCGCCTTTATTTAACAGGTAGGACAGTGAGTGGAAAGGTGAGAGGACGGGAATGACATGCAGCAAAGGGTCACAGGTCAGACAGGAACCTGGGCCGCTTTGGTGGACTCGCCTTCGTACATGGGGGGCAACCCTAAGTGAGCTATCTGAGCACCACAACATGACACACCACTCTAAACACTGTAACTATACTCCTCTCAATTTTTTGGTGAAACATTTTTACACTACAAAATATTGATGAATAAGAAACTTCAATGAAATCAATTGAATATACCAATTGAATTGAGTAAATATCAGTGCAAAATGTAAGTAGATCTGAATAACTTAATTTCGTACCATTACATTTCAAATTGAGTAGGTCATTAAAAGCTTAAGTCAATGCAATAGTAATCTTTACTCAAAACTACTATAGAATATTACCTAAAATATGAGTAGATATATACAAAATACTTGGTAGATGTACCTGAAAGAAAGTATCATTTAACAAGACAAATGTACTACATTTACTAAGTTTTTAAGTAAATTGAATTCATACTGAACTTTCAATTGTCAAAATAAATCTGATACATGTACTTAATTTTTAAAAATGTATTTCAGCATGTTTATAATGTCAATTTATCTAATGAAACCAAATTACAAAAAACTAATTGTATACAGATTCACTTTTTAATTTAATTTATGTTTAGTTAACATTTATTCATTAAATTGTGACAGTCAACCTGTTCAACATGGGTTATTCTGCAAATTACAATTGCAGTCTAATAAGCAGGTGCCAAATCATAAAACTATTCAATCCACCAGGTTTATTTAATGATCTTGTGAAAAACGTCCATCTGAGGTTAACATAGAATTAGAAAAGAGATCAAATGTGCCCATATTACATTGATTATGGAATATGAAAATAACTAGTTGGCGATATACAATATACAGAACCTGTTTCACGGTCTTTACACTTTACCAAGTTTACATTTCAAGCAAAAAGCTTTATGAAGTAGAGGCTCTCTTAGTATGAGCTAAATAATAAATAATTTGTGTGTTTGTGGAAGGACAGGCTTTTGCAGTTCTGCAGTTAAGTGCTCAGGAAACTCACTTTTGTACACATATCATAGTGTAGAATTATTGTTTCATGTGGGAAACACAGTATATCGCTGTACACATTTACTACTATAGCGTTTATTTTTTGTTATATTAACTGAGGCTCTGAAAAATATCTTAGTGTACAAGCAGATAAATAAAGAATTAACACAGAGATACAGTGGACGGAAGCAAGATTCTCTGTCCAAAAATGTTACTTTCATTTACGTTTTACTTCTGTTCACAGCACATTGTGATATCAGTAGGTGTTTGGATGGGACGATATGGGATTTTATCACAGATTCCAATAAAGAATACTCACAATAAGTTGATCCTGGTGAATTTCCATCATCGGAATAATTGTTACTATTATTATGAGTTATCTATCATTTATTGATGAAGTTATGATTTATGATCATCTAATTTAAAAATATTTGATTGTTTTTCACTAAAAAGGATGTTCAGAAAAATTATTATCTGTGAGATAATCAAAATATGTATAAGTAAATAAGTACGTTTTAGTGCCATATTAAGAGCTATAATCATATTCTGATGATAATCAGGATAATATTGGGACTTGTAGGCCAGGATAATTTTGACATGACATTTTAATAGCATGTCTAGTTATCCATAAGGTTTTAAAGGCCAGACCAGGCCAAGACAGACCGGTTCTAGCAGTGAACAGAAGTGACCATATTTAGACTGAGGAGGAGCCACGGGTGGATCTGAGCAGCATCCTTGATCTGGATTCTGGTGTGAAGCCGCATAATTCAAGATCAACTTTACAGCTAAGTGTTAAAGTCATTCAAGTAGCTAACTGCAATGGAAGTTTGGTAGCAACAGCAGCAACGCAGCAACGGTAGTGAGAGTGACGACATGGTAGCAACCTGTCCATCAGCAGGTAAGCCCCGCCCCTAAAGCATCCCCTGCTTTCTGGTCTGGTGGACTCTAAATGGACCATCATGTACTAAATGAACATCATGCTGGATTGAAGAAGACTTGAAACTAGCGAAAACAAAAACACTGAAACAAGCGTCGAGTGGAATGAAACATGTAACTTGAATCTAACTTTTCAAAATGTGCATTAAAACATGTTGCTGGAAACCCGTCTGCTGAGTCCCTGAACACATCAGTGGAGACTTTTTTGTTAAAGTTGACAGAGAACCAGGTCTGTGACTATCAGATCGGGTCAAGTCTCCCGGCCAGCTGGGAAACTGTGAATGGAAACAAGAAGCTCAGTGACCTTCAACAATGACCGCTGACATGCCCTTGAGCAAGGCGTAGACTTTACAGGTGCCAGCGTGTGAGTATGAGCGTGAACCGTGACGCTGATAAACACCACCTGCTTAGTTAGAAAATGAAGAAAGAAAAAAACACACACACACCAAGAAAATAATTTCTTCCTGAGTTTCTATCCTAATATTATGTATCCCGCACCAGATGGCATGAATACATATAGACCTTCTAATTAGACAGAAATAAACCTTCAATATGTGAACTAAACAGAGGAATGTCTCCGCTTCTTATCTGAGTCTGGAGACAAAACATGACAGTGTGATACTTCCTGTACTGTGTTCACCACACAGCTGCACCTCATCGGATCAGAAAGGATGTAAAAATACAGGAATTTTTATTATATTTTAAAGTTAAATGCATTCTTTTGATGCACTCTGAGTGCTGAATTGAGAGTTGAGGTCTATAAATTATAAAATGCTCGTAAACAATGCAATAGACTCACTGGCTGGTTTGATATGAAACACCCACAAAGCAGGTTAGCGTTAGCATTAGTGTGTTCAGGCCCCTCCCTCTCTGGACAGTCTGGCCCGGTTCACAGTCTGGCTGAGCCCCGGTGGGGGCTCTAAAGGTCATCTGATCCATGAGCCACCTTCAACCCAGGTCTAAGCTGAGAAGAGTTCAATATGTTGGAAAGTTTGAATGGGATTGAAATATTGAAGGACATCCTGGATGTATGAAAGAGTATGAATTCATGTCACGTTTGAACATGTGTCCATTCATCTGGATGAGGGGAATTTGTGGAAACAAATATTTCTGTATTACCATTTTATACTTTAATATTTTAGTATAAAAAGTTATGAGAGGAAGACCAAACATAGATTTTGTTATTATAGATATAACGGACCTGCATGTGCTTCTAGCCTTGCTAGCCGTGCTTCACACTACATTCAGTCTGTTCATACATTCACAATCTGATGGCAGAGGAGCCGCCTGCACATCAGGAGCTACACATTCACACGGCACTGATGTCACTGGTGAGGCTCCTCCCACACAGAGTTCATCATGAAACTGTGAGAGGCTGAACTGTATTTATGAATCAGTAATACTGGATAAGACATGGACTTTAGAATCATGGGAGTTTTCCTGTACAAAGCAGCAAAAGAGGTGATGTGTTTGACGTCCTGTGATGTCACAACGGCACGTCAAACACGTTGATGCTGAAACAACAGTGCAGCGCTTTTTAACAGCCGGCGCTGTTCCAGGAAGGAATGACATCATCGTCGTCTTTCATCAGTCCTTTAAACACAGAAAATGATGTTTCATTTGGAGGACTTGTGTTTCAGCTGGACAATAGAATAATAAATGCATGTTTTAGTGCTCGGTTGCTGATTCATACATAAATAAGCATAAATGTGATAAAAACATTTGTCTGGATGTTAACAGTCTTAGCGTGTCTCACTTCCAGCAGCTGCAGCAGAAGGTTCACACCTCTTCCCTTTTCCTCTTCCTCCAATTCTATCACCTCTCACTCCCATGTTTGCCAATTGATGTATGTGATAAGCTGATTATCACCACAACAACAACAAAAGCACTCTTATTTAGATTGACAGGGTCCAGCTGACAGCTGTTGGGTCAGTGTGCAGCTAAAAACAGCCGCAGCTGGATCTTCTGACCAGCGGAACATTTGATTCAAACGTTCATGCGTTCATGCGTTCACAATAGTTCATCGTCTCAGTTGGGAGACTTTAATCTCCTCTGTGGAAATGATTGGGAGGCGCTGAGGGAGTCAATTGTGTTTTCCATTAATGAATCATCAGGAAGTGTTGGTGAACCCTGCTGACCACACACACACACACACACACACGTTACTGTGAACACACATGAACAGAATGACAAGTACACCGAAAAAACAAACTTTGTGGGAGAGCAAGATATATTAAATTAACTTTCATAATTTCTACATTGTACTATTATAATTCAAATATTACTAGAATAAACTTTAAATATATTTTTATTTTATGTCGATATAACTTTCTATTTTATTTCACTATAAAACAAAAAGCATAAAAGTTGCCAAAGAGACGCTGAGGGAAAGCAGAGGGTTCCTGCATTTCATTTGAGCTGATGTAAATATAAAGTTTTCATCTGAGTGATGCTTAGCTCAAACTGTCTAACAGCAACAGCTAGTGTATGTGTGTGGGTGTGCGTGGGAATGTGTATGTTTGTGTGTGTGGGTGTGTATGTCTGTGCATATGGCTATGTGTGTGCGTGAGTGTGTATGTCTCTGTGTATCTCTGTGTGTATATTTGTGGGGGTGGGAGGCATTTACATTACATTACATTTAGGTCATTTAGCAGACGCTTTTGTCCAAAGCGACTTACAATAAGTACATTTGTCAAAAGAAGGAAACAAAGAAACCACAACGTATCATTGCCGATAAAGTAAGAGCTAAAAATAGAACAAGTGTTAGGTCCTCATCTGAGTAAAGTAGTACTTCAAGAGCAACAGTGCTAAGATCAGAGTGCTATAGGTAAGGTTTTTTTTTGTTTGTTTTTTTTTTGTTTTTTTTTTTTGTTTTTTTTTTTGGAGGGGAGGGGGGGGGGGGTGTCGAGGGAGGGTGCTAGTGGGTCATGCTATGTAGAGTCAAGGTGAAGTCTGAACAGGTGAGTCTTGAGCCTTTTTCGGAAGATGGCAAATGACTCTGCTGTCCTGACATTGGTCGGGAGTTCGTTCCACCACTGAGGCGCCAGAACAGAGAAGAGTCTGGACTTTGCTGAGCGACATTTGCTTGATTTCAGCGATGGTGGTACCAGCCGGCCAGCTGAAGTAGAAGAGCGAAGTGCTCGCTTCGGGGCATGAGGTTTGACCAGTGTTTGAAGGTAGAAGGGTGCCGTTCCATTGATGGCCCTGAAGGCCAGTGTCATCGTCTTGAATTGGATGCGTGCTGCAACAGGGAGCCAGTGGAGGTCACGGAGGAGGGGGGTCACGTGGGAGAATTTGGGTAGATTGAAGATAAGGCGTGCTGCGGCATTCTGGATACGCTGTAATGGTTTAATCGCAGAGGCCGGGAGTCCGGCCAGGAGAGAGTTGCAGTAGTCAAGGCGGGAGATGACCAGTGCTTGGACCAAGAGCTGCGTTGCATCCTTTGTGAGGAGGGTCCGAATCCTGCGGATATTGTAGAGGGCGAATCTGCAGGATCGGGCCACAGCAGTGATGTTGGGGGTGCAGGATAGTTGGTCATCGAGGATTACACCCAGGTTCCTCGCAGTTGAGGAAGGTAATACTGTGATGCCCTCGACAGTGACCGACAGGTCCATGCGAGGGCAGTCTTTCCCTGGGATGAAGAGGAGTTCGGTTTTGTTCAGGTTGAGCTTGAGGTGATGTGCAGTTGTCCAGACAGAGATGTCAGCCAGACAGTTTGAGATGCGAGTTGCAATGTGAGCGTCAGAGGACGGGGGAAAAGAGAGGAACAGCTGGGTGTCATCTGCGTAGCAATGGTAGGAGAATCCATGCGATGTGATAACAGAACCTAGTGATCTGGTGTATAGTGAGAACAGAAGCGGTCCTAATACTGAGCCTTGAGGGACGCCCGTGTCCAGAGAGCAGGGTTTGGACATAGAGCCATTCCATGTGACCTGGAAGGTGCGGTTTGTCAGGTATGATGTAAACCAGGCGAGAGCAGAGTCAGTTATGCCAAGTTCAGCCAGAGTGGAGAGGAGGATTTGGTGGTTGACTGTGTCGAATGCAGCAGATAGGTCGAGGAGAATGAGAACAAAGGAGTGGGACGAGGCTCTGGCGTCTCGCAGGGACTCGGTCACTGTGAGGAGGGCCGTCTCAGTGGAGTGAGCAGTCCTGAATCCTGATTGATTAGGGTCTAGGAGGTTTTTCCGCAAGAGATAGGATGACAGTTGGTTGTAGGAGGCACGTTCCAAGGTTTTAGAGAGGAATGAAAGAAGAGATACAGGTCTGTAGCTTTGAATGTCAGTAGCGTCTAGGGTGGGTTTTTTAAGGAGAGGCTTCACGATAGCGGTCTTAAAATCCGCTGGAATGACACCTGAGGTGAGGGAGGAGTTGATCAAGGTGGTGAGGAATGGCAAGATGTCGTGTGAGATGTCCTGGAGAAGAGAGGAGGGAATCGGGTCAAGGGAGCAGGTGGTGGCGCGGTTAGATGTAACAAGTGCGTGGACGTCCTCAGAGGTGAGGGGGCTAAAGCTGGTAAGACCATCCGAGTTGAGAGTTGGGGGAGATGTCTTCTGGGAGGGAATAGGCGTGAATGAGGAGCTGATGTCATGTACTTTCTTGGTAAAGTAAGTTGCAAAGTCATCGGCAGTAAGGGAGGAAGGGGGGGTAGGGGCAGGAGGGGTGAGGAGGGAAGAGAACACGGAGAAGAGTTTCCTGGGGTTGGAGGCAGAAGAGTTGATCTTAGCCAGGTAGAAGGCAGATTTGGCTGCCGAAACAGTTGAGGTGAAGTCAGAGAGGAGGAGGTGGTAGTGAGCAAGGTCCTCATGATGTCCCGATTTCTTCCATTTTCTCTCTGACGCTCGCAACAATGATCTGTTGGTTCGCAGAGGTTCAGACAGCCAGGGAGGGGCAGGAGATGATTGCGCCGGTCGTGAGATTGGGGGACAGAGTGTGTCCAAAGAAGAGGAGAGTGAGGACATCAGGATAGAGGAGGCTTCCTCAGTAGACATTAAGGAGAACTGTTCCGAGGATGGGAGCGAGGAGATAATAGTTGAGGAGAGAGCGGAGGGAGTGAGGGATTTCAGGTTGCGGCGGCTGGTGACCATTCGAGGCGTAGAGTGGAGGGATGAGGTGGGCTTCATGGGGATGGAGAAAGACACAAAGTGGTGGTCGGACACGGTGAGCGGGGTAACAGAGAGTACCGAGATGTCACAGGATCTTGTGAAGACAAGGTCAAGTTGGTTCCCGGCCCGGTGAGTTGGTGGAGAGGGGGACAGTGTAAGGTCAAAAGCGGAAAAGAAGTCTATGAATTCAGATGAATGCAGCTTTCCCGGGTGGATGTTGAAGTCACCGAGGACGACGAGTGGTGTGCCATCATCAGGGGAGCAGCTCAGGAGGGCATCCATCTCATCCAAAAAGTCACCAAGAGGACCGGGTGGGCGATAGATCACTATGATGTTGAGTTTGAAAGGAAGCGTGACAGAGACGGCGTGAAATTCAAGCGTAGATCGGGGTAGGTGGTCGAGAGGAAGGACCTGGTAGGACCATGTGGGTGAGATGAGGAGCCCAGTTCCTCCTCCTCGCCCTGTTCGTCTTGGGGAGTGTGAAAACGAGTAGGCAGTTGAAAGGGCAGCTGGAGTGGCAGTGTTTTCTGGGGTGATCCAGGTCTCTGTGAGGGCCAGGAAGTGGAGAGTCTGCAGGGAGGCATAGGCTGAGATGGTGTCCGCCTTTTTGACTGCAGACTGGCAGTTCCAAAGCCCTCCTAGTACTTCAAGTTCCTTACCGGTGGAGAGTGGTGGGTAGCAGAGATTGGATGGGTTACAACCTCGAGTGAAGGAACTTCGGTAAAATCTTCTCCAGTGCGATGTCCTGACTGGGATAAGACACATGGCTGCGAGGGGGGGTTGAGATGTTATACCTACCTCAATGGGCTTCCTCGATGGACTCCCGCAGATAGACTCCCTTGTCTTCGTTCTGATGGCCCGACGCTGCAGCTGACGCTGAAGTGACAGCCTTTTAAGTGCTCAATTTACCGCAAGTACTGACTGTGGCTCCTCCTTCCCTCTAATCAAGTCTATTCACTACAGGTGAGCTGGCTCAAAAACAAGCTGATTGCTCACTTAGCACAGACAGCTTCACAAGAATTTCAACAACAAGCTATCAATACTAGACTAAATGTTACTACTAGCTTTACTCACACAATGCCTAAACTCAAATCTACAATTAGTTTCTGACTTACCAACAAGAGACAAAGCAGCTTCCTTCCTTTCTCCAGACAAAATGTGGTTTGAAGAGAGTTACTGCTGTCCCTTAAGTTCTGACTGTGGCTCCTCCTTCCCTCTAATCAAGTCTATTCACTACAGGTGAGCTGGCTCAAAAACAAGCTGATTGCTCACTTAGCACAGACAGCTTCACAAGAATTTCAACAACAAGCTATCAATACTAGACTAAATGTTACTACTAGCTTTACTCACACAATGCCTAAACTCAAATCTACAATTAGTTTCTGACTTACCAACAAGAGACAAAGCAGCTTCCTTCCTTTCTCCAGACAAAATGTGATCATGGTGTTCTTTGTTGTTCATGCCTTTTTTCGTTTTTGTTCTGTTCGCTTTTATTTTCTGTGAGGCACTTTGTGCTACTTTTAAGTATGAAAAGTGCCATATAAATAAAGTTTGATTTGATTTGATTTGATTACATGTACAATACTTTAACACAGTCCAATACTCACCTGAGCGTAACATCACATCACCTGCTAAACCCAAACACTGTACGACACACACTGTAACTCACTACTATCACACACACCAAAACACAAGTTAGACACGTTTCATCTTTACAGTTTGAATCTTTTGAGCACAGAATTCAATATTTTCTTTAAAGAAAAGAGTGAAATTCTTTGAACATTTTTATTTGATAACATAACAGTTTTTTAGGTAAAACAAGTAAAGAAAATCAGTAGTTTGCTTCTATAAAAATAAATAAATATATATATATAAAAAAGTCTCCTTCTCACCCCTGGTGGGGTGGTATCTGTGTCATCCTCAAGCTCGGGTCCTCTACCAGAGGCCTGGGAGTTTGAGGGTTCTGCGCAGTATCTTGGCTGTTCCTAGGACTGCACTCTTCTGGACTGAGGCTTCAGATGTTGTTCCTGGGATCTGTTGGAGCCACTCTCCCAGTTTGGGGGTTACTGCCCCGGGTGCCCCCACTACCACGGGGACCACGCAAGCCTTGACCTTCCACATCTGTTCCAGCTGCTCTTTCAACCCTTGGTACTTCTCAGTTTTCTCGTGTTCCTTCTTCCTGATGTTGGCGTCAGCTGGGATCGCCACATCTATCACCACCACTGTCTTCTGCTCTTTGTCCACCACCACTATGTCCGGTTGGTTAGCCAGGAGCTGTTTGTCAGTCTGGAAGCTGAAGTCCCACAGAACCTTGGCCCTGTGGTTCTCAGTCACCTTCTGTGGTATGGCCCATTGGGATTTGGGTACTTCTATTCCATACTGGTTGCAGATGTTCCTGTGTACTATCCCAGCCACTTGGTTGTGCCTCTCCATGTACGCTGATCCAGCTAGCATCTTACACCCTGCTACTATGTGCTGGACTGTCTCAGGGGCTTCTTTGCACAGTCTGCATCTTGGGTCTGATCTGCTCCGGTAGATCCTGCTCTGGTATATATATATATATATATATATATATATATAGAGAGAGAGAGAGAGAGAGAGAGAGAGAGAGAGAGAGAGAGAGACAGAGAGATATAGGTGGGGGCTCTAAAGGTCATCTGATCCATGAGCCACCTTCAACCCAGGTCTAAACTGAAAAGGATAGATAGTTGGAAATCTATCTATCTATATATATATATATATATATATATATATATATATAGAGAGAGAGAGAGAGAGAGAGAGAGAGAGAGAGAGAGAGAGCGAGAGAGAGAGATAGTTTTAAGTGCCTCACCCTCTTGCCTCACAGCAAGAGGGTTCCGGGTTCGATTCCCAGGTCGGCCCGGGTTCCTTCTGTGTGGAGTTTGCATGTTCTCCCCGTGTAAGCGTGGGTTCATTGATGACTCTAAATTGCCCGTAGGTGTGAATGTGAGCGTGAATGGTTGTCTGTCTCTACATGTCGGCCCTGTGATAGACTGGCGTCCTGTCCAGGGTGTACCCTGCCTTCGCCCAATGACAGCTGTGATCGGCTCCACCCCCCCACCCCCCCCCGCAACCCTGAATACAGGATAAGCGGTAGACAATAGATGGATGGATGGATGGATGGATGGATGGATGGTTGTCTAGTCATTTACTACTACAACAGCATTTTCCTGCACATCTGAACAGATCCCTCCTCTTCCTCCTGTTGGGCCTTTGGCCTATATTGTAAAAAAAACATTTTACAGTAAGAACTGTTTGTATATATCTGTGTAAATATTCTATAATGGTCTGAAAGCAAACACCTGCTGAGGTTTCAGCTGAAGATCATCAGTGTTTAAAGTCATCAGGCTGAAATCCTCCTGTGTTGAATGTGAGGTTTACATTTAGACAGTGGTGTGTTAACATGTGAACAAAGTGCTGTAAATCCACAGTGTTGTGCAGGTTGTGGTTAAAGTCAGCAGAGAAGTGGAGAGTTTATAAAACCGTGTTCCAACCATGGAACAGGAACTAGAGTTTGATCCACATGAACTGCTGCTGTGCAGACTGTTAGTTTTACATGTGACTCCAGTTGTCGTTTAGCAATCCTGTAAAACTGTAGGCCTATGTTACATAACTGCACCAAAATGAGTTTAAAACATGATGTTTGCTGACTAGGTAAATGTTTGTACAAACAAAGTTAGGCTGAACTAACAAATGCTGATGTCAACCATGACAACCAGTTCTCGGTCTGTCTGTAGAAACGTGCCGGTCCAACTGTAGAAATGTTCTGTAGAAATAAACAGCTTATTTAAGGTGATTATTAACCAATGAAAATGAATGTTATATTCCCCTTTGCCAGTAGATTCTCATAAATCCTCAGTATATTAAACTAACGAGATTGACCAATCAACTAAGTGAAAGCCTGTCATGCGAGTCCACTCTTGTCTTAAAGTGGAAATTCATCTTTGCATTGACTTTGTATGAGTGCCATGTTACACATTTGCATGGCGTTTGGTGTGAACACACCTTCAGGCTAACTGGACCTTAAAGGCAGTTTACTAGCCAGTTGTTGATGAATGGTAGATTTAACCTCTAACCTCCCTGCATGCAGTCCTGTTGGTTAATGATCGGTTAACGAGGATCGGCTGTCCGTCAAAAATAAAAGAAATGTAAAATTAGCATCTCTAATAAGCACAGATGATGTTGGTAAACCTCTCTCTCTCTCTCTCCCCTATCATTCTCTGTTGCTTTATTCCTCTGCCTTTTCAAAAGATTAAGAGGCCAATTAGTAAAGCTCTCACGGCAGTTATTAGCATGCTGGGAACTGGAGAGAGGAGAAATCCCCCTTTCCCCGTCCCAAAGAGGGATTTACCCTCATTGTGGCTGGTCGGGAGCGAAGGATGTGGGGTGTATGTGGAGGGCTGCCGATGTGGTCATGTTGGCTCAGAAACAATGCAGTGCTGTCTAAAGAGGGGTGAAGGAGGGAAGTGGCGGAGGTAGTGTTTGGCCTGTGTGTGTTCACATGCTGCACACACACACACACACACACAGAGAGAGAGGTGACATCATGGCATCACTCTGAAGGCCACGCCAGCTTCCAGATGAAGGAGGAAGCATCGTATTAACTCCAAATCAGGACACAGACGCTGTGTGTGATTGTAATGACAGCAGGACAAACAGAGTGGAACCGAGGCTGGAACGCTTTCTCTCTTACTGTTTCAAGAGTTTCATCTATTGTTCATCTTGGGCTGTTGCCATCTTATTTTATTGGTCGTCACCATCTTTGTTTTTAGTCAGTTTAGTTGTTTAGTTTTACGTCATTGCCAGCTTGTTTTTTTTGGGGTATATTTACAAAAGTAATGATTGAACCACATTTACAATGTTTAATCGTTTGACAGCTCTAGTAAATATATTTTATTTTATTTTATGTTGGATTTGCTGAAGTTTATTGCCGCATTTTGGTTGTTATCAGCAGATATAATTGTTGTAAATAGTTTGATTGCTGGTATGACGGCTGATCAAAATGTTTTCCATACGTGTTTGTGTGCTTCCAAGCCTGCGCTTTTATTTGGTCAGAAAACCACACAGCTGGACACAAACACACAGATGTAACACTGCGGCCAGCTCTGATGCTAGCTGCCGGGCTCGGTGCCACGCAGCTCTGTGTGTCCGTCTGAACTACCCGGTATCGAAAAAACTTTAAAAACAACTATCGAAAAACGTTCAATACTATCAACAGTGCCAAATTTTGGTGGTTTACAGTAATTACTACGTTGCTATAGAAGCAGAAAAAACAAGACTTACATGAGAAACGTTTCAACGTGTGACTCCAACTATGGCCATATAAAAATAATTAATGCACCACATCTAAAAGTTCATACAACCATTAATGTGCTTGGAGCAGAAGATGGACACATTCAGTGTTTTTATCTGAGCTAAACCAATGTAAGGATTTGAGAATTGGTGTAATGTGCTCACATTTTTTGGTCTTTGTAAGAACTCTAGCAGCAGCGTTCTGAACAAGCTGTAGCTGCCTGACAGTTTTTTTTTTTTTTCAGAAGACCTTTTTTCTTCACTTCCATTAGTTTGTTGTTTCTTTTGTCCTTTTATCCTCCATTGTGAGTCAGCAGTGATGAAATGTACCTGCTCAAACACTTTGTGTGATGTGACTTCCGAAACGGGCGTGTCGGCGCTTCTCTGAAGTCCCGGATCAAAACGTTTCGAAACGTTGTGCCAAAAAGCAGTTCTTAAACGCCCATGTCAAATGACTGTAGTTCAGTGATTGAAGGAACGCCTCTGTTTCGAAACGGCTATTCCAGGACGGGCAGATCATTTAAAATACTGGCAAGAGCGACGTGCTGTCTTCCCTAATTTGTACCAACTGACTAAGACATTTTTAAGTGTCCCTGCAACAAGTGTACCCTGTGAAAGGATTTTTTCAAAAGCAGGGGAAGTGTTATCCAAAAAAAGAAACAGACTCAGCTCAAAAAGAGCTGAACAAATATTTTTGAATAAAAAACTTTGATTATTGTATTGCATATAACAATGTGTCATTTATTTATTTTTAATAATGTTTCTTTAATTCAACCTGTATTCTACTTAAATTAAGGAAACCTAAGACCGGCTCATTTCATAGTGGCACATAATTAGGAGTTTTCTTTGGCCAGACCATGTAGTTCACAGAAGTGGCCACTAGATGCCAATGTAGAGTCAGGTTTCATATTCGTTTCAAGGCTTCAACACAAACTGAAACATCGCTTCGAACTGTTTCGAAGCTTCCCATTGCCCATCACTACTAGAGGGAGCCTGACTCAGCAGTTGGAAGTTACCGATTTCCCATTCCAAGTAATGTGGCACACCAGTGCCCCTGCTGGGGGAAAACCCTCACCACCATGGTCAGAGGCCCTATCCACAACGCAGACCACTGGGGAAAGTCTCAGCTGGCCAATATTTCCCCAATTACCTGCTCACACCCTGGGAGGACAGCAACAGCTGAAGCCGACCTCAGCTGAGTAGAGCTGAGGGAAGCCACCCAGGTGTGGCTCATCAGGCTGATTGGGACTGCACCACTAACGGCTTTGTTTTAAGCAGGAACAGACAGAGAGGAGCAGAGATGCTTCAGCAGGAGCTGAAGTCTAGCTGGACAGAGGGACGAGGAGCGAAGTTACTCAGGGAGAACTACTTCCCCAGACCGGGAGGAATTTAAGTTGTTTTTCGCCACTAACCAGCTGCTACTTTCTTTTGGAAAATAAAACTATATTTTTGACAATGAGCCCTGAATGTTGTCCACTCTATTCCAATGGGTGGCTGAACTCACCTCGACCTAGGCCAGGCGTCTCACAGTAAACGCAGCATACTTCCATGAGTAGCTCCACCTGCAGACCAACCGCTGCTGACTGACGGACAAAGATCAAACTCATTTAGAGTTTAGTGGGAATGTGGCCACAGACAAGGAGATCCTATTTCTGGACAAATCAGCAAGTACAAGTGCTTTAATTAGTGGTCACATGATCAACCACCATTGTTTTAACTCACTCTTTGATAGAGAGGAACTTAAATAGACAAATAGATGGAAATGTTATGGACTGCCACTTCATATACATCCGGGACATTAGGAAAGTTAAAGGGATAGTTTGGAATTTTGGACATAAGACCTATTTTCCAACTCAGCCGGTGTGTTCGAGACGTCTGGAGACGTTTTCAAGACATTTCATTCAGTTCTTCTAGTTGCCGAGTTCGCTTATGCTATGGCTAGCGCAAGTCAATGGTTCTAGTTAGCATGGCATTAAAAACACTCATACCGACTCCACGGTGCACCCGAGGCAAATCAATTGTAACGGCAGATTATCGATGTACATATGTGTTGATAGAATGTTTGAAATAAAACCAACCTTGTATTTTTAAGGATTTATGTCTCAGCAGCAGCAGCGTGTCATACTTCCTAGTAGGCTATGGCAGCGGCGGAGTGATATCACCTAGCACCTATAAGTTACCGGTTCTGTAATAGTTTGTTTACCTGCTGTCATTGCTACAGACAGAGTAGCCTGCAGTGCTAGTTTCTTCAATCTCACAGAAATGGACACTTTTGGAGAATATACTGAAACTTTTGAACCGGGACCGAACAAACGGAGACTGGTGGTGCCAGGAGGGAATCCACCACAACGCGTCCGAGGGTTTACGGTTCTCCGGACGGAGCAGAGGTTCGGGTTTGCGGTACGTAATTGTGGGTTCGCGGGGCTGTGTGCTGCCCGGTGTTTGAGTGCGCTCCGAAGGCTTTCCAGACAGCCTCGGGGGCTTAAGGGCCGACAAATCGGCGGTGTTCAGGTGTGTATTTACCGGCTGGGTTCCTATCAGCGCGTCTTAGAGTTTTGAGTCCGATGGAGCAAAGTAAAATTCCGCTGCTGCTGAGAAACTAGTCCATCAAAAAATGGATGATTCATGCCATGCGAGGTTAGTTTTGTTTCAAATATTATTCTATCAACACAGATATGTACATCGACAGTCTAGTGTTTTAATTGATTTGCCTCGGGTGCACTGTGGAGTCGGTGTGAGTGTTTTTAATGCCATGCTAACTAGACCTTGCGCTAGCCATAGCACAAACGAACTCGGCAACTAGAAGAACTGAAGAAATGTCTTGAAAACGTCTCCAGACGTCTCAAACACACCGGCTGAGTTGGAAAATAGGTCTTATGTCCAAAATTCCGAACTATTCCTTTAACTTTATTTTGACCTGTTGGCTGACATCTGGTTAGACAACGTCTGCTCTGCTTGTAATAGTCAATTAAAATGCTATTCGTCTTCCATCTGCTTTAGAAGTAATGGTTGTAAGCCTTTGGTTTATTGTGTTACTTACAGAAGTGTGTTTGTTCAAGTTTCCATCAGCGGTATAGTGCACATTATTACTGTTAATACTCCACATCTTAGCTTCCCTATATATTTCACTGCACTTCTTTGCACTTTGGTTAGAGACAGCATTTCATTGTTATGATGATAAAGTTGAATTTTCATTATTAGTGTTATGTATAGCAAACACTATGCATCTGTTTGTTTTCCATCTCTTTTCTTGTACTGCTTTCATTGTTTTATTATTAATAAAATATAACACTCAATGGTCATATAATTGTCTTCTCTCTTTAGATGCACTTTTAGATATTTTAAACCCGACCCCTGCAAATCCTGGTCCACCTGCAGCCCCCCAGCACATATTTAGATACATTCTTCTGTGTGCAAACATTGCATTCATCCACCTGATTTGTTTTATTATTATTCATCTGGATTCAGGTGCAAAACTGCTAAAAAAGTCACTTTCCATAAAACGCTGCTGTAGCCGTCTGTCAATCAGCAGGTAAGCCCCGCCCCCTAAAGCATCCCCTGCATTCTGGTCTGTTGGACTCTAAAGGCGGGTCCACACCAGACCGACTGCCTGATTCGCGTCGGTAAATGAAGTCGGGCTACTTAACATGGCAGACTCGAACAACGACTTGGGCGGTTCACACCTACGGAACTACAGCCGACGCCATACGTTCCGCGCTTGCGCGAGATGTAATGTCTCCAAAACAACAGGCGGCGCTAATCTGTATTGTGGGCCAAAAAACACGAAAACCGGAAGTAGGCGGTCCTCTCTAGACCACCTTCTTCGATTCCACTGGTTATCTGGTATGTTTACATCGTCACTTCCGGGCTTCACTGATTCGCTAGTCAAGCTGCTAGCCTCCACCAATCAGAATGGTAAAAGAGAGTGACCGACTCGCATGGCGGATTACACATTTGAATCGGCTGAAATGAACGCCGACGTGGGCCGATTCGAGCGACCACACCAAGCAGACTCATGTCACGGACGCCGACTCTGTCAAAGACGCTGATTTTCGGTCCGGGGTGGGCCCGCCTTTAAATGGACCATAATATACTAAATGAACATCATGCTGGATTGAAGTAGACTTGAAACTAGAGATTGAGACCATAAACTCATGTTTACTGAGATTATAAATCAAGAGAGAAGAACACTAAATTTCTAATAGACTTCCATGAAAACTGACTTATTTTTCAACCTCCTGATGCCCCCTGATGGCCATTAGAGAGTATGCAATTTCAAGACACCTTCAGCTTGAGTTGACACCCGTTTTCAACATAGAAGCTTCAATCAAACATCCTGACCTAGGACGTGTGTGCTATCATTTTGTCATCCATACCTTACTTCTTTAGAATCATTAATTATTTCTCAAAGCATTCTGATTGGTTCTCCCCTTCAATCCTCGTTCAGACTTTCAAAAGCAGCGTTCAGTTTCCTCAAGTTTTATTCTGCAGGAGACAAATACACAACGCAACCCTGTGGACAGGAAAGGTTTCAAAGTCGTCCATGATGTTGTTTGTTCTGCTCAATGAATTCTAGTTCATATTTATTTTCTACCTTTAATATTATTTACTATTATTTCGTTTAGTGAGGTAGACTTATTTTATTTTTTTTTGTTAATAAACTATTTTCACACCTTAAAATTTTATGACTGGGATCAAACTAAGATCCATCTTTCCTCTATTTTCTTCTACTTCATTAAGTACTCAGTGCAGTGAAGTATAACTGCATCATCATCATCATCATCAGACAGTACAAGATGCAAAACAATACAAGGACAGTATTCATCATCCATATCTGTAAAAAGCCCTAAATTATCATGTTTCATAGCACCACAATTATAAATAAAGTTGTATCAAATGTTTGGTCAGAGTTTGTGAAAAAGGCACATACTGACAAACGGAAACACTGCTACGTGAAACAGCTACAAGTTCTTTTAAAGAGGTTCAACTGGAAAACAGAAAAACTGCACTTTCCATGTTTCTGGATCTTTTTCAACACATTTAACAACACAAACCTTTGAACACAGAGACCTGAACTATAAACGATTGTTTCATCGGTTTCACATCAAATGTCTTCACGTCACAATGAAATACAGTACTGTTAGCTTCTGGACCGGAGCATCCCGGAGAGGAAATGTCACATGTTTGATATCATGTGACGTGAGTCTGTCAGCAGCAGGTAACTCAGCTCAGTGAACATCCACAGGTTGAATTCTTTGTGTTCAGACTTCCTGTCATGCCTGGTTTCAGGTCAAAGGACTGAAGCATCAGGAGAGGTGAGTGCAGCATCACAGGAGAAGAGGAAATGAAGAAGAAGAAGGAGGAGAGGAGGAGAAGAGGAAGGAGAAGAGGAAGAGGCTCTGATGCAGGACTCTGGTAGGGGTTTGAGGATCTCACTGACATTTCCATACGAATAAACTGGAGGGAAGAAAGAGAGAAATAGATTTATTTGACAGTGTATGTTATTTAATGATTTCTAGAAATACATACATATTCCTTGAATTTTCATGAAATTTACCGTTAAAACTATATATAAGATTGGCAACTTTCTCCAACTCTACCAAGGCTCTGACTGACTGTTCATTCATCGGAGCTACACCATTTAATTTGGGGAACGAATAATAATAGATCTGTGTTTTCTTTGATCAAATGATGATTGCATTGTTTTGGAAAAACACTAAAGACGCTGGATGAGACTGACGCTGTCTTCCTCGAGAAAAGAGAAACATTAAAAACACTGAAGTCACAATACAATGTTATCATGCAAATAAAGTCATGAGACAATATCACGATGATCAAGTCACAATGCCATATTATCAGGGTACTAAAGTTACACTATGATATGATGAAGATTATGAAGTTACTGAAATATCACAATAATTAAGTCACAATACCATATTATGAGGATACTTATGTCACAATTCGTAATCATGATGATAATTGAGTCACGATACAATATTATCATGGTAATTTAGTCAGGATATGATGATATCACGATACTTAAGTCATGGTATGATCTTACTCTAATTTTAAACATATGTTGAGTATTGCTTTGACATACACGTATTACTTTTTTCAAATGCAGATTGTACAGTTTGTTAACATGTGTTTTATCTAATAAAATACATTTTTCATTCGCCTTGGTACCAACTTCCTGCCAATCAGTTGATTTTACCAGAAAAAAACTCAGCACCATCTAGTGGACTGAGAAAGCTACTGCTACCAAAAGATTTAACCTGTATTTGTGATATTAATTACAAAACAATCAGCTTTTGTTCACCATGCACTTTATTTTCAATCAACACTGAAGACTTAATCCATAAATAACGTATTTAACAAATAGTTCTTGTATTTTCTACCTTCATTTCACATCTATCTTTTTTTAATTTTCCTTAAATTACCTTTGCTCTGAATTTTTTAAATCGTAAAAGTTTTTAAATCGTATTTAAATATCTGTGTTAAATTGCATTTTGTCTTTTAATTTTCTGTGTTAAGTGTTTGAATTGGCTTGTTGATGAAATGTGCTGTAGAAATAAAATTGCCTAAAAGATGGATGATTGGCTTCCATGTATAAATACAACATTGCCACGCAAACCATAGCAATACTATGTAGCGTCAATTTCCTCCCACCCCTAATTAATATCTCAAATACTATTTGTTGATTTCTTTTACATTTAGAAATGTTTCATCAGTGAGTGTGAAAAGTCTGTTGTTTAAATCATTAATATGTGCTTTCATTCACTCCGCTGTGTTAAATAAATGAACAATAAATGCAAAAAACCCTCTTCTGACGGGCCTGAATGGACATTATTCTACTTTCTTTGACCTCACTATTGAACTATTGAAGGCCTTTCCTCTGTCTGCTCTGAGAGAGCTGCTCTAACTTCATCTCACCTGCAGTCGCTGCCTCCGGCGCTGACCACAAATTTATCATCGCAGGAGAAACGAATGTTCGTGACGTGAGCAGAGTGACCGAAATAGCGCTTGTGTTTTGCCTGTGAACAGATGAGAAGGAGGTAATAAGAGGTGGACAGAACTCTTCTATCATCTGTTAGAGACTTAGAGAAGAAGATCCGTCACTGTCATACCAAGTTCACTTACAAATTTATCTGAGCACGGGAAGTCAAAGAGCTTGATGAGGCCAAAGTCATCTCCGGTCACCAGGTTGAGGCCGGTGTGGGAAACACAAGCACAGTTCACGTCTGCCTTCTCGGTGTTACGAGGCCAAACTCCGAGGACCTCGTCACCCAGAATGCTGAGAACAAAAAAACATCACCATCATTGTCAATATGTTGCTAATATATGATCTTTCCTAATGCTGTGTTCACACAAAATGTGAAGGGAATCTTCGTTTAACCGCAGGATCATTTAGGGTTTTTTTGCTAGACGAAACATGGAGGAGTGGTGTGATTTAAACATTATATTCCTTTGCCTACATGAAAACATGTTTCTATGCAATTATATCTTGACAACATGTCACCGCTATAACCACATGTAGAGACAGACAGGTAACCAGTCTATCACAGGGAGGTGTAGAGACAGACAGGTAACCAGTCTATCACAGGGAGACATGTAGAGACAGACAGGTAACCAGTCTATCACAGGGAGGTGTAGAGACTGACAGGTAACCAGTCTATCACAGGGAGACATGTAGAGACAGACAGGTAACCAGTCTATCACAGGGAGACATGTAGAGACAGACAGGTAACCAGTCTATCACAGGGAGACATGTAGAGACAGACACGTAACCAGTCTATCACAGGGCTGACATGTAGAGACAGACAGGTAACCAGTCTATCACAGGGAGACATGTAGAGACAGACAGGTAACCAGTCTATCACAGGGAGACATGTAGAGACAGACAGGTAACCAGTCTATCACAGGGAGACATGTAGAGACAGACACGTAACCAGTCTATCACAGGGCTGACATGTAGAGACAGACAGGTAACCAGTTTATCACAGGGAGACATGTAGAGACAGACAGGTAACCAGTCTATCACAGGGAGACATGTAGAGACAGACAGGTAACCAGTCTATCACAGGGAGACATGTAGAGACAGACACGTAACCAGTCTATCACAGGGCTGACATGTAGAGACAGACACGTAACCAGTCTATCACAGGGCTGACATGTAGAGACAGACAGGTAACCAGTCTATCACAGGGCTGACATGTAGAGACAGACAGGTAACCAGTCTATCACAGGGAGACATGTAGAGACAGACAGGTAACCAGTCTATCACAGGGAGACATGTAGAGACAGACAGGTAACCAGTCTATCACAGGGAGACATGTAGAGACAGACAGGTAACCAGTCTATCACAGGGAGACATGTAGAGACAGACACGTAACCAGTCTATCACAGGGCTGACATGTAGAGACAGACAGGTAACCAGTCTATCACAGGGAGACATGTAGAGACAGACAGGTAACCAGTCTATCACAGGGAGACATGTAGAGACAGACAGGTAACCAGTCTATCACAGGGAGACATGTAGAGACAGACACGTAACCAGTCTATCACAGGGCTGACATGTAGAGACAGACAGGTAACCAGTCTATCACAGGGCTGACATGTAGAGACAGACAGGTAACCAGTCTATCACAGGGAGACATGTAGAGACAGACAGGTAACCAGTCTATCACAGGGAGACATGTAGAGACAGACAGGTAACCAGTCTATCACAGGGCGACATGTAGAGACAGACAGGTAACCAGTCTATCACAGGGCGACATGTAGAGACAGACAGGTAACCAGTCTATCACAGGGAGATATGTAGAGACAGACGGGTAACCAGTCTTTCACAGGGAGACATGTAGAGACAGACGGGTAACCAGTCTTTCACAGGGCTGACATGTAGAGACAGACAGGTAACCAGTCTATCACAGGGCTGACATGTAGAGACAGACAGGTAACCAGTCTATCACAGGGCTGACATGTAGAGACAGACAGGTAACCAGTCTATCACAGGGGACATGTAGAGACAGACAGGTAACCAGTCTATCACAGGGAGACATGTAGAGACAGACAGGTAACCAGTCTATCACAGGGCTGACATGTAGAGACAGACAGGTAACCAGTCTATCACAGGGCTGACATGTAGAGACAGACAGGTAACCAGTCTATCACAGGGCTGACATGTAGAGACAGACAGGTAACCAGTCTATCACAGGGAGACATGTAGAGACAGACAGGTAACCAGTCTATCACAGGGAGACATGTAGAGACAGACACGTAACCAGTCTATCACAGGGCTGACATGTAGAGACAGACAGGTAACCAGTCTATCACAGGGCGAACATGTAGAGACAGACAGGTAACCAGTCTATCACAGGACGGACATGTAGAGACAGACAGGTAACCAGTCTATCACAGGGAGATATGTAGAGACAGACGGGTAACCAGTCTTTCACAGGGAGACATGTAGAGACAGACGGGTAACCAGTCTTTCACAGGGCTGACATGTAGAGACAGACAGGTAACCAGTCTATCACAGGGCTGACATGTAGAGACAGACAGGTAACCAGTCTATCACAGGGCTGACATGTAGAGACAGACAGGTAACCAGTCTATCACAGGGAGACATGTAGAGACAGACAGGTAACCAGTCTATCACAGGGAGACATGTAGAGACAGACAGGTAACCAGTCTATCACAGGGCTGACATGTAGAGACAGACAGGTAACCAGTCTATCACAGGGCTGACATGTAGAGACAGACAGGTAACCAGTCTATCACAGGGCTGACATGTAGAGACAGACAGGTAACCAGTCTATCACAGGGCTGACATGTAGAGACAGACAGGTAACCAGTCTATCACAGGGAGACATGTAGAGACAGACAGGTAACCAGTCTATCACAGGGAGACATGTAGAGACAGACAGGTAACCAGTCTATCACAGGGCTGACATGTAGAGACAGACAGGTAACCAGTCTATCACAGGGCTGACATGTAGAGACAGACAGGTAACCAGTCTATCACAGGGCTGACATGTAGAGACAGACAGGTAACCAGTCTATCACAGGGCTGACATGTAGAGACAGACAGGTAACCAGTCTATCACAGGGAGACATGTAGAGACAGACAGGTAACCAGTCTATCACAGGGAGACATGTAGAGACAGACACGTAACCAGTCTATCACAGGGCTGACATGTAGAGACAGACAGGTAACCAGTCTATCACAGGGCGAACATGTAGAGACAGACAGGTAACCAGTCTATCACAGGGAGATATGTAGAGACAGACGGGTAACCAGTCTTTCACAGGGAGACATGTAGAGACAGACGGGTAACCAGTCTTTCACAGGGCTGACATGTAGAGACAGACAGGTAACCAGTCTATCACAGGGCTGACATGTAGAGACAGACAGGTAACCAGTCTATCACAGGGCTGACATGTAGAGACAGACAGGTAACCAGTCTATCACAGGGAGACATGTAGAGACAGACAGGTAACCAGTCTATCACAGGGCTGACATGTAGAGACAGACAGGTAACCAGTCTATCACAGGGCTGACATGTAGAGACAGACAGGTAACCAGTCTATCACAGGGCTGACATGTAGAGACAGACGGGTAACACTCTCATGCTGTCCTCTCCATAAATAAAGGCAAAGGAAAAACAAATAATAAGCGGTCGGAGTGGCCACACAAAAAAGGTGGAGCGCTCAGAAAAGGTTTGTTACTTAGACCCGCCAGTAAGTTTTAGTATGGAGCATGTTCCCTCAACCAAAAACTAAAACTAACTAATTCCTCATCTCATAGACAGCCTCACCTGGTCCAGGTAGCCCAGGTGATCCTCTCGCAGACAGACTGCTCCGTGACGATCTTCCCCGAGGGAACTTCATGCACCTGCTTTGTGTAGGTGCTGGTGGACACCTGGAATGGAAGTGAAAGACATTTCATGTTTCACTGATGTGTGACGCTGCGATGAAAGATTTTCAGTGAGCTCAACTGCAGGAAAAGCACTGTTGCCCCATCCATCAAAGGTCAGAGGTCACAAGACCATGAGCATCGACAGAAATCAAACCTACATTTGCTCCTGACCAAACGTGTCATGATTAGTCTTTTTAACCTGGATGTGTTTGCTGTCGGCAGAGAAGTCGATCTGGATGACAGAGCCAGGGATGTCCTTACAGTAGCCGATCCTGTTCAGGGACGGTCCCAGAGAAAGGTCGTAGAAATCCACAGCACTTTCAACCGAACCCACCGCCAAGAATCGGTTGTCTGGACTGAAGCTGAAGCACATGAAAACCACAGAAAGATGTGCAGTTGATTGAGGTACAACACAAAGTGTCCTGATATCTGTAAAGAGTGATGTCGTACCGTATGTCCTGGATGGCGACGCTGCGATCTCTCTTCTTGCCCCAGACGGTGAGGGAGTTGACCAGCAGGACGATGAACTCTCCGTTCTCCATCCCAATGGAAACCATCTCTCCATTGGGACTGTAGGAGGTGCACTTGGCAGGATGACCCAAACTCACTTTGTTCAGAAGTTTCTAACACAGAACAAAGACAACCGAGCGTATGAGTAGATGGCAGAAGTATTGACTCCTCACACCTCAGTCTTTAGAGAGGTACCTTATCAGCAAGGTCCCATATCCGGATGGTCCCGTCATCGCTGGCGGAGATGAAGACGTCTTTGAAAGGGTGAGCTGCCAAACCCCAGATCCCTCCCTGAGTGTGTCCGTTGATCATTGTGTTGGAGGCAGCATTCTTTTCACCAACCTCTATGATCTCGCCATCTTTGGTGCCCACCAGGATTTTACCCTGAATCATCAGAGACAAGCGACATGGGTCAAAACATGCCGAAATGTGATCATTGAACCTTTAATTTAGGGAAAAAAACAGTTGGGGGGATTTTTTATATTTATATTATTTTATTCATTTGGTTTTCAACTCTCATAAAACTAGTCTGCACTTTTAGACATCTTATTCTATACTTCTCAAGTATCTTTCTTTTTTTCTTTGCCTGTAAAGCACGTTGAATGACCTCTGTGTGTGATAAGGGGATATAAATAAACTTGCCTTCCCCCTATAACTGGAGGTAAATTGCAAGTGTTTTTTCACCTTCAAACTACAATGGTCACATCTAATTAATATAAAGTCCATTACAACAAGGTTCTCGCTAAAAGCAATCAAGCTGGATCCTATTTTACCACTACTGTACTGGTGTTTGTGGTATGTTTATTTTATTGTATTTCCATATTTGTAATATATTGTGGTTTTATAATAGAGAAATCTGTATGTATTAATTACTAGGGGTTTAACAGTACACAACATTCATGGTTCAGTACGTTATTGGTACAAAACAGAAAACAACAACTTTTTGTGGTCCTTTTTTTGGGTCCATTTATCTGATTTACCTTGCTAAACCAACTAGCATGCTACAACTAACAACACCTGATGCACTGCCAAAACCATCCAGGTCAAACTCGCAGCAGTAGTACACAGCTGTGCTTTTGACTTTAAAACAAAGCTGGTTTGGAACTACTTTGCATCGTCTCTATTTAATAAAATACATATTAAATTAAAATGAAATGATTGTGAATAAGCACTGACTGAGACACTTTTGCATTAACGCTGCATAAGAGTTGTTGTGTTGGGTACCTTTCCTCTGCAGACGGATCGGACGTTCTCCACCGGTTGGCCCGTCTCCAACTGAAATGCTCTGCATCGCTTCATCTCCTGATCCCAAAGCTTCACAGCGCCACCTTCTTTAGTTCTAACAAACACACAAACAAACACCATGGTTTTATTTTCACAGCTCTGACTCAATGCACTTCTTCTCTATGGATCCTTTTACAGTTTGTAACCAATGATGGCAACATGCTTACGTACGCCAACAGAGGGACGAAATGGGGCAAAAGCTTTTAAAATCCTAGTTTTCTGAATGGAATCTGGTTGATGGTGCTAGGCTATGCAAACATTGTAGCCATTCCATCAGCACTCCAAATAAGGTCATCTAGCCATAAATAAGACAGAGACCTAGTCTCTGGTTTCTTCACATAGTCTGTTCTGGTCTCTGGACTGAATAAAGTGTAGATTCTTGGGTACTCACGGCCTTTCCTTCCCCCCTGTAACGATGAGTCCATCCCTCAGGGTGGTGTACATGGTGAAAACTGGGCCGCTGTGCGCCTTCGCCACCACTCGTACCAGGAAGTGCTCCCTCCATACGTAAACATCTCCGTTTATAGCACCGGTAAAGGTCAGGTTGTTCTGGAGACAAACACTGACTTACTACAGATGTATAGCACGTATGTTAAAAGGTGAGTCTCAACTACAGGTTTTATCTTACAGCACCAAATGCGACAGACAGCATGGTCTGCATGCGGCCGTCCTCCACCGAGCCAATCACTCCCTTCTTGTACACGAGTGAACCGCCAACCAGAGTCCAGAACTTGATGTGTTTGATTCCCACCGACACAAACTGGGTGTCAGAGTCCGGTCTGAACTCCACCACGAAGATCCGCTCAGCATGGCTTCCTTTACAGGTCACCTTGGTGCCTGGCAGAGAGGTCAAAGGTCACTTTCCAAGCGGATGATTCTCAATGGTATATTCATTGTGAATTCTGCTTTTTTTTTTAGACTGGACTGTATATTATATGAAGGCTGTGCTTATAAATTACAGACATTTGGCAAACTGTCTGCCACTTAAGGGTCAAAAAATATCTTAGCTTCAGCTACTAAGATACATCGCTTCTGTGAATATGAGTCTCATCGTCAACCGCTTATCCGGTGTCAGGTTGCATGAATATGTTTGTGGAATATAAATGTATCTGTCACAGATCAGGGATCTCATTTCCACAGTGAAAAACATTCTCATTTAGTAAACCTCACATATGCCTGCAAGCGCTCAACTTCATTTTATGAATCCCAAATCAACTTGAAAAAAGTGAAATGTGTTCATGTGGAACAGCCCTAATATAAGGAGACATGAGCAAGTTTTATCAATGATAGTAATATCATAAATATTTACAGAGCCTTTCAAGGGACCCAAAGACTTTACACACAATGAAGTTTTCTTCTCCAAGTTTCTGATGCTCACCACAAACCAGCGTAATTAAGGTTTTTGTTCATATCCCTTCATTGACTCTGTGGAACACATATGATACTGGATCCATTTAAAAGTCTGTGGTGAGAAAATGTTGCTTTCCTATTTGCACAGTTTGAGGTCAGGTTCCTGCCCAAGGTCACGTAGACATGGAGAGCCCACTGGCCCAGGATCGAACCACTGATCTGAACTTTACCTCCTTCAAAGATAATTAAGATACGATTTGTACCTTCCTGCCACCTCCACACTGTGATGGTGTGTTCAGGCTCCACTCCCACAGAGAGCAGCAGCTTTCCTGTGGCACTGAAGTTGACGTAGCCGACACCTTTAGCATGGGAACAGCGGAGGATGGACAATGTCTGCTTGGTCATGGCATCCCATACATGGATAGATGGAGCAAGACCTGTGAAAGGAGAACCAAAAAACTGAGGAACCATGGAATGCATCATGTGATCTATGAGCTAAGGCTCCAGGAACTGTGGATCAGAGGACCTAAGAAAGTAAGGTGGGCCTAGAACCATCAGACTTAAGAACCTAAGAGACATAGTATCAATGGGCCAAGGAACTGAGGTTCCCTAGAACTGTAGAACCAGAGACCTAACATACCTCAGTAGCCCAGGAGTCAAGGAACCAAAGGACACAGGAACTAGGGCTGCAAATAACATCTACTTTGATAATCGAGTAATCTGTTGATTATTACCTTGATTAATCAATTATGAATCAGATAACAACAGAATTAAAAAAAATGAAAAACAAAACATTCTTTTCTTTTCTTAACAAACATTTGGTCAAATATTGCTCAAATTACTTTAGACTTTCTCTGATTAATAGTATGAAATAATCCAAAAACATTATAATTCAGTTTCTCTACGACCTAATTAAACAATCTGAGCCAATTAGTGATAGCTCACATTGCCATCTCTGGCAGATTTGTGTCCATTTTGACATAAAAACCCATGATTAAAGGTTAATTCAAATTTGATGGACAGAAATACCTTTTGTCTGTTTTCTTTTTGTTTTGTGACAGATGATTGTAGCCAGGTTTTTATCAAGCGTTAGCTTTAAAATAGCTTCATCAGGGTTTTAAAATAGCATTTTCAAGTGTTTGCTTTAAAACAACTAAGTTAGGGGTGTTAGCTTTAAAATTGCATTATCAAGCATTAGCTTCGATATAGCTTCATCAGGGGCATTAGTGTCAAAAAAATAATCAGGGGCGTTATCTTTATCAAGCGTTAGCTTTAAAAAAGCTTCATCAGAGGTGTTAGCTTTAAAATAACATTATCAAATGTTAACTTAGTCAACGGTGTTACCTTAATTAAGCATTAGCGTTGAGAGAGTTTTATCAGGGGTGTTCACTTTAAAATAGCTTAATCAGAGGCATGAGCTTTATTAAGCCTTATAGCTTTGAAATAACTTTATCAGGGGTCTGTGTGACCGGCTTTATTGATCCATCATTCAAGGGAGATAAAACAGATGGAAGGTATTGCTGTCCATTACATTTGTTTTTAAATCAGAATCTGCAATCGTGTGTTTGCCTCTGTGAGCTAAACAAGGTGTGGCATTGGCTGGTTTACTGCCCTTAGGAGATGTTGCCACCCTGCTTGCATTAGACCCAACTAATTAAGATACACTCAACAAAAATATAAACGCAACACTTTTGTTTTTGCTCCCATTTCTCATGAGATGGACTTAAAGATCTAAAATTCATTCCAGATACACAATATTACCATTTCTCTCAAACATTGTTCACAAATCTGTCTAAATGTGTGATAGTGAGCACTTCTGCTTTGCTGAGATCATCCATCCCACCTCACAGGTGTGCCACATCAAGATGCTGATCTGACATCATGATTAGTGCACAGGTGTGCCTTAGACTGTCCATAATAAAAGGCCACCCTGAAATGTGCAGTTTCTTGCTTTATTGGGGGATCTGGGAACCAGTCAGTATCTGGTGTGACCACCATTTGCCTCATGCAGTGCAGCACATCTTCTTCGCATAGAGTTTATCAGATTGTCAATTGTGGCCTGTGGAATGTTGGTCCACTCCTCTTCAATGGCTGTGCGAAGTTGCTGGATATTAGTGGGAACTGGTACACGCTGTCGTATACGCCGGTCAAGCACATCCCAAACATGCTCAATGGGTGACATGTCCGGTGAGTATGCTGGCCATGCAAGAACTGGGACATTTTCAGCTTCCAAGAATTGTGTACAGATCCTTGCAACATGGGGCCGTGCATTATCTTGCTGAAACATGAGGTGATGTTCATGGATGTATGGCACAACAATGGGCCTCAGGATCTCATCACAGTATCTCTGTGCATTCAAAATGCCATCAATAAAATGCACCTGTGTTCTTCGTCCATAACAGATGGCTGCCCATACCATAACCCCACCACCACCATGGGCCACTCGATCCACAACATTGACATCAGCAAAGCGCTCACCCACACGACGCCACACACGCTGTCTGCCATCTGCCCTGAACAATGTAAACCGAGATTCATCCGTGAAGAGAACACCTCTCCAACGTGCCAGACGCCATCGAATGTGAGCATTTGCCCACTCAAGTCTGTTACGGCGACGATCTGGAGTCAGGTCAAGACCCCGATGAGGACGACGAGCATGCAGTTGAGCTTCCCTGAGACGGTTTCTGACAGTTTGTGCAGAAATTGTTTGGTTATGCAAACCAATTGTTTCAGCAGCTGTCTGAGTGGCTGGTCTCAGACGATCTTGGAGGTGAACCTGCTGGTTGTGGAGGTCCTGGGCTGGTGTGGTTACACGTGGTCTGCGGTTGTGAGGCCGGTTGGATGTACTGCCATATTCTCTGAAACGCCTTTGGAGACGGCTAATGGTGGAGAAATGAACATTCAATGCACGAGCAACAGATCTGGTTGACATTCCTGCTGTCAGCATGCCAATTGCACATTCCCTCAATGCTTGTAGCATCTGTGGCATTTTGCTGTGAGACAAAACTGCACATTTCAGAGTGGCCTTTTATTGTGGGCAGTATAAGGTACACCTGTGCACTAATCATGATGTCAGATCAGCATCTTGATGTGGCACACCTGTGAGGTGGGATGGATTATCTCAGCACACATTTAGACTGATTTGTGAAAAATGTTTGAGAGAAATGGTAATATTGTGTATCTGGAATGAATTTTAGATCTTTAAGTCCATCTCATAAAAAATGGGAGCAAAAACAAAAGTGTTGCGTTTATATTTTTGTTGAGTGTAGTAGTAGTAAAGAAGATGTCCAAGAAACTTCAGTCTCAAAGAACCAAGAATGCCAGGCACCTCATTTATCAACCTGCCTAAGATCATTTATCAACTAGAAATGTGTGTAAATATAAGCACAGCTCTGACCATGCTTATGCACAGCATCTCGTGGTAGAATAGGGGAACTGCTAATAGAAAGCACTGCAAGTGTCACAGCATGTATTAAACAAACAATCTCAATATCCACATATGTTCTCTTTGTATATTTTCTGTGAATAATATTTACTCAATTAGTTCATTTAGGAACAGACATGTAGCCTAATTGGTGTCAGAACCTATAAAAGAGACGTGACAGGTAATTGAAAATACAACATTGCTCATCTTGCATTATTGCAGCACGTTTTCAGAGAACGCTGATCTGTTTGGTAAGAGAGTGGCTTCTGAGTAGGTACCGCTTCCCCAAACAGATATAGCTAGATTTATGCCATGATTTGGGAGCTGTTGGAGCGAGAAACAGAACTAACGAAAGCCATTCCTGTACACATCCAAGTCCTTGGGCGTTTCTGAATGCAAATGACCCCAAATATGCACAAGCATGGTGGTTTAGAACATGTGGGATTTATCAACGCTCATTACTGGTGTGCGTAGGACTCGGGTGGGCATTTTTGATAAATACAGATTTGTTTATACTTAGGCACATTCTAAATTTGATTAATAAGAAATAATTTAGAACCTTTCTATGCACAGTTGAAAAAATGAGGCCCCAGGAACTGTGGTGCCAAGGACCGAAGGCATAAAGGTAGCCAAGGAATGATGGAATCAAGGCATCACTTAGATGGATCTTGGATCTTTGAACATTTGTTTGGATCCTTGAAAACGGAGAAGCAAGAATTCAAAGAACAGGAGGACTAAGAAACCTAAGATCCACAGTATCAAGGAGCAAATTACCAAAGGTCACACACAGGGCAAGGCATTAAGGAACCAACAGGCCAAGGAAACAAGAGAGCAGACAAAGACCTGGGAAACTTAAGGAACCAATTACTTTGCCTAGTTTGGAAGCCAAGGACCCGAAGAACAGAGAAACAGCAGAACAATCATGGAAAAATCATGGAATAGAGGAGTTTATTGGACCAAGGAAGCAGAGACCAAAGTATTCAAGGAGCCATGGAATTTAGGAGGAAAAATACGAAGAAAGGAAGGGAACAATGGACTGAGGAGGTAAGAAACCTAGGAACAAAGGGTGATATGGAAACATGGAAATGCTGAGTATCAGGGAGAACAGGCTAAGATTCACGAGTGGAGGGAGGACATGTCGGGGCCCACTCATTGGACATCCTCTCTTTAAGGATCATTCATTACCTCCATATTGTTTGGGAGTTGGCATGCTGATTCAAATTAGCAAAACTCACTTCATCCAGCTATTAACACTTTCTGCCATGGTCACATAAAAATCCTTTCTTCTGAAGCCTAATGTTGGTGCAAATTCAGACGAGTTGTGTTCAGGGATAAACTCAGGTCAAAACAAGTCAAGTTATAAGAGAGATAAATGTGAAGGTGCCTTTGTTTTACATTTGTGTTTGTGTGGGTGCATTGCTTATACTTATGTGGTTCTATTGCATTAATATAATAATTATAATGTATGTACAGATGTGCATTTGTAATATAGGACCATGTTTTTCTTTCTTACTTAACAGTTCTGTTCTGTACTGTTGCTACGTCCTATTAAAGGGTCAAACTAAAGTAGAGCTGTTTGCGTGTGTGTTTTAACTGACACACCTGGGGTGAAGCTTGAAGTACCAAACTAGCCAGTCCACTGTGTTTATACAGTGCTCACTAAGAGTCACAAAAGTGCTGAAAATGACTGAAACTGACAGGGTCGTCACGAACATCTTTGATGGATGGCTCAGTATCAGTTGGAACTGAAAACATCCATTTGAGGCCCTAATGTATTTGTACAGGTCTATTTTTTGAAAATACAACATTCCACAACTCGTCTACACTGATGACACTGCTTCATTTCTTTTTAAAAGTTCATGGATTTCAGTCTATTTTATTGTTGTCACAAGGGTGTCACATGCTGTCACATTTTTTTTTACAATTGCTTTTGTCCCCTCAATTAACATCATTCGACTGTATATTTGATTTATCTGTAAATAATTTCTTTGTTTTGAATGTACTTCAATAGAGAGACTAAGTCCCGCCCCTTCTGTTGTCCCCAATGGAACCTTATATTAAAAAAACTAGGCACAGTAGTCAACAATGAGGGACTTTTATTTTTTGGATCCTGTCTGAATTGTAAATGGTAAATGGTTCTGCATTGATTATGCATGTATTTATTGTTCTCTGAATTCCACATTCATGGTACAATTAAAATGGGATATAAAAAATATTTGTCTCTCACTGTTGACTCCTGTACATATTTTTATTGACATAAGATCCAAAAAAGGGGGACACAGGAAGAGACGGGACCTAGCCTCTTGATAACCCATCATTACGGTTAATCCTGTGAATACCATGAATATCTACATAAATATAGATATTCTGTCGAGTAGATGTTCTGCTCTGGACGAAGGTGTAGAAAGTCCCATGTGATCATGGCTTTAAAAGGTTAATAAAACAGCAGTGAAATCAGTTATAACATTCATACCATGAAATCCCCTGCATCAACAGAACAGATCTAGGTGTTCTAGAAGGAGCAGCCTCTGAATCACAGTCTTACCACCAACAGTACAGACACCACATACAACACACTAGCCCAGCTAGCTGACCATGCTAACACTAAGCAAGGCTTTGTTCTGACTTGCTTCAGTTTCTCTACTGTCATGCTCACACTTAAATGGACACATTTGAAACACTGTTGACAAAAACTTTTCCATCCACACTAATGTTTTCAAATTGTTTCCTATGTGCTGCAAAACCAGTCAGTTCAGTCACTTCTTCATCTTCCTCCACTGGAAGCTCTTATTGGCTCTCAGTCATTTCAATGACAACTAAGCAAACTGCTTCAAATGTGAGACAAAGTTTCCTCTGAAAGTCTCTGAATTAAGGGGGTATTGGGTCTCATTCACCAATAAAATAGGTAATACATTCCAGAGAGAGGTTACAAGAAATCTGATTTATGATCTGTTCTTAAACCCCAATATTTCTTTCACCTGCGTTCTTATGCTGTGTTCAAACCAAACCTAAAGTGCAAAGATGTGAATATGCATCCAGGTTGCACGATTGAGGTGAATTACGGAACATTTCAACTCAAGCGAGAAAGTCACATGGTGCTGTGCTGTGTTCAGCGTTGAGATCGTACTCCTGTCGTCCTGATGTCTAATCCAAAATGGAGGAAACAAATGTCACCTCCTGTATCTGTGGTCCCCAGAGGTCTAGATAGTAGCTCATATTAATCCAGAGACCAGACCAGACTATGTGGAAAAACCAGAGACTGTCTGTGGTCCCCCAGAGGTCTAGATAGTAGCCCACATTAGACCAGAGACCAGACCAGACTATGTGGAGAAACCAGAGATTGTCTGTGGTCCCCAAGAGGTCTACGATAGTAGCTCACATTAGTCCAGAGACCAGACCAGACTATGTGGAGAAACCAGAGACTGTCTGTGGTCCAAACAACAATGTCTCTGTCTTATTTATGTCTAGATGACCTTATTTGGAGTGTTGATGGAGCAGCTACAATGTTAGCATAGCCTAGCACCATCAACCAGACTCCATTCAGAAAACAAGCATTTTAAAAGTAGTTAGCTTGCCGTCTTGCAGACAGACCTAACAAAGCATGACTTTATTACGCCTGGTTCACACCGGACGCGGAAGCGCTGCGAATAGACGCGTAGCGGATCCCGCTTCCATTCGGCGCCCCTGTTAAGCGATAGTGTAGTTCACACCAGACGCGGAGCGCCGCGAATAGGCGCGGCACTCCCGCGCCGTGAAGCGATCGTTTCGGTGTCTGCTCTAGTTTTTGCGCGTGCCGCGAGCGAGCGCGTCAATTCTGGCAGGAAATCACACAGAGAAACACGAGACAATCCGGTCAATTTTCAAAATAAAAGCAATTTTCAAAATAAAATACCGCGATTGACAAACGCGATCATATGTGTGTATCTAAACTCGCACTGGGAAACAGGAAGAGACAATACATTTAATAAATGTGAAGAGTAGATAAAAAAAATATGTGTATTTCAACGGTATAAATATCTGCACTACTACTGTCTACTACCATACACACTCTCTGTCTGTGTGTGTGTCCCTCTCTCTCTCTCTCGCTCTCTTTCTCTCTCTCAGAGAGAGAGAGAGACAACGGATAAATACAAGAAGTGTACAAACTTCTTGGTTACAGAAACATGGCGTATTCATTTTATGGGGTTTAATGGAAAAAAATAGCTCTGAATGAACAACAGCTGAGCAGAAGCGCTTGTCGACCGCCGCTTCCGCGTCCGGTGTGAACCAATCACCATCATTAAAGAGTTATTTCAGCATCCTTTTGATCTGGTTATTGATATTAAATCACATCCAAATTGTTTATTTTGGGTTAATCCAGCTGTAGTAAGCCAGCCGACGGACGATGTCATGAACCCAGACAGGCACGTTTGGTTTCCTGGTGGATCTGGGACTTCAACATGTACAAAGCAGCAATAGTTGTGATTTCAGCCATGATGGAGGAAACCCGGTAATAGTTCAATGCTCTGGTAGGCTTTTAATTTGATATGGCCATTTGACAAATTTTCCGACGCAGTGAGGCCAGAGGAAGCTCAGACTGAGTTGAAGCACACAGGAAGTCATCATCTAACCACTGCTGGTTTTGAAAAGTCTTTGGTTTAGTGTGAATGGATTGCACACAGAAGCTGTGTTTTCATGTGAATCTACATTAGTGTAGACCTGGTCTTGGTTTTGGGGTGGAACTACAAACAGAAGAACCAGACCTGAATAGGATCTGACTGCGAATACTCACCGGACACTTCATTCGCCTCTACACAATGACAGACAACGACATGTTAAATACTGAGGTCTCCACATGAGTGTATGTGATGAGTGACAGCAGACATACCTGGCAGGTCAGTGATGTCACCTGGTGATGAGGTGAGGCAGTGACAATGAGGAAGCAGTGGAAAAGAAAAGAAGTGTGATGGGCAAAAAGCAGTCGGTTATGTATGATGACAACATGGCCGTTACATGTAGACACACAAAATCTATGACTGAAATAAAAAATACTGTTCAATTCTGAAAGAAAAGGTGTGATCGTTTTGTCTCTTTGTGGTGTTTTTTGTCTTTTTGAAGTTGTTTTGTGTCTCTTTGCATTTAGTTTGTGTCTCTTTCTGGTTGTTTTATGTCTCATTGTGGATGTTCGTTTCTCTCTATCAATATTTTCAGAAAAAAACAACATACCCAAAGTAAATGAAGAATTACTCCACAATAATAAGGTTCATATGGATGTTCTTAGTGTCTAAAGAGGTCTAGGACCTCAGAGAATGTATTCCCAGTGTCAACAATATTGTGTCTCTTACAATGCTGAGTACATTGGAATAAGTCAAAGAAGAAAGGTGACATTTCTATCCTTGCCTATTGTGTTCCTCTATTTGACAGAGGATAAAACCATGCTAACAATGATTCCAGGTTAACCATGCCATTGATTACCTTCAGCAACTCCTTGATTACAAATGTACCTCATTTGATAGAATTTGAGCAAAGGGCAAAGCCTCCACAAAGGTATTAGGAAGGACACCACCAGGCAGAAACTCAATTTGCCAAATGGGTTATTTTCCACTTCTAAATGGAAAATACAGCTTATCCACTACAGGAGTCTATTGTCATCTACTGGAGGTTTTGGATATGAAATGTATCATGCTTCATCAACTTCTACTATTGTGCACACTATAAAATCAATAATAACAAATAACATTTATAATAAGAAACTGTGAATGCAATGTCTGACTGCTTCTCTATCTCCGTCATGTCCTTCTCAGTGTTCTGAATGTTCTTTGCCATGGAGGAAAAACACACGGTGTCAAATAAAACTGTGTGTAACTTCTTTGTCGTCCAATGTGGCGCTGTGCGTTCGGCTGCCGTGCGCTCTGCGTAAAAGCTTCCTGCAACACGATGACGTAGGATTTTAAGTCGACTGGGTAATGTGTTCTATAGGATGTTTGGTATCATTCCACAGAGTAGCTTCTCCCCTTTCATTGGACTACAAACATGGCCGCACGATGGATGGATTTACGATGATAAAAATCATTTAGTTCTTCTTGTCCCATGCGTTAAATGAGCCACAAAAAGTTCAAACGCGGAAGCGCTGCGAATAGACGCGTAGCGGATCCCGCTTCCATTCGGCGCCCCTGTTAAGCGATAGTGTAGTTCACACCAGACGCGGAGCGCCGCGAATAGGCGCGGCACTCCCGCGCCGTGAAGCGATCGTTTCGGTGTCTGCTCTAGTTTTTGCGCGTGCCGCGAGCGAGCGCGTCAATTCTGGCAGGAAATCACACAGAGAAACACGAGACAATCCGGTCAATTTTCAAAATAAAAGCAATTTTCAAAATAAAATACCGCGATTGACAAACGCGATCATATGTGTGTATCTAAACTCGCACTGGGAAACAGGAAGAGACAATACATTTAATAAATGTGAAGAGTAGATAAAAAAAATATGTGTATTTCAACGGTATAAATATCTGCACTACTACTGTCTACTACCATACACACTCTCTGTCTGTGTGTGTGTCCCTCTCTCTCTCTCTCGCTCTCTTTCTCTCTCTCAGAGAGAGAGAGAGACAACGAGAGCCACAAAAAGTTCAAACCCATTTTCTAAAGATTCATATTTGCACTATAATACACGTTCTTGTTTTATAAACAAATAAACTAAACTTTCGTCTAAACTTTGAGCAACAGTTGAAAAGAAACACCATTGTCCTGTTCCTTTTTTTTTTTTTTAGCAAATTAATATGGCTGTAGTTTGTTCGGCACTTCGACGGGCCGATCGGGTTTAACAGGTTAAGTTGTTTTGTGTCTCGGTGTGGTTGTTTGTGTCTCGGTGTTGTTGTTTGTGTCTCTGTAATAGTTTTGTGTCTCGGTGTTGTTGTTTGTGTCTCTGTAATAGTTTTGTGTCCTGGTGTTGTTGTTTGTGTCTCTGTAATAGTTTTGTGTCTCTTTGTGGTTGTTTGTGTCTCTGTAATAGTTTTGTGTCTCGGTGTTGTTGTTTGTGTCTCTGTAATAGTTTTGTGTCTCTTTGTGGTTGTTTGTGTCTCTGTAATAGTTTTGTGTCTCTTTGTGGTTGTTTGTGTCTCTGTAATAGTTTTGTGTCTCGGTGTTGTTGTTTGTGTCTCTGTAATAGGTTTGTGTCTCGTGTGGTTGTTTGTGTCTCTGTAATAGTTTTGTGTCTCTTTGTGGTTGTTTGTGTCTCTGTAATAGTTTTGTGTCTCGGTGTTGTTGTTTGTGTCTCTGTAATAGGTTTGTGTCTCGTGTGGTTGTTTGTGTCTCGGTGTGGTTGTTTGTGTCTCTGTAATAGTTTTGTGTCTCGGTGTTGTTGTTTGTGTCTCTGTAATAGTTTTGTGTCTCGGTGTGGTTGTTTGTGTCTCTGTAATAGTTTTGTGTCTCGGTGTTGTTGTTTGTGTCTCTGTAATAGTTTTGTGTCTCGGTGTGGTTGTTTGTGTCTCTGTAATAGTTTTGTGTCTCGGTGTTGTTGTTTGTGTCTCTGTAATAGTTTTGTGTCTCGGTGTGGTTGTTTGTGTCTCTGTAATAGTTTTGTGTCTCGGTGTTGTTGTTTGTGTCTCTGTAATAGTTTTGTGTCTCGGTGTGGTTGTTTGTGTCTCTGTAATAGTTTTGTGTCTCGTGTGGTTGTTTGTGTCTCGGTGTGGTTGTTTGTGTCTCTGTAATAGTTTTGTGTCTCGGTGTTGTTGTTTGTGTCTCTGTAATAGTTTTGTGTCTCGGTGTGGTTGTTTGTGTCTCTGTAATAGTTTTGTGTCTCGTGTGGTTGTTTGTGTCTCGGTGTGGTTGTTTGTGTCTCTGTAATAGTTTTGTGTCTCGTTGTTGTTGTTTGTGTCTCTGTAATAGTTTTGTGTCTCGGTGTGGTTGTTTGTGTCTCTGTAATAGTTTTGTGTCTCGGTGTTGTTGTTTGTGTCTCTGTAATAGTTTTGTGTCTCGGTGTGGTTGTTTGTGTCTCTGTAATAGTTTTGTGTCTCGGTGTGGTTGTTTGTGTCTCTGTAATAGTTTTGTGTCTCGTGTGGTTGTTTGTGTCTCGGTGTGGTTGTTTGTGTCTCTGTAATAGGTTTGTGTCTCGTGTGGTTGTTTGTGTCTCGGTGTTGTTGTTTGTGTCTCTGTAATAGTTTTGTGTCTCGGTGTGGTTGTTTGTGTCTCTGTAATAGTTTTGTGTCTCGTGTGGTTGTTTGTGTCTCGGTGTGGTTGTTTGTGTCTCTGTAATAGGTTTGTGTCTCGTGTGGTTGTTTGTGTCTCGGTGTTGTTGTTTGTGTCTCTGTAATAGTTTTGTGTCTCGTGTGGTTGTTTGTGTCTCGGTGTGGTTGTTTGTGTCTCTGTAATAGTTTTGTGTCTCGGTGTTGTTGTTTGTGTCTCTGTAATAGTTTTGTGTCTCGGTGTTGTTGTTTGTGTCTCGGTGTGGTTGTTTGTGTCTCGTTGTTATTGTTTTGCGTCCCTAGTCGAGGTGTGACTCACCGATCTGTCCTGTCGCAATGATGTTTTGGTATTTTGGGTGCTGATTGACGGTCAGACAGAGGATGTCGTCGGTGTGCTCCAGGTAGAAACTCTGGGTTCCTGTCAAGACAGGAAGCAGGTATTGTGATGTCATCATCAACAACAACAACATTTGCCATCAGAAGCCCAGTCTGTGAGTTGAACTGACCGGTGGACAGGTTCTGGATGACCACGGCAGCAGCCGTGTGGAAGATGATGTCAGCGCCATCGTTGAGGTAATGCAGGTTGTTGCGACAGTCGAAGCCTCTGTAGCCGAAGACGTGCTCCAACGCCAGCTCCTGAAAACGAGATCAGCTGTTTACAGTAAGGTTGCATATCTGTAGACTAGCATCACAAGTCCAGACTGACCTCCACCACCTTCTTCTTCTTGGTCACGTTGTTCTTCAGCAGTTTGTCCGGCAGTGGCGCAGCTCGACTCACAGGAGGCCTAACAGGAAACCAGTTTAGAACCAGTTCAGATAGAGGAGAGAGAGAGAGTGTGTGTGTGTGTGTGTGTGTGTGTGTGTGTGTGTGTGTGATCACCTCTCCTCCACAGGGAGCTCTTTGTGCTGCAGGTGAGGTCGTGTTCCTGTCATGTTCCTGATGCTAGCTGAGTAGATCTTGGTGACGTAGTCCACCACCTTCTCCCGAGCCACGTCGCTGTCGTACCCTGGAGACACAACAAGTCTGTGACGGCTTCCTCAGAGTCAATCTTTTTGTTAACACAGTGCTGGATCGAGCACATTTGGCATCCCAGGTGAGCTTTCCCCCCCAAAATATTGTTTTGAATATACAATCGACACTTCTACATTTCAGTTGTACATTAAAGGTACTGCTAGAAGAGAAATAACTTTGAACGATTAACAAATAACAATAATAATATAACAACATTTTCTCTGAAATGTATCACTTTGATCTCAGAGAATTTTAATTTAATTACATTTTTTGTTTAAAGCGTGCGAGGTCAGGAGGACAATTAGTGGATGGTCTGGTTGCCGGCTGCGCACGGATTGGTTCCCAAGCTGGCGGTGGATTGGCTGGCTCATCAGGTCGCTAGAAAAGCTCCCAAGATGGTTGCAGTGCAGTGTGAGGGGCACCAACCATCATCACCTCCTCCCAACCAGCCAAAGAAGTTTGCTCATCATTAGTTTAGTAGTTTCGTTGCTTGAGTAGTGGTGGACTGCTTGTTTTGTTATTCCATCTGTTAGGCACGGAGGGTTAGTTTGTCTTTTGGTTCCTGGTGTTTTGATATATATTATTATATTGATATATGATATATATTGTTATTTGATGCCTTCTTAGTTCTTAGTCTCTCTTTTGTTTGTTATCTTTGGTCAGTTCAGTCTCATTAATAATGAATGTGTCACAGTTCTGCCGGGACAGTCTGGGGTTTTGTGCCTGTTTGTGTGTTTTTCCCTGTCTGTCTTCCCCCTCTTTCCTCTCCCTCACCGGCCCCTCCTCGGGGTGTGTCCGGTGGGCGTGCCGGCAGCCGAGATAGAGTAGGCACACCTGTTCCCATTCAGCTCATCAGCTCCAGCCTACTTAACCCTGGTCTCTCCACCACTTCATTGATTCAGTCATCTGGTGATGTTGACGTGCTCCGTATCGCTCTCTTTTGTAAACCTGGACGTACTTCCGTGTACCGTAGCTGTTTCCGCTAACGCCTGTTTTGTGGCTTCGCTCTCCAGGAAATCCCCAGTGCCTGCCTGCCTGCCTACCTACCTGCCTGCTCGTCTCCTGTATTGCAGATGTGCATGTGTGTTAAGTGTCCATGGATGCGTGTGTGAATCATAAGCCTGGAGAGTTGCCTCACCCTGCCCCAGACAGTGCCTCAGTTTGTCAGGATGTCATTGCAATAACACAGAAAGTTGCCATGGAGATGTCCTTGATCGGGTCCCTGACAGAGTCAACAATCAACAGGTGTCCATGAAGGAAGGGAGGGAGGAATAGTAACGCAGTATTGCAGAGCCTCTCACAGCAGGGATCTCCTGGAGGAGTTGTTCCAGCAGCGACCTTGGCCAGGGCGGGACGGGTGCCTCGAGGGCCGGAATGCAGATTGTAGATGTTTAGGTTAGGGGCTACACGGTGGCGTAGTGGGTTGCACTGTCGCCTCACAGCGAGAGGGTTCCTTCTGTGTGGAGTTTGCATGTTCTCCCCGTGTAAGCGTGGGTTCTCTCCGGGTTCTCCGGCTTCCTCCCACAGTCCAAAGACATGCAGGATGGGGATAGGTTCATTGATGACTCTAAATTGCCCGTAGGTGTGAATGTGAGCGTGAATGGTTGTCTGTCTCTACATGTCGGCCCTGCGATAGACTGGCGTCCTGTCCAGGTGTACCCTGCCTTCGCCCAATGACAGCTGGGATCGGCTCCAGCCCCCCCGTGACCCTGAATACAGGATAAGCGGTAGACAATGGATGGATGTTTGGGTTAGGGCGAGTAGTCGCATTTCAGTAGACACGACACACTCTCTTTGTCCAATTTGGTCTTCAAGTCCATCCATTCGCCATAGCAAAGCCGAAAGCTTCTCCAAGATGTAATCCATGTTGCGGTTTATAGCCACAGTCTGAGCGCTAGCGGCTCCACTCACTCCATCAATCGTGCCGGGCAGCTTCACAGGGCTTTGGACTGCTGACACCTTCTTCGAAATTTTCCAATACACCAGGGCAGTGCCTAATCCAATCAGCAAAAAGCCCGTTATCATGGTTCCGAATACGTACACATCCTCGATGTCCTCAACAGAAAGAATCGCCAGGCACACAACCTTCTACTGATTTAAGATTTGGAGAAAAATACAGAGAGAGGCTCCCAAAGTATGAGACGAGACAAGACCAGCAGCAAGACAAGCAAGCAGGGAAGATAAGGGAGTGGGAGAGAGAGAGAGATGCGTCCGCCTTCATTGAGAGCTGGAGAAGAAGTGACATGTTGTGCACAATAAGCATCAGGACGTCTGTTCCTCACAGGAAATAGTCATTTATTCCACTCATCACTCACTGGTTTGGTGCAGACTACGTCCCGTTCGTTCCGTGTATGTTTACACGTACAATACAATACATTTCAAGATACACACAAATGGATATCGGTATGTAAAAATGTAAACTCAATCCATAAACAGAAATAAGGTTCACAAACACATTTCTGATCCACACGCAAATGTGTCTTGTTTTAAATAAATGTCATATAAATCCATAAATATATTAATTAAAAAAATATTTGCAATTTTCATCAAAAATGTATTTGGATGTTGTTCCATTTATATACAAACTTTTAAATTTGAATTTAAAAGATGCTTTTCATTTGTGAACTGGTCTGTATTTGTATGTGAACTTTTGAGACTCTCCTGATTGGCTGGATTCACGATTGCATTTTTTTTCAACAAGGAACTCTCTGTAGCCAATCAGACGCCTCCCTCGTTTTCAGCAAATCACATGACTGCACTCCCACGAGGGGTACCTCACCATGACCAGAGCACAGCTTTCCCTTTTACGCTTCACTGAGGGAAGACTTTCAAAATATTAGCTAAGGGCTGTTACCTCCGTCCTCCTCCGTGTCATCGTCTGACTCTTCGCTGTCCACAGCTTTGCTCTCTTTATGACCCGCCGGCTCTCTGGTCCAGATCATCAGCGCTGTGTCGGCCCCACCCACTGACAGCAGCATGAGGTCATCATTGGACCAGCGGACGTTTGTCACGTTGGTGCTGTGCCCCACGTACTTCTTAAACTTGGCAAATTGGCCCTGAAAAAGTCAGAATGAGAAGAAATCATGAGTCAATGTGGACGCAGTAGGTTAAATGTGGTACAGGACCATCAGAGAGCGTCTCACCCTCGATGGGAAGCTGAAAAGTTTCAAGAAGCCAAAGTCATCTCCAGTGGCGAGCAGTTTACAATCTTTGGTGAGCGAAGCAGCGTTAACGAAGCTGAGTGTCGGCCATATTCCCTCGCAGGTCGGACCCAGAACAGAAGTCCAGCTGGCCCAGTCTAGCTTCTCAAACTGCAAACATAAACACGTGTAAACTTGCAGAAATGGAAACACCCTGACAATAATAACTAATAACACGGACTGACCTCGGCCACACTGATGTTCTGTTTGCGTCCCCGCGGAGCCTCAAAGAACAGCTGCTCTTTAGCTCCAGTGTTCACCTGCAGCAGTTTACCTGCACAAAGACACACTCCATACAGTTTGAGGATTATAACATGAATGTACAACAGCCACTGTAGATCAAAAAGAACATTTAATTGTGAGGGACTAATATTTCAAGTGGTACAATAAGGGAGAAAACTATTGCTTCTCTATTCAAAGTTGAATCAGCCACAGACGCAGCAGTGTGTAGCCATGTATTATTGTTATTTGATTGTATATATTGTATAATCACATCTGGTCAAGAGCATTCAGACTTAGATGTATGAAGGATGTAGCCAGTTTCCAAACTGATGAAGTACTACACTGTACATGTGGTATTTCCTGTTTCATGGCGCCATCTGGTGTCATGACGTTGATCCGACCAAAGTGAAGCAATGAAGAGCCACGATAATAACAAAAAGTTTTCTTTGTGTAAACTTACCACTTCCATTTTTCAGAGTTTTTTCTGCGAATTTGACCGTCCTCCCAAGGCGCTTTAATGAATTGTTTTACTTGGCCCTTATAAGCCATTGTATGTTTCTACATGTGGTTTTAGATATATATTTCTAATAAGTCATAGTGTCTCTTTTACTTGGTGAAACAGCCTTGAACTAGCAGCCCTATACTACATCAAGCCCATCAAACAGTTAGCGAAGAAGCAGTTCACCTCGAGAGTCCCAGTCGATGTGTGTGATGTAGCTGCCGGCTCCTTTACAGATGCCGACTCTCTTACTGGTCAGGACGTTGTAGATATCCACAAAGGAATCATGGGATGCCACAGCGAGGTACTTCCCCGCGTCTGAAACACACAGAGCTGTGACTCATCACAGACCAATCACCTTCGTCCTGTGTCACACCTGTGTTGTTTGTTCAGGTACCTTGAGAGAAACGGATATCTGAGATGAGCTCCCTTCGGTGGTGGAAGGTCACCATGTCCTCCAGCGTGTCGGCGTTCACCACCAGGAAGCTGCCGTCGTTCAGACCGACCGCCAGAGCTTTACCGTCAGGTGAGAAGGCGCAGCACCGCCCACCTGACAGGTAACACACACAGGTTATATACAGGTAAAACAGAGGTGATGTACACATATCACACACAGGTTATATACAGGTAACACACACAGGTTATATACAGGTGACACACAGGTTATATACAGGTGACACACACAGGTTATATACAGGTGACACAGGTTATATACAGGTGACACACAGGTTATATACAGGTGACACACAAGGTATATACATGTAACACACAGGTTATATACAGGTGACACACAGGTTATATACAGGTAACTGACAGATGGAACACAAGCAGGTTTTGTACAGTGTTGGAACCTCAAGGTTTGTGTTTATGAAACAATTCAGGGATGCAGATTGCAGATTGTTTTGGAATATTGAGATGGGAGAGTCTTCTTTGTGAAAACACAGTCACACTCCTGTACAGGGGGTGTGGGCTCCCCCTCCCCATCTGCCTGTTGGCCTGATCTCTGCCCCACTATCTCCGACACCCACCTGTGGATCCAGATTCCACTGTGATTGGTCAACTGCAGTAGAACTCAGAAGTTGCACCTGGCTGAGCTGATTTCTGCTTCTTTAACTGAGTAGACCAACAGTGACTCTTTGTCATCTTCCTTCTTTCTCCTGGGATTCAGACCTCGACAGAGGTCTCATGTCCCTTTCTCTCCGCAATTCGCCTGAGCCACAAGTCCCTCAAGCTGCCTCCTTCAAACAGCCAAACAAGCTAGCTGTTCAGCCTACAAGCGACTGCGACAGAGAGACCCAGTTCATCTGGTCTCCTCATTGAAACCTCCCAAGAAACCAAGGATCCCTGGCCAAGAGACAACTCACTAGAAATTCCATCATCCACAAGAACTTGAAGGACAGCAAGTTTCCTTCACAGGAACCTGAAGACTGCAAACTCTCTCAGAAAGAACAACCAAGAACCAACCCTTCCTCAAGGACTGGTAACAATCTGGTCAACGTGATGACATTTATGTTTCAAGGTAATTTTGGTCAATTGTTCTGACAGTGGTCCGTCAGACGCCTACTCCACGCAACTTGCCAGAGGTCCACTCGTCCCCCTTTCCTGTTCTGACGGGGGACCGTCCATCACCGGTCCTGACGGGGGTCGGTCCACCAACAGTCCCGACGGAGGTCCATACCGCCACCGGTCCCGACGGAGGTCCGTCTGTCACCACTCCCGACAGGGGTCCGTCCAACACCAGTCCCTGGTGGAGGTCGACCGCCCGGCCTCCCGAGCAGCCCCGTCCGCCTGGTTGCCCTCCTGCCGGGCCTCCCAAGCCCCTCCTCCAGGCCCCTCTGCCCACCCTCCTGGACTATTTAATAGTGGACTATTGGGACATCTGGGATCCATCCCTTAAGGGGTACTGTCACAACTGTGGGTATTGTAGTGTTGGTTTCCTGTTTTATTTTGTAGTCCTTCCGTCTTGTGTTGTCACATGCTTTGCTTCCTGTCTGGTTTCCCTCCTTTTTTCTGTCTCCAAGCTGGGTCTCATTGTCTCATCAGCCTTGATTCTCGTTCTCCCCGATCACCTTAGTCTGCTCTTGTGTTTCCACACCTGTCTGTCGTTGTCCTAACCAGCCCTGGTGTATTTAGTCTGTGTGTTTCCTTTCTATCTTTGGTCAGTTGTCTGTTGTGTCCCCGGATGTATACCCACCACCTGATCTGTCCTGCCTGTGTCTCCCGGTCTTGTTTCTGGATTACTGTTTGTGATGTCTGTGTATCGGTTGGATTATCTTGTTCTTTATTTTTGATAGTGTTTTTGCGCTTGTGGCCTCCCCAGTGGTGTAGTGGTAGCCGATGAGGTGGGTGTACTGCTAGGTAGATGGGAGGTTACAGAGGAGGAAGTGTGTATACTCTCCTATATAGTCCAATGGCTTTCTGGCTGATAGGCGGGTATACTGCAAACTGCTAGAAAAAGAGGTGGGTATACCCCGTATACCTGCGTATACCCTCCACTACACCACTGGGCCTCCCTGAGTTTTTGGACGTTTTTTGGTTAGGGACTGTTCCTTATTTATTTTAAGACCAACCAGAGGGATTTTCGGCTCTCTGATCACTTTATGCATAACCCCCCCCGGTGATATAATTTATTTTAACATGATCCTGAAATCGACATGGCAGAATAAATATGACCGCCCTCCTCGGAAAATGTATCAACTCAATATATCACAGCACAAATATTGAGTGACGAATGGTCAGTTATCAATATTTCACATCAAGAACATCGTGTGACTAACATCTGCTCCAGTTGCAAAAACACAATAGTTAATAGTCGTATAATATGACTGTCCCATCATAAGAGCACTACTAGATCTGATTGATTAAGTGAATGTCATAAGTGGGTGGATAGCTCAGTGGAGTAGAGTTACCGCTCCCCATGTACCGAGGCTCCCTGCAGCGGTCCTGGGTTCGAATCTGCCCTGCAGCCCTCTTTTAAAGCATGTTGTCCCTCTCTCTCACCCCGTTCACTCAACAATAGGTAACGCACAGGTTTATACAGGTATCTGTACACAGTCAGGTTACACAGCCAGGTTACACACACCCAGGTTACACACCCAGGTAACACATTTCTGTTGCACACCCAGGTAACACAATTATGTTACACACCCAGGTCACACACTTATGTTACACACCTGGGTAACACACTTATGTAACACTGGTTTACGTGCTCACCCTTCTTGAGTTTACGGACAGCAACCATGCGGTGATTTGCCGACAGCTCCCAGATCCTCAGAGTTTTGTCATCGCTGACAGTGGCACCAACAGGAAGTAGAGGGTGAGCCGCCAAACCCCACACCTCTCCCTCCATGTGACCCTGAACACAACACGAACAGTAAATACATCACAGACAACTTTAGTCAACTGTTGTATTTATTCTTTTTGTCAAAGTTGATTTCCATCATGTGATTATACAACTGAAACTATTATGTTCAAAGAAACTCAGACATCAGAGTTTTAAAGGGTCGTCTGCTTAACAGGAACCTGTTCGCTTCAAGAAAGCACATTCATATTCAGAATAAACAGATGTAGTTAATGTGTTGAACAGTGTGACCCACATGATGGCGATTTAAAACTTTAAAAACATATTATTTCACATTGTTTACTTCAACATTATACATCTCCAGTGAGTTGTGTTTCTGGTGTTGAGGTACAGTAGAAAACAATGTCTTTTTTTAATACATTTTTTTTTATATTTTTAATATACAAGAGAAAATTATATTTATTTTATGAGATTATGTAAAAAATGTGTACCTCCCATCATCCTCCTCTGATGTGTTTTTTGATTACCATTTGTTTTTTATTGAGTCATAAGACAAAATAAAAACAATATATAAACAATGAAGGCTACCAAGATCGTGCACAAAAAAAAGAAAGTAATGTAAAAAGCTTTTTTCCCCCCAGAATTTTTCTGTATTAATGTGACGACTAATAAAGAAGCTTCCTGTTTCTGATCTGCCAGAGTCATGTGATGGTCTGACCTCGATGTTAATGTGTCTACATGTCTGACCTGAACCAGCAGCATCATCGGTCCACTCTTGTCGATCTCCAGGATTTCTCCGTTCTTTGTCCCCAGCAGGATGTGACCGTGACCAAGAGTGATGGCCCTGATAGACGGGTTGTCCTCCAGCAGAAGACCTGGTCCACAAACAACACAGAAACAAGTTGTCTTGTAACAAAAAATGTTTTTTCACACTCCCAGGCATCCATCCATCCATTGTCTACTGCTTATGCTGTATTCAGGGTCGTGGGGGGGCCTGGAGCTGATCCCAGCTGATATTGGGCAGAGTACACCCTGGACCGGACACAAGTCTATCACAGGGCCGACATGTAGAGACAGACAACCATTCACGCTCACATTCACACCTACGGGCAATTTAGAGTCATCAATGAACTTATCTCCATCCTGCAGTCTTTGGACTGTGGGAGGAAGCCGGAGAACCCGGAGAGAACCCACGCTTACACGGGGAGAACATGCAAACTCCACACATAAAGGAACCCAAACCCGACCAGCAAATCCAAATGGAACCCAGGACCCTCTCGCTGTGAGGCAACAGTGCTACCCACTACACCACCATGCAGCGATTGGAGAGTGCATGACGGTGTCTGTATGTTGATGAGCTCAGAGAGATACACTGGTGCCAGGCTGTGGAGGATCTTGAAAGTGAGGAGTAGGATCTTAAAGTCAATGCAGGATTTGATAGGGAGCCAATGGCGTTGCTGCAGGGAAGGAGTGATGTGTTCAGTATAAGGACTTCTGGAGATGATGCGAGTGGCTGCATTCTGGACCAGCTGGAGTTTATGGAGGGATATCAGAGGAAGACCAAAGAGAAGAGAGTTACAGTAGTCCAGACAGGAAGTAATCAGGGTCTTTACAAGGATAGCAGTGCAGGTTGGTGTAAGAGAGGGACAGACACAGTTGATGTTGCATATGTGGAAGTATGCAGTATGAGTAACATTATTGATGTGGGCCTCGAAGGATAAAGTGCTGTCCAAGATGATACCCAGGCTTTTTACCTGGGAGGAAGGTGTAACAGTGGCATTGTTGATAGACTTGGAGAAAGTGTTCAGTGTTGCTAGAGTGGATTTGGTTCCGATGAGGAGGACCGTGGTTTTGTCACTGTTTAGTTTAAGGAAGTTGAGTGAGAACCATGATTTGATTTTCAGTAAGCAGTCGGTTAGGGCCTTGGGTGGTAGGGTGGCAGTGGGCTTTGTGGAAAGGTAGAGTTGGGTATTGTTGGCGTAGCAGTGGAATTGAATATGGAATTTCCTAAGGATGTAACCAAGAGGCAGCAGATAGATAATGAACAGGAGGGGGCCAAGGACGGAGCCCTGGGGAACACCACTGGAGACTGGAGAGGTGCTGGATCTCAGGTTCTTGAGTTGGACAAATTGTGTGCGGCCCAGAAGATAGGATTGGAACCAGGCCAGGGGGAATATCTGTGATTCCAATGGAGGCTAGCCTGTTCATAAGGATGTCATGAGAGACTGCACAAATACTGCACTCAGGTCGAGGAGAACCTGAATGGAGAGTCAGTCCAGAGTCAGATGCCATCAGGAGGTCTTTGGTGATTTTTGTGAGGGCGGTCTTAGTGCTGTGGAGACAGATGGCAGACAGATGGGCGTTTTTCTGGGCTGCAACAGATCTTTCTAGTATTTTGGAGAGAAATGGCAGGTTTGGGATTGGACGAAAGTTGTTTAAGTAATTCGGGTCTGTGCCAGGTTTCTTGAGTGTTGGTGTTATTGCAGCAGTTTTGAGTGATGACGGAACAACACCAGAAGTCAGTGACGATTGGATGTTGGTGATTAAAGAGGACAGGGCAGGAAGGCAGACTTTTACTAGGTGGGTAGGTAGGGGGTCTAGCTGGCAGGTGGAAGGTTTGGATTTGGTGATAAAACCAGTTATCTCCAGGAGAGTTGGGAGTTTGCAGCTGGCGAGGGAAGAGCTGAACAGTAAATGTAGGCAGGGAGTGCAGAGAGGATGCAGGGTTTTTTATAGGTCTGGTGGATATTTTCAATGTTGGCGTTGAAGAAGGTCATGAAGGTATCACACTGTGTAGCGGTGAGTAGGTGAGGTGGTAGAGCATCAGATGGTTTCAGAATATTGTTGATAGTAGAGAATAGTGCTCTGGTGTTCCCATCAGCCATCCTGACTAAGGTTGAGTAGTATGTAGTTTTGTTGACGAGAGAGCATCCTTGTATTGGAGTATGTGGTTATGGTACAAATGTACCATAACCACATACTCCAATATGAACTGCCTGGCGGTTTTTATATCGAGGTGCCCCAGGCAACGGCCTTTGGTCTTGAGCTGGCGTAGTGCTGGAGCAAACCAAGGAGCTGAGTGGGTTTACGAAACTAACCTAGTTTTCAGAGGCACAAGAGAGTTAAACAGTGTATGAAGTCAATCATTGAAGTGAGATACCAGTTTGTCTGTGGTAGATAAAGTCACACTGCTAGGGAAGTCAGCAATTCCATTAGAGAGGGCCGGCAAGTAGATATTCTTAATATTTTGGAATGTGATTGTACGAAACATATTAGTTTTGATAATATGAGATTGACATGGAAGGAAATTGAACTTGTGGCCTGAGATAGGCAGATCAAAGGTGTAACAGTTATGAGGGGTTACTCCAGAGTCTTAAGTAACTGATAAACTTTAAAAAAAAATTGTATTTCAGGTAACCCATACAGGTGAAAAGTCTCAGGACTGTGAAGGTGAAAACCTCAGTTGACACATCAGCTAAAAAAGTGTGCAATAATTGAAGTCATCATTTATGTATCGTCGTCTTCATGAAGACAAATAAAAGAAAATATATATCGACCAGCGAGACCTTTAGATGACGGAGACAGAGCGGCTCTCTTGATGGCATACGTCTTCAAACATCTTTCGAACATGTCGTCCCAGAGCTCCACGATGCCGTCCTTACCGCCTGTCACAAAACCCTGGACAGTGAATGCAACACAAAAAAAAACAACAAAAAAAAACATCCCTGATCAACTTCATGAGCTTTATCAGATTTGTAACATCAACATCCTGGTGGCGAACCTGCTAATTCACCTGCTAGCTCACCTGGTAGCTCTCCTGCTAACTCACCTACTAGCTCACCTGTTAGCTCTCCTGCTAACTCACCTACTAGCTCAACTGGTAGTTCTCCTGCTAACTCACCTACTAGCTCACCTGTTAGCTCTCCTGCTAACTCACCTACTAGCTCACCTGGTAGCTCTCCTGCTAACTCACCTACTAGCTCACCTGTTAGCTCTCCTGCTAACTCACCTACTAGCTCACCTGGTAGTTCTCCAGCTAACTCACCTTCTAGCTCACCTGGTAGCTCTCCTGCTAACTCACCTACTAGCTCACCTGAAAGCTCTCCTGCTAGCGCACCTGGTAGCTCTCCTGCTACCTCACCTACTAGCTCACCTGGTAGCTCTCCTGCTAGCTCACCTGGTTGCTCACCTACTAGCTCACCTACTAGCTCACCTGGTAGCTCTCCTGCTAGCTCACCTGGTTGCTCACCTACTAGCTCACTTGGTAGCTCTCCTGCTAGCTCACCTAGTTGCTCACCTACTAGCTCATCAGTAGAGCAGGCACGATGCACCTTATCCAGGTCTGAATCCCTCCTCCTCTCCCCTTTTTTGTTTATATTCAACTGTACTTTACTATAAAAGCAATATCAAAAAATATTAGTCTTTACTTTTTCTTGTTACATTTCTAAAATTAAAACTAAATCTTATGACAGGTGTATATGGTTAGATTATGACTACATCTTGTACAATAATCAAAATTATTCTTGTAAAATAATGACATTACATTAAAATACAGTCATTTTTGCCTATTTTTTCTTTAAATGAACGTATCTTTCAACAGCAGTGGTTCCTAATAATAAGAGTAGCTCCTTCCACATCCTCCTTTGAAAACTATGAATCATTATAAACAGATACATTATTTGTTTGACCCAGGTGCTACCTTGTCCAGGGAGCACATGGTAAAGACCGGCCCGTCATGGGCTTTGATAGTCTTGATGAGTGTCGTGTCTCTCCAGATGTAAACGTCTCCGTTGCTGGCTCCGGAGAAGACCAGGTCCTCAGATCTACCATAACACACCGACATCATCGTCTCCTGCTTCCCCAGATTCCCGAAAATCCCCCGTTTAAATGTCAGACCGCCACCTGTACGAGGAGACACAATCATTGATTCATCCCAAAAAGTATGTATGTATGTATGTATTATTTTTATTATTAATATTTATTTATTTTATCATTACTATTATTAATAAGAAAGTACTGAATGAAAACTACAACTAAGTTTGTTGTCTACAACATTTTTGTACACAACTAAGTCAAACATCAAACACACAATGTGACGATATGAACATGCAATATTGTTGGAAGAAAAAAAAGAAAGAAGAGACTAACTTTTAACTTTTTTGTTTTTTATTCATATCAGCAAGATAGAAAGCTGGATTAACTGGATCTAGCAGGACACGCGCAGGCTGGTGTACCACAGCCAGATGAACCCCAAATAAACTACTTAGCTGTGATTTAATATCAATAACCAGATTCAAGTTCAAGCTTTATTTGTCATATGCACGTAGACACGCAGTCACAATGCAATGAAATGTTGTGGACAAGAAGAACCAGTCAACTCACTAAACAAAAAAAGAACAGTAGTGTGCAATACAAGAATAAAAATGTAGAAAAAAAGTGTAAACATTTGAAGGAAGGAGAAAAATTACCTGAATGCTGCCAGAATTTGATGTGTTTCATGCCAACCGTCACCAGCTTGTCCATCCTGAACGGGTTACTCTTCACCACAAAGGTTTTGTCTTTATGTCCCCTGAAGAACAGAAACAACGTCAAGGTCTGCTGTTGTTCTATATTTTATTATCAACATCAATAAATCTCATGTTCAGACTCAAACCAGTAACATGTCAGTCCATCTGACAATGACTTGACTTCCTGTTTGTGGAGCACTGATTCCTACTCAGCTGGTCTCTTGAGCTTTGATTGAACCCACAGGAGGAAATAGCAGATTTGTTGGGGACTATTTTCAGTGGCAGATGGATACCGTAAATATCTCCTGCTCGAGTGAGTATTTGTATGTGGGATTGATGTGTTTTAATCAGAGACACTTCACTGCTGGTTTGAGTCTCAACATGAAGAATATCAACTTACATTTTAAATATGACTAATTTGAAATATGATTTCAACTTATTTCAGAATTAAGTTTACTTTAAATTTAATTTTACATTTTTAAATCAAGTTTTATTGAGGCCTCTCTCAACATGACATATCACTTAAGGCTTAAGGTGTGTAAAGCAGAAGGTAGATGCCCGGGGTTCAGATGTATAGGTGTACATGGAGTTTACGTGTAAAGGTGTTCAGGTTATTGGGTGTGCAGGTGTTCAGGTGTACAGGTATTTATGTGTTTGGGTGTACAGGTGTTCATGTGTCCAGGTGTACAAGTGTGCAAATGTTCAGGTGTGCAGGTGTTCAGGTGTGCAAGTATACAAGTGTGCAAGTGTAAGGGTATTTTGGTGTTTGGGTGTACAGGTATTTAGGTGTACAGGTATTTAGGTGTACAGGTATTTAGGTATTTGGGTGTACAGGTATTTAGGTGTTTGGCTGTACAGGTATTAAGGTGTTTGGGTGTACAGGTATTTAGGTGTTCGGGTGTACAGGTATTTAGGTGTACAGGTATTTGGGTGTAGAGGTATTTAGGTGTTTGGATGTACAGGTATTTAGGTGTTTGGGTGTACAGGTATTTAGGTGTTTGGGTGTACAGGTATTTAGGTGAACAGGTATTTAGGTATTTGGGTGTACAGGTATTTAGGTGTACAGGTATTTAGGTATTTGGGTGTACAGGTATTTAGGTGTTTGGGTGTACAGGTATTTAGGTGTACAGGTATTTAGGTGTTTGGGTGTACAGGTATTTAGGTGTTTGGGCGTACAGGTATTTAGGTGTACAGGTATTTAGGTGTTTGGGTGTACAGGTATTTAGGTGTACAGGTATTTAGGTATTTGGGTGTACAGGTGTGCAGGTGTGCATGTGTACAGGTGTGCAGGAGTACATGTGTGCAGGTGTACAGATTTGCAGGTGTGCAGGTGTTCATGTGTACAGGTGTTCAGGTGTTCAGGGGTACCTGGCCTTGGCTAGTCTCTCTCCTTTCTTCCAATCCCAAATTACAATGGAGTGAAATTCATCAATTCCCACCGAGACCAAACTCTTCCCGTCCGCTGAGACACAGAGACAGAGAGACAAGATGACAAGACAGACAAAATGCAAGAGACAAGATTCAATGGACGAACCAACAGAGACAGAAAGATAAGATGCAAGAGACAGAGAAATAACAATCATAGAAACATGATGCAGGAAACAGAGAGACAGTAGACAGAGCAGCAATTTGCAAGAGACAGGGAGACAGGAGGCAAGAGACAATAAACAGAGAGAGAAGGCACAGAGAGACAGACAGACAAGGTACAGAGAGACAATTTGCAAGACACAATGCAAGAGACAGAGAGAAAAGATCAAAGAGAAAAGAGACAATATCCAAGACACAGAGAGACAAAGAAGGCGAGGTGAGATACATGTGACACAAGGTGACAAGAGATAAGGGAAAAGATCAAAACAAAGACAGAGAAACAAGAGGCAAAGGACAGAGACATCAGAAGCCATATAACAAAACACACAGAAATTGACTTTACAATGACTTTGTTCTATAGAAACAGAATCTGTGAACACCTGAACCCTGATTTAGGGATTACAGATGATAGAAAGCTTACGGTTAACAGGTGGAACCACCAGGGAAACTAATTGTAATTTAAAGTTTGCAGGAAGTAGGGTATTGGGGTTTTTACAGGATGAGACTTAGTTATAGCAAAAGGTGATAGATTCATCCATCCATCCATTATCAACCGCTTAGCCTGTAAATTTTCATGGGGGGGCTGGAGCCGTTCCCAGCTGTCATTGGACGAAGGCAGGATACACCTGGACAGGTAACCAGTCTATCACAGGGCCGACATGTAGAGACAGACAGGTAACCTGTCTATCACCGGGCCGACATGTAGAGACAGACAGGTAACCAGTCTATCACAGGGCTGACATGTAGAGACAGACAGGTAACCAGTCTATCAAAGGGAGACATGTAGAGACAGACAGGTCCCCACCACTACACCACCGTGCCCACCTAAATGGTGATTATGGGATAATTCATTTAGTTCTCAAGGATGAATCAGGAATAAAATGTATTTCAAGGAATACAGATGGTGATTTATGCTTGTGATTTCGGGATAATATATTCTAAAATGTAGAAAAGATGAATAAAGGTTTAAATGGGACCACTGATTGCATGTGATTTATGTAATACAGGTTCAGGGGTACGGAATGGTACACTGTGCAGTGAGTGTACCTGTGAACTCAAGAGCACACACTCCTCTGCTATGGTGTCCCTTCAGGAGAGACAGACACTTCAGAGTCTGGATGTCCCAGACGTGGACAGCCGGGTCTCTGCCCACCTGAACACACAGACAGCCATTCAGAAACACTCCAAGTCAGTCTGACAGTGAACCTGCATTCTGATTGGTCGGGCATACCTGTGCAGAGGCCACATAGTCTTTGAGCGGGTGTACAGTAAGGCTGAGGATGTCGTCATCGTGGCCGAGGTAAAACCTCTGACTGTGCTGCTGCCGGTTGTAGACAACGGCGATGGCGGCCACATGGTACACCACCTCCCCCGTCTGACTGTAGAACAGGTTGTTACGACAGTCAAACCCCCGATACCTGCAGGAAACAGGAAAAACCACAGGAAACACCATGTGACAGTATTATTGTTATTGTCATCGTTAAAATGTTATTTTACACCTGCAAGGCTCAACAATAAGGATTGCCCGACGCAAGTAACTATGACAACCCGTTTGGGCAAGTGGAGGACTCAGTTACATAGCGGGAGTTTCACGATCTCGAGTATCGCGGCAGGGCCGCTACCTAGTAGCGGGAGTTTCGCGGCGGGAACCGCTACCTAGTGCGATGAAGCGCATAAAAACTGACTGGCGTAGCAGCCTTTCAGTCAAAATGTTGTGGAAGCTGCTTTACATAAGCATTGAGGGGCCAGCAGTTGCCAACTACAATGCAGAACGTGTTGTAGGACGATGGCTGTCAGCAGGTCAGAGAGCATGTCGGGTGTGAGGGGATTATTTATTTATTTATTTATTTTTGTGCCAAAGTTTGAGTGGCCAAGATTAAAATATGGGATAAAACCACAAAAAAAAAAAAAAAATACCAATGTTCCAACAATGTCAGAATTATTCATACATTGTAAATAAAGATCAAATATAACAATTTACCTGAATCTTTGCCGTTATTTGATAACCACTAATAAAACAAACTATTTATATTTGGGGCCAGTGAAAATTTACTTCGGGCAAGTAGAATTCAGACCCACTGGTCCGACCGGGCAAGTGGAAAACAACCTTAGCGTTGAGCCCTGCCACCTAAAACGTTTGTGCAGAAAAGAGCTCTTCTCCCTGCTGCTGTTTGAATCCAGCAGCTGTGTGGAGGACAAAAATAATCTCAACATTATAACATAAAATATAAATGATAACTTAGTACTCAACGTCATTTTTTAGTCATCATGATATGCTTTTGAAGGTTGACGTATTGTTAAATTTATAAATTTAACCCTTATGTACCCTTGGGGTTTTTACGATCATTTTGTGTGAATGCATATGGCATACATTTATGCCAAAGTGTGTATTTTGGGGATTTGTTTTTATCAACCTTCTATACTTTGTCTATAATAATAATTAAAAAACGGACAAAAAAATGTTAATATATAATAATATTATGGCACTTTTTTGACTCAGACATTCTCAGTCAACATTTTACATTCATGTATTATTTCATATTATTTTATTACATGACTAATGAACATAAGTTACAATCTCTTGTATTCATTTTTTTTATTTCAGACACATGGGTCCATATAAAAATACAACAATTCATTAATAATCCATTTAAATTTAAATTTAATTTAAATTAAATTAAATATTTAAAGAATATAGTTTTATGCGCATTACATTTACAATTTCCATGTTAAAGTTTTATTAAATACTTATATATGGCTTCAGAAGTGAAAATATTTTACCCATGAACAAACTGCAGACGAAGCCCCTCCTCTGGAACTTTCTGGCGCTTCAGGGAACCAATCAGCTTCTTCCTCAGTTGAGGCAGGTCCTCCTTGTACACCTGCAGAGAGAGACAGGTGAGTCAGTCATACAGACAGGTAACATACAGCGTGTGACTGGTGTTGTTTCCTAGTCACCTGACGTTCGTAGCTGGTCTGAGCTTCCTGTTCGATGTCCGAGTCGAGCTCCGGGACGTCAGACACGTCAGAGTCCGACTCTCCACTGTTGGAGTCCGCGTAACCCTCTAAACACACCAACCAGGAAAATACATTCATTACATGGCATTTTAAATTAGCTGAGGTCAGGAAACCATGAAAAGGTATCTGTGTGTGCAGGGATAACCAATAGCAACTGGTGTTTAAGACTATTATCTTGATTCCAGATCAAATAACACCAAACAAATGGTGGGTCAGTGTGGTGTAGAGTTGTGAATGTTCCTCTATAATACTACTCAAATTTTATTCCATATAATTTCAATTTCAAATTATAATCAAATATTAATGCTCAAATTCAGCCTATTATTAACATTAACTATACTACACAGGCGTATCCATGCCAATGCCATTCATCAGCAATGTGGTTGTTTTATTTCCTGTCCACGAGAGGGTGTTCCAAAAACATTACCAATAAATGTGTTGAATTACCAACAGCTGACAGCTTTCTAGATTAGTAATAATTAAGAAAGTGAATTCAAGAGGTCTGTCAATATCTTTGTTTTCATTTCACCGAGTGCTGCCACTTGGCTATCTCCGTGATGCGCCGCTGTCGGCTATTTCTTATAGTGAGATTGTGATTCAGAAAACTTAATTGTTCATCAGACTTCATGTGTCAGAAGCATCTGTTTATGCGGGTAGGCGCAATTTGCCAATGTTAGAAAACGCTTTCTAAAAAATAAATAAATACAAATCAAATCATCAAATTTCAGCATTCAAATTGTTTTACTATTATGATTCCTGAAGTTCATTCCAACAGCCCTAGTGTGGTGTACTGATTATTCAAGGATTCAAGGATAATTTATTGTCATTGTACAACACAGGGATGCACAATGAAATGGAGTTGTAGCTCATTACTACAAAAGTGTTAAAGTCATCTTAGTAGCAAACTGCATTGGTAGTGCGGTAGCGACCTGTCGTCCCCTGCTTTCTGGTCTGTTTGACTCTAAATAAACCATAATGTACTAAATGAACATCATGCTGGATTGAAGAAGGCTTGGAACTAGAAATTGAGACATAAACTCATGTTTACAATGTTTACTGAGATAATACATCAAGAGAGAAGTAGGACCATTTTATCATAGACTTCTATACAATCAGAGAGGAGGTGCCCCCTGGTGGCCAGCAGGGAGAATTCAGCTTTAAAAGCACTTCAGCATCAGCTTCACTTTCAGAACCGGAGGTTGTCACCTGGTCTGGTTCTAGGTTTAAGTTGGTCAGTTCACCATACCGTTCCAGGGAAATATGTGAGCCACAGGAGCCGTTGATATCTGAGATGAAGGCTGTAGTAGTACATGTTGGTGTTACCTTGGAGGAGGGGCTCCAGGACACCGTTCATGACGCCCTCGGGCAGGAACCTCCACTGGAAGACAGCGTGGTCAGCTCCACCAGTGCTGACCACCCACTGCAGGTCATTGGACCAGCGAACATTTGTCACATGGGCAGAGTGACCGATGTACTTCTTGAATTTGGCTCCTGTTTAAGGATAAAGATGCAGACAGATTACGGAGTGAAACAGAGGAGTTGTGGGTGCCGGATAGCTTAGTTGGTAGAGTTGGCACCCCATGTACCGAGGCCAAGTCCTCACTGTAGCAGCCCCGGGTTCGAATCCTTTCTGCCTGTCAACCCCCTCTCTCCCCTCCCTTTCACGCTAGCACTGTCCTATCTGAATAAATGCAAAAAAGGCCAAATAATAATAATTAAAAAAAAAACAGAGTCTCTCACCTGGAATTATAATGTGAGACTAAAGGATGCACTTCTACAGGAAAGGAGCCACAATTAGCTTTGTCTTCACCGTCAGCATTTAACATTATAAATAAGTAAAACTCAAAGAATAAAGATTTCCACTGTAGTTGTTGACGCATCAGAAGGCCTTCCTCCAGAGCAGGGACATATTTGGCCCAGGAACTGAACACAGACCCTGTTTGCGTCAACTGAAATAAAGTCTAAAAGTGGCTAAAAAGGACCAACCTTTCTTGAGGCAGGGGAACCTGAAGAGTTTGACAAGGCCAAGGTCGTCTCCGGTCACCAGGACGGCACTGCTGTAGTTGGCATCGACAGAGTTCACGTTGGTGATGTTGGAGTATTTGGGCCAGATGCCGTTCACCTCTGGCCCAATGACACCTGTCCATGTCATCCAGTGGATCCCCTTCGCCTCCTCTTTAGGAACCAGCTTCCCCGCTGCAAGACAAAGAAGGATAACAAAAGGTCGGCGATATGGGAGATTATTAGTAAGTCTCAATTAAGTTCTGCATGGGCTGGCACCTCTGTACTTGGCCAAACTTTTAATTTGTCACACTCCAGCTAGAGCACTGAAGTCGGCAGATCTAATGTTGCTGGATGTCCCCAGGACAAGGCTCAAAACCAGAGGTGACCGAGCCTTTGTAGTGCTGCACCGAGGCTCTGGAATGGCCTACGTTTGCACATTAGATCTGCCCAGAACCTAAAGCCTTTTAAATCCTTAGTGAAGACTCACCTTTTCTCACTAGCTTTTAATTCTGGCTGAGCAAGACACCCCTTTTAGTGTGTTTTTATGTGTTCTCTTTGTTTGTATTGTATTATGTTTTACTACTACTATTTATATTCCTGTTCAGCACTTTGGTTGACAGATGGTTGTTTTAAATGTGCTATATAAATAAAGATTGAGTTAAGTTGAGTTGAGTTGAGTCCCAGGTCTGGACAGGTACCTCAAGTCTCCAGTCTAGACTGGTAAGCCCCAAATAAGGTCCCACTCTAGACAGGGAAGTACCAAGTAAAGATGGGTGAGCCCCGAAGTACTACTGGAATCAATCTAGGTCTAAGGTAATATAAACAATTTGAGTTTCAGTGTGTTGGAGCTTCAGAGTCAGAAGGTACCTGGCATCCTGTAGAAGAGCCGCTCTCCAGCACCGTCATTGGTCAGCAGGAAGCGGCTATCGACCGACCAGTCGAGGTGGGTGATGAAGGAGGCAGAGCGACTGCACTCACCCATCTTCTTATAGCGCTGGGCAACGGCATATACATCCACCACCCCGTCGTTTGATCCCACTGCCAGGAAGGAACCATCCGGTGAAAACTTCAGCTCATGGATTACCTCCTTCCTGTCCTTGATGTGCACAACCTCTGTCATGTCCCTGAGGGGGAAAAAAGGCTTGTTACCTCAAGTTCCTCAGCAGGGATCTAATTTTTGGGCAATTTGCTGGCAAACTGAAGTAGCTGTTTGGTTAGACAATTAGAAACTAACTTTCTATTTGAAGAAATAACAATAATTTATAGTGTTGTCACATGACAGTAATAACATCATCATCAACATTATCCTTCAGCGTTGCATGAGATCACCTGACACGCAGGACGGTGAAAGATCCATCCTTCATGCCAAGAGCAAGTTGTGAGCCGTCATTGTTGAAGGAAACACTGCGGACGGATTCCTCCATGTTGCAGCGAGCCAGCAGTGTGTGGTCAGGAAGACTCCACAACCTGAGAGACATACAAGTGAGAGGTGAACTCAGCGGACACGAAGCCTGGTGGTGGTGGTAGTGGCGGTGGTTGCAGTATTCAGACCGACCTGACAGAGCGGTCGTCGCTCCCAGTGACGGCTACCGGTTGTTTGGGGTGCAAGTCAAGAGCCCACAGCTCGCCCTCGCTGTGACCCTGCATCAGCAGAACAGGTTTGTCCCGGTCTCGCACCATGACCTCAAAGATCTCACTATCCTGCGTCCCTGCCAGGATCCGGTCGGCCTTCCAGCAAACACTTCGGATTGACAGACCTGAAACAAGAAACACGCCTGACTGAAACAGGAAATACACCTAGCTGAAAGAGGAAATACACCTAGCTGAAGCAGGAAACATACCTGACTGAAACAGGAAATACACCTGACTGAAACAGGAAATACTCCTGACTGAAACAGGAAACATACCTAACTGAAACAGGAAATACACCTGACTGAAACAGGAAATACACCTAGCTGAAACAGGAAAGATACCTGTCTGAAACAAGGAACACACCTGACTGAAGCAGGAAATACACCTGACTGAAACTGGAAATACACCTGACTGAAACTGAAAATACACTTGACTGAAACAGGAAACACACCTGACTGAAACAAAGAACACACCTGACTGAAACAGGAAACACACCTGACTGAAACAGGAAATAAACCTGACTGAAACAGGAAACACACCTGACTGAAACAGGAAATACACCTGACTGAAACAGGAAATATACCTGATTTAAACAGGAAATACACCTAGCTGAAACAGGAAAGATACCTGACTGAAACAGGAAATACACCCGACTGAAACAGGAAACATACCTGACTGAAACAGGAAATACACCTGACTGAAACAGGAAACATACCTGACTGAAACAGGAAATACACCTGTCTGAAACAGGAAATAAACCTGACTGAAACAGGAAACATACCTGACTGAAACAGGAAATACACCTGTCTGAAACAGGAAATAAACCTGACTGAAACAGGAAACACACCTGACTGAAACAGGAAATACACCTGTCTGAAACAGGAAATAAACCTGACTGAAACAGGAAACACACCTGACTGAAACTGCAAGATTACTTTATAACCTAAGTTTTAAGTAGAGGAAAATGGCTGCCATGTGAATACGGTAAATTGAGGACCGTTGTCATTTTGAAAGAGCAACGGCGACACTCAGCCAACGACTGTGTAACTCCATCACTCAGTAAGTCGGGGACAGATTCTCCCATGGAGAGGACTGGCACCACTTTACTGCGGTTCAACCAAGAATTTGAACAATTACTCATCACATTATACAAGATACATGACTTTAGTAATGACTCATTTTTAATGACTTGTAATGCCGACAGTGCAGCGGTGAGAATCACAAAATAACAATTGAGGTCCCGATACCAGGAGTCTACCTCCAGGTCTGACCTTTGTATCCCTGCTCGGCCTCTCTCAGGTCAATCTTGGTTATGGGTTTGAAGTCCACGTCCCACAGTCTGATGCAGCCGTCTCGTCCTCCCGTAGCGAATCCTTCCTCACAAGCGTGCATACTGAAGATCCCTGCCTGAACAACACGTTACAATGAAATAATATTTCTTCATACATTCTTCAATAGTTTTTCCTCCACAAATTTATATTATAAGTATGCTGGTGCTATAGTTACTACTAGTGAGTACTTGTTTTGATTCACTTTCTTTAAAAACTTGTTTTAAGATGTTGCATTATGTCTTTCAACAGGGCTGAATGTTTTAGTATGCATTTTTGTCTTTTACAAAAACTGGTTAGAAAATCAGGAAATTATATTTAAGCAACGTATATAAATGATCATATTAGTATTTTCAGCAATTGAAAAAAGCAAGTAAAAAAAGACATTTTTGGACGACCCTATGAATCGAACCAGACCACAGTCTGTTTGTCAATTACTGTCTGACTTTTTACAAGGTAAGAAGCATGAAGCCATTTAGTCAGATATATATAAATAGAACACAGGCTAAGATTTAATAAGTAAGATCATACTGTCACCAACATGACGAATGGATTTGCGAGTCAATGTAATCTAACTTTGTTAGCCCTGCTAACGTTAGTATTAGTCCTGCTGATTTTATGATCTGTGATATAGTGGAGGCTTAATCTGTTTAAGGTACCAGCCAAAAACTAAACAATGTCTCAGTATTTTAACAATGAAGTCGAACAAATTTAACCTAAATATACGAGCAAAGATCATGGATCATTTTCTCAGGCTACAATAACATGCCTGGAAAGTAGAAATCCTGAACGATCACATTCAAACTTCAACTACCCCACTACTCTTTCATCAGATTTCTGGGTTTTAGTATTTCAATACAGCCACCAGATGGCAGACAGCAAGTGTGGTATCATTGTAATCCACTCAAACAGAGCATTCAAATTCAATCTTTTTCAGCACTGTCTGACTATCTGTCTGTATTGCGTAAGTCTTTTCAGTCATATGAATATTGATCAAGATTTATTGTGTTTATAACTATTTCAGTATTTTCAGATCTGTGTTATTTATAACTTGGCTTTATGGAAATGCTCGGGTTAAAGAGGTTAATCCAAGAAGTAAGGTGGTGCACAAACATTTACAAAGTTACAACTTTTTCATCTTATGCTGATATATATACAGTATATATATATATATATATATATATTTATATATACCCCATGTGCAGCCTGCACAGTCCTGATCAGAGTGATTCCTTTCCACACGTAAACGTCTCCATTCAGAGCTCCAGAGTATGTTAGCTCCTCTTTGGCTGCAGAGACACACAGAATGGTCTGCAGGTCGCCCGTCTTCCCAAAGATCCCTCGCTTTGGAGTCAGAGCGTTCCCACATAGAGTCCAGAACTACAGGAACAGGAGTATTATTGTCAAAAATGATGTGCATCAATATTATCTTTAAAACAGTGTGACTCATGTTTATTTAACTATCCACAGCTAATTGACACGACAATCAGATTATTTTACATACATACATAATGCGGACATAATAATGAACAATCTGTATCCATGTATCCACTTAAAACTCAGAACTGATGATGTACTGATCACTACCATTAACCATAGATTTGGCATCATATATGTGCACCTTGTGGATTTATATATTTGCACTTGTTTTTTCATTACAACTCATTCACTTGAAAAAACATAGAGTTGAAACCCAACAAGTCGTCATAAAGTCCTAAATATAGCCATTGATTGAAATCATGCAGCAGGTTAAACTGCATCTGTGACTCACCTTGATGTGTTTGACTCCACAGCTGACCAGACGGCTGGACTGAAACGGATCCCAGGCCACGTCAAAGATCTGCAGGGGAAGAAATGTCAGGGATTCCCAGAGTTAATAGAATTCAGTATACTTCACTGAGGGCCGAGCATTGATTTTTGTGTTTGGGCTACAAACATCTGCAAATAGTCAGATTGAATGAATTGTCATACTCTGTCCGAGTGTCCGGTTGCCGTGGCGAGGACTCGTCCTCTCCTCCAGTCCCAAACACACAGTGTGTTCTTGGCATCCAGACCAACCGACACCAGGCGCTACGAAAACATGAACAAGAAGCACATAAATGGAAGTGATGTAATTTAAACACTCCACCACGAGATGGTCGATGCTATCACTCGTAAACTGCTTGACGGGTCATAATTAAGTGAGTTCAGTGAGTATTCAGACACTATGTGAGTATTTAGTAAATTATATACATTGGAGTCCCTCAAGGCAGCAAACTGAGGCCTGGAATATTCTTATACTGTATATATATCATGTACATAAAGGTGCTTGAAATATTACTAATATATAGGGCTGCAACTAACAATTATTTGAATTATCAAAGATGTATGGATTATTTTCAATAATAATCAATTGGTCGTTGGTCTATAAAACATCAGAAAACTGTAAAAATCACCACATCCGACAGTCATCAACTGTGTTTACAGTCTAAAACAACAAAATATGATATTTACTATCATGTAACACCAAGACCAAACGGAAGTATGAGTATAAACCTCTGTGGTAAGAACAACAAGGTCGCTGCCATATTAATGCTGAGACTACGTTATTCTAAGTGTTTACGGAGAAGGTACAGTTTTAGCATTTTACTAAACGCGTTGTTACTTCCTTTATTGTAATTAAATCACAACAAAGTTGTTTGATTTGGGTTCATACTGCTGTATGAAAGCAGGCGATATCGGTCTTGCTATTCATAGTGAATACAGCTAGTAGCAGAACAACAACTTATTTGTGGGACGAGTTTCCAGATGAAAATAAATTCTATGAAGAAAATGAAAAGACTCTCGGGCACATGGACCCTGCCACGGTGGCGTCACCATGAAGGGGCGTGGTCTGACCTGTCCATCAGAGTCGAAGGCCAAACATGCCACTCCGTGTGTGTGGACGTCCCTCAGGATGGACACAGTCTGCATGGCGTAGGTGTCCCAGATACAGATGAACGGGTCCTTCCCCACCTGACCCGTCGCCACCTGTATCTTATCTGGATGGATTGCCAGACTGAGAGAGAGACAGTCAAGGAGAGGGACAGACAGGCAAGGAAAGAGAGACATATCAGTGTTAAGTCCTGTGTACATGGTGAAGAGTTCGTTACAAACATCATGATGAACAAACTGCAAAATCAAAGATTCATTCTCACTCATTTACAACCTTCGCACACTGAGTCCGCTTTGTTCGCACGCCTTTTTTTCATCCGTTCAACAATTTGTTAAACACAGAAACTTTGCACGCTGAGTCCGATGCTTTTTTAATACATACTTTGAAAATTCACAAAACGCAAATCAAATCCATCATGTACCCACCACACATAAATGCAAATGTAATGTTGTGATATCTTGTGATATGTTGTTGTTGTTGTTGTACAGTGAATATGTTCTGTCCTGTAATTGTGTTTTTATTAACAGTTTAATTTTCTCAACAGAGATGGTATTCTGTTTCCTGCCCAGGGACTACAGATGTAAATTAGCTCATGTTAACTCTGGTACTCACTTCTTCAATAAAGAATAGAGCTGCGCAAAACAATATGCAACAACATTGTCATCCATACATTGCGGATGTCGCTGAGAAACTTTGGAGGATATTCAACCAACACCACATCCCCGTGCACTTCAAGCCTAGCATCACTATGGGGCAAAAGCTTGTCCATCCCAAGGACAGAATACCCAGAAACCATCTGGACAATGTGGTGATGCAGTCCCAAGCAGTGAGGAATGTATGAGCAAACCCATACATTGGAGTAACTAAACGCAAATGGAACAACACAGGAGAGCCAGTTCCTCCGTTCAGGTCTCAGCAGTCCATCTACATCTGAAGGACAAGGGACACCAATGTTCACAGTGTGGCCAAGGAAGACGATGATGTCTGAGAGGGGTTAAAGAAGCCACTTTTAGTCAAACTGGAAGGACCATCTCTCGAACAGAGGAGCCAGTTTAAGACATAACCCATCAGCCACAGAGAATACTAACTTTCTCATTAAGCCTTGGGCCCTGGAGAGTGAGTGGCAGTACATAATGGGTCAGTCATTATTAATAAACCAATCCAACTTGTGAGCAAGTGTTATTTGAAATATTTGGCCAAAAATGTGTCATTGTGTTAACTAAGAGACAAGGGTCTATAGAACAAGCAGAATGGATGTTGATTGCAATTTCTCTGATTAACAAAGGGGACAAAGTTTTCCAAGTCTACCTACCTGCCCACCAAGCCCTGGCCCAGGGGCCAAAGTGTTAGGGTCTGTGGCCTTCACCTACCAAACGGCACTCGAAAAGACGAGTACTAACGAGGGAGTCTTAAAACGACCACAAATAAACATACAACTACTAAACATGAGGCTGAAGTACCATAAAGTGTGTGTGTGTCCTGTGAAGGACTCTGGCATGTCTGTGTCCGGGGCCCACTGTCTCATAATCGGCCTATGACATCAGACATGATGACGTCATCAGGAAGAAGCAGTCACACTGATGTTCTATGTTGTCTGTTTTAACCTGACGTCGGAACAAGACAACAAACTGAGCCGGTGGACTGAAGTCAGAGGCTTGACAGGACAGAGCAGGGGATGATGGGAAGGACTCAGCACTTTCATCAGCTCGCCTTTATCATCAGTGTTTTCCTCTGGATGTCAGATCCCATCAGGCCGCGGGACTCAAACACCAACCCCCACTTCCTGCCTCAGTCTATCATCGCCAGCAGCGTTTCTGTTCATGGAGGTTTGATCTCGAAACGATCAGCTTCTGTTCAGACTCAGATTAACTGACTGTTTCTAGGAAAGGGTTTTACACTGTGAGACAAGTAATGAGAGAGACTTAAACATTATTACTGTTATTAGTATTATAATACATTTCTATAAAAATGGACCTGCAGAAAATAATAATAAAGGTCATCACCAAGGAGGTTAATGATAGTCATAATGGTAATAATAATAATACATTTGAGTTCCAGAGGGAGGGGGCAGTGATGGATGAGGTCATGTGGTCTCTGTGATCAGCTGATCAGCAGTTTGTTGAGGAGTTGGATGATGAGCTGTACAAAATGCAGTAGTCTGGTCAGGTGGTGATGAAACGTGCAGGGCTCCAGAGTGCGACCATTTAGGGCGCACACATGTAGCTGGTCTGTTTATGTGTGTAGCGGCATGTTTTTCTGAGCATCAGGCTCCACAAACATAAGGAGTCAGACATCATAATAACGTTTAACACTGATTATTATATCACCAAAGACCAGCATTCTAATTTGGTTTTTAAACAAGTTATTTTGACTTCTTGTTTGTGTTGAGATTTTAATAAAGAAAAAAACATTTATCTTAAGCTTTCTTTCTTTCTTATCTTTATTCATGTTCATTGACTGAATGTTAAGAAATTACCAAATATAAAGAAAAGGTGTAATAGGTGTATTATTGCGGTGCCAAAAGGCGCAGCGAAAAATTGTGGGTGTATCTAAATGATGTGCTGGTTCCCCTAAATGAAAAAGTTAGGCACACTAGTGACCGATATATGAAGTTAGTCTGGAGCCCTGAACATGGATCAGTGTTTCTGCGGCAGGAAAGAGAGTGATGGATGGAGACAGCAGATATTCTTCAGGCTGTCCAGAGTGACTGGAGGTTGTGGATGTGTTTGCAGAGGGACAGAGTGGAATTTGGGACCAAAGATAAGCAGCATATATTAGAATATTTATTTTATTGTATCTATATAAATACATACTATGATGACTTGATGATCTTGATAAAATAATGTATGGATTATATTAATTTATACAATACAAGAGATTAGGGATAGGGTGAGGAGCTCTGCCACGCGGGAGGAGCTCGGAGTAGAGCCGCTGCTCCTCCACATCGAGAGGAGCCAGTTGAGGTGGCTCGGGCATCTGTATCGGATGCCCCCTGGACGCCTCCCTCGGGAGGTGTTCCAGGCATGCCCCACCGGGAGGAGACCCCGAGGAAGACCCAGGACACGCTGGAGTGACTATGTCACCCGGCTGGCCTGGGAACGCCTTGGGGTCCTCCCGGAGGAGCTAGGGGAAGTGTCCGGGGAGAGGGAAGTCTGGGCGTCCCTGCTCAGGCAGCTGCCCCCGCAACCTGGTCCCGGATAAGCGGAAGACAATGGATGGATGGATGGATGGACAATACAAGAATATACATTTTCTAATATATATAATTATATATAGTAAAAAATAATCTAAATCTGTGTGTGTGTGTGTGTGTGTGTGTGTGTGAATGTCAACAATCTGATTGAGCTGCGAGAGGGGTTCGATTCCCAGGTTGGGTTTGGGTTCCTTCTGTGTGGAGTTTGCATGTTCTCTCCATATAAGCGTGGGTTCTCTCCGGGTTCTCCAGGTTCCTCCCACAGTCCAAAGACATGCAGGATAGGTTGATGACTCTAAATGTTGCGTAGGTGTGAATGTGAGTGTGAATGGTTGTTTGTTTCTCCAGCCCCTTTTACGCTGCCTTATCGTTGCGGGTGTATCACTCCTTTTTTCCACACCATCTTTACTGTAAAACATACTCTGTGTTTTTACACAGAAGATTCCGCCGTAATCACGGAAAGGAGAGTCACATGTTGCTGTGTACAATCACCGTTCTGAGCTTGGTAAATCATCCGTTGGTGCATCACCCTGGTAACACGTCTTCACAACATCACCGACTGTTCCGGCTCTGATGCGGCTCCGTGAAGTCCTCCGTTGGCGTCTCAGAGGCGTAACATTCTGTCAGCCCTTTCCATCTCGGTAGCGTTTACAATGACGACGTGCGGAAAAAAGGCGTGATGCTCCAGCAACAAAACAGCAGCATAAAGACGGAGACAGAAATTGGTGACGGAATGTTTCCCCTCTGAGACGGCAGTTCACCTTTCATTGTTGTTTTGGTGTGTTCAAGATTATTGGATTTCGGACGCTCATTTAATACGTCACATGGCTGTGGTGCTGTTGTGTTGCACGTCAAGGCCACTCTGTGTCCCCCGCTGACCTGCACTCACACTGCTCCAGGTCCCACCGGGCCTGAACACGGAACCTCTTGCACATACGGCATGACGTCCTAATACGAAAAAGTGCCGTAAAATATACCAATGAACGGATCTGTCTAATCACTGTTAGATATACCCAAGGGCGTAGAATTGGGTAGGGACGCTAGGGACACGTCCCTACCAATATTCAGCCGCTACTGTGTAGTCACTATCAATACAACCGCTGTCCGTAGTGTTTAGTCAATGATTATGGCACACAAAGGGTTATGTTGGTCTCTGCTAGAAGTCCGGCCTCTAACCTAAAAACCGCTCCCTGATCGGTTGCCGGTTTCTTGCTAACTTACATGTGATTGGCTGTCCCCACTGTCACTCCTTCTGCTTGTTAAAACTACCTGCAACCTGCTAGTTGGACCGGACGAGAGGCGGTGCATGTTATCTGCAACTGCGAGTGTGGAAGTTGTCAACATGTTCGGTATTTGTTCTTCCAGGGTCACATCAGCGAGATGGATTTTAATATCAGTGGTGTCATTTATATTTGTGTTTGTGTCTGTTTGCGTGCGTGTACGTGCGTGCATGCGTGCGTGCGTGTACGTGTGTGCTGTACAGGATTTGAAGGATGTCAAAGAAAAGAAAAGTGGAGATAAGAGACTTCTTTAGGAGTCAAAGTGTAAGTTACTTAAAGGGTGTATAGGAAGAGGCTCAACAATACAGATATTGAATAAAAGAGAATATTTAATGCCAAAAAGCTACACTTTTTTAAAGTTATTTTTAATTCTTATTTTCATGTATTTGTGTAGAAGAGAGCAACGGTTTAAAAACACAAATAAAGAAAATGTGTGGTGGAAATACAATAAAACCTCAGATTCTAGATGATCATCTGGTGGTTTTATAATTATAAAATATAATTATTAATTAATTAATATTAAGTAATCTTACCTATAACATCTTCATGACGTGAAATTATGATTGCTAATGCAAAAAAACGTCAACTTTCAGGAGTGCTGCCTTGGAGCACTTTTGTGTCCCCACCAATCTCAAAATCAAACCTACTCCCTTGGATATACAAATGAACAGATAGGTCTAATCACTGTTAGATATACCAATGAACGGATAGGTCTTATCACTGTTAGATATACCAATGAACGGATAGGTCTAATCACTGTTAGATATACCAATGAACGGATAGGTCTTATCACTGTTAGATATACCCATGAACGGATAGGTCTAATCATTGTTAGATATACCAATGAACGGATAGGTCTAATCACTGTTAGATATACCAATGAACGGATAGGTCTTATCACTGTTAGATATACCAATGAACGGATAGGTCTAATCACTGTTAGATATACCAATGAACGGATAGGTCTAATCACTGTTAGATATACCAATGAACAGATAGGTCTAATCACAGGTAGATATACCAATGAACAGATAGGTCTAATCACAGGTAGATATACCAATGAACAGATAGGTCTTATCACTGTTAGATATACCAATGAACAGATAGGTATTATCACTGTTAGATATACCAATGAACGGATAGGTCTTATCACTGTTAGATATACCAATGAACGGATAGGTCTAATCACTGTTAGATATACCAATGAACGGATAGGTCTAATCACAGGTAGATATACCAATGAACAGATAGGTCTAATCACAGGTAGATATACCAATGAACAGATAGGTCTAATCACAGGTAGATATACCAATGAACAGATAGGTCTAATCACTGTTAGATATACCAATGAACGGATAGGTCTTATCACTGTTAGATATACCCATGAACGGATAGGTCTAATCATTGTTAGATATACCAATGAACGGATAGGTCTAATCACTGTTAGATATACCAATGAACGGATAGGTCTTATCACTGTTAGATATACCAATGAACGGATAGGTCTAATCACTGTTAGATATACCAATGAACGGATAGGTCTAATCACTGTTAGATATACCAATGAACAGATAGGTCTAATCACAGGTAGATATACCAATGAACAGATAGGTCTAATCACAGGTAGATATACCAATGAACAGATAGGTCTTATCACTGTTAGATATACCAATGAACAGATAGGTATTATCACTGTTAGATATACCAATGAACGGATAGGTCTTATCACTGTTAGATATACCAATGAACGGATAGGTCTAATCACTGTTAGATATACCAATGAACGGATAGGTCTAATCACAGGTAGATATACCAATGAACAGATAGGTCTAATCACAGGTAGATATACCAATGAACAGATAGGTCTAATCACAGGTAGATATACCAATGAACAGATAGGTCTAATCACTGTTAGATATACCAATGAACGGATAGGTCTTATCACTGTTAGATATACCAATGAACGGATAGGTCTAATCACTGTTAGATATACCAATGAACGGATAGGTCTAATCACTGTTAGATATACCAATGAACGGATAGGTCTTATCACTGTTAGATATACCAATGAACGGATAGGTCTAATCACTGTTAGATATACCAATGAACGGATAGGTCTAATCACTGTTAGATATACCAATGAACAGATAGGTCTAATCACAGGTAGATATACCAATGAACAGATAGGTCTAATCACAGGTAGATATACCAATGAACAGATAGGTCTTATCACTGTTAGATATACCAATGAACAGATAGGTATTATCACTGTTAGATATACCAATGAACGGATAGGTCTTATCACTGTTAGATATACCAATGAACGGATAGGTCTAATCACTGTTAGATATACCAATGAACAGATAGGTCTAATCACAGGTAGATATACCAATGAACAGATAGGTCTAATCACAGGTAGATATACCAATGAACGATAGGTCTAATCACGGTAGATATACCAATGAACGGATAGGTCTTATCACTGTTAGATATACCAATGAACGGATAGGTCTAATCACTGTTAGATATACCAATGAACGGATAGGTCTAATCACGTTAGATATACCAATGAACGGATAGGTCTAATCACAGGTAGATATACCAATGAACAGATAGGTCTAATCACAGGTAGATATACCAATGAACGATAGGTCTAATCACAGGTAGATATACCAATGAACGATAGGTCTAATCACAGGTAGATATACCAATGAACAGATAGGTCTAATCACGTTAGATATACCAATGAACGATAGGTCTTATCACGTTAGATATACCAATGAACGGATAGGTCTAATCACAGGTAGATATACCAATGAACAGATAGGTCTAATCACAGGTAGATATACCAATGAACAGATAGGTCTAATCACAGGTAGATATACCAATGAACGATAGGTCTAATCACGGTAGATATACCAATGAACGGATAGGTCTATCACTGTTAGATATACCAATGAACGGATAGGTCTAATCACTGTTAGATATACCAATGAACGGATAGGTCTAATCACGGTAGATATACCAATGAACAGATAGGTCTAATCACAGGTAGATATACCAATGAACAGATAGGTCTAATCACAGGTAGATATACCAATGAACAGATAGGTCTAATCACAGGTAGATATACCAATGAACGGATAGGTCTAATCACAGGTAGATATACCAATGAACGATAGGTCTAATCACAGGTAGATATACCAATGAACGATAGGTCTAATCACTGTTAGATATACCAATGAACGGATAGGTCTAATCACTGTTAGATATACCAATGAACGGATAGGTCTAATCACAGGTAGATATACCAATGAACAGATAGGTCTAATCACAGGTAGATATACCAATGAACAGATAGGTCTAATCACAGGTAGATATACCAATGAACGGATAGGTCTTATCACTGTTAGATATACCAATGAACGGATAGGTCTAATCACTGTTAGATATACCAATGAACGGATAGGTCTTATCACTGTTAGATATACCAATGAACGGATAGGTCTAATCACAGGTAGATATACCAATGAACAGATAGGTCTAATCACAGGTAGATATACCAATGAACAGATAGGTCTAATCACAGGTAGATATACCAATGAACAGATAGGTCTAATCACAGGTAGATATACCAATGAACAGATAGGTCTTATCACTGTTAGATATACCAATGAACGGATAGGTCTAATCACAGGTAGATATACCAATGAACAGATAGGTCTAATCACAGGTAGATATACCAATGAACAGATAGGTCTAATCACAGGTAGATATACCAATGAACAGATAGGTCTAATCACAGGTAGATATACCAATGAACAGATAGGTCTAATCACAGGTAGATATACCAATGAACGGATAGGTCTTATCACTGTTAGATATACCAATGAACGGATAGGTCTAATCACTGTTAGATATACCAATGAACAGATAGGTCTTATCACTGTTAGATATACCAATGAACGGATAGGTCTAATCACAGGTAGATATACCAATGAACAGATAGGTCTAATCACAGGTAGATATACCAATGAACAGATAGGTCTAATCACAGGTAGATATACCAATGAACAGATAGGTCTAATCACAGGTAGATATACCAATGAACGGATAGGTCTAATCACAGGTAGATATACCAATGAACAGATAGGTCTAATCACAGGTAGATATACCAATGAACAGATAGGTCTAATCACAGGTAGATATATCAATGAACGGATAGGTCTAATTTAAGTTAGACATACCAATGAACTACTGTATGTTATACATATAAACTAAGCAAGCCTTCTCACCTGATGATGTCATCGTTGTGTCCCAGGTAGAACTTCTGGGTGTGTTCCCGGGTGTTGTAGACTACGCCTACCCCAGCCACAAAGTAAACCACCTCTTTCCCTGCAGTGTAGTACAGGTTGTTCCGACACTGGTGACCTCTATATCCGTGGATCCACTCCAGCCTCAGCTGGCAGCGCGGCGCCGTCTTATCCGACATGTTGGCTTCAGATTGAAAAGTTAACGTTCCACAAAGTAAAAAAAAAAAAAAATCTTCTTGGTTTCAACAAGAAAGTCTGACAAGTTGTGGACAGATTTGTTGTTGTATCATGTGCTTTTGATTCTAATGTTGTTGGGAGCTGTAGTCCATCAATGTAGTCTCTTTGACAAACCAACATCCAACTACACTTCCCATAATTCCAAGCTTCAGCCTTGCTGCTGCTAACTAACGTTAGCCAAGTCGCACCGACTCAGAAGTTCAGAAGTTGCGATCATTCATCAACAATACTTACTAATATTACTTTTATATGCATGTGTCATGTTTAGTTTTTCAGTTAAAATAATTAACTGAGCACGTTTCTGTGCCTTTAATGTTTCTGCGGCCTCTCATTGACGACTGTCCCTTTAAGTCCATTTAGAGATAATCTTCTCAGGGGAAATAGATCTAATTTAGTTGAACAGAGTCACGCTGCTTCTTCTGAGGGAATCCGTCTTTCCTTAAATGTTCATAGAAATTGTTTAGTCACCACAAACATTAAGTTGTTAACGTTGTGACAAAAAGCGATTTTTTTTCTCCTCTCTATGTGCAGCAACACCATGTGGTCACTTCGGTACATTCCAATAAAAAGAAAAAGGAAATATATATACATTTAAAACTATTGTGGTTATACCAATGTAACAGTTTATGGGAATCGAGTCACATCTGAACACTATAAAGTGACTTGATTTCTTTATATTAAACTAAGAAACAACTAAATTAAATATTTTTAGCTTGCAGAAACATGGTCAAAATATTTTAGTAGGGATGTGAATCTGTTGCTGTTTTGGCTCCAAACCAAGATTGCATCAGGCCTATCATAAATTATGACAATAACCAAATAAAAGTTCTGAAATGGTATTTCATGTTGCAGAGGCGTTTCTAGTGTTTCTGCTCAGTTTAAATGATGATGATAATTAACATCCATCTTCACGGTGTTCTTCGTGAACTCGTCTCTCGCAGGACCGTTTTAATAACGGAACGGTTGTGGGAACGTTTGACCCCAGCCAGATCATTCCCGCAACGTTTCCTGAAGGTTACCGGAGCTGTGAGTCCATTAGAGGAGGCTTTCAGTGGTCGCTTTCCGCCTCATGTCCCGGAGCCTGCAGCCGCCTGGAACGACGTTAGGACGGCTTCGACATCCCGAACGATGCTCCCTTTAATGCAACGACTGAAAATCCCTCCGCCGTCTGTTCGCTGTTTCCACTTCAGATCCGGAGATTACGGCGCCGATTTATCTCTGTCAGTCCGCATCCACGAAGCCACCATCCGCACCATCCGACACCGACTGCACCTGCTCTTGCAGGCCGGACGAGAGACGCTTGAACCCGGCAGGGACCCGTAGAAGATCCGCTGTTTCGGAAAACACAGAAATATGATGAAGGAAAGCCGGGATATTAACGGTGATCCCAGGGCTCACTGACATCGTCAATACGGAAGGAATAAACATCTATACTTCCTGTTAGCATTTTTCAGAATAAAGTAGGCTAATTAGGGTTTTTTTTAAATGTATTGTTATGAATAATTAATAATGAATGGATGTGGATCAACTGTTACAATTATTTCATATTTTAACCACAATAGTAGAAGAAAGCACATCTAGCGTAGTGAAGTCAACACTTTGCAGTGTAAAATGTCTCTAGTCTGACAGCTTGGACCCGATAATGGTAAGTGTAGTAGTATTACATTTTTAAGTTATTCATATGTGTATTTTGATTTAATTTATCTATTACTTCGAGTCATCAACGTTTACGTGTATTTTATTCTGAAGCCCGATCTCCCGAGTTCCGGTCTTCTTTGCCCTAGCCTCCGCGAGCTTCCTGCTTCCAGTCAGCTCAGGTGCGATTTTAGTGCAGCAGCGGAGGTCCGCGCGAGCGCAGCGTCTTCACGATGATCAACCCAGGGCTCGCGGTGCACGGTGGGAGGTGTAGTATTTTAACTGGTACCGAGCAGGATGCAGAGATGCTTTGACAGCCAGACGCAACACTCTGATTCAAAACCCTGAAACGGATAAAAGCAGAGTTCGCAGTGATGTTTTTACATCGACAAACAGAACCACAGTCTAATTACTTCATGTTACTTTTTACTGCTTTAATATGGATTGCTGTAATAATATTTTCTATTGATATTCTTACGACTGAAAAGCTCTATTTATACAGGATCATCTTTACAGCTATGTACGAAGCACATTTACTGAAGGTGGAGCTGAAATGAAAAAAGACTTGCCGTTTAACCCTTTTAGATCACATCCTTGGTCATTTTGTAACATGTAACAACATATGCCAAAATAAAATAAAATAATGATTTCTTCATATTTCTATATTAAAATCCAATGTTTTTTCTTCCTGGAAAACTAAATATGATGCATGCTTAATAGCTAGATAAGGACGTGCACTAATCTTTTCAACCATCAAATGAATGTTATGTCCCGCCTCCTATCCCGTTTAACTAACCATAGAAGATGGAGACTCTGGAAATGACGACTCAGCTCGACTTTAAGTACAAGTACTTTGTACTTGAAGTACAAAGCTGAGGTACTTTGGGTACCTCAGGTAGATTTGTGAAAGTGCAGTTTAAGCTGACAGTCTTCATCACGCACAATATGAATATCTGATAATAAGTCATTGACTAATACTGCAAGAGGACAGAGGTCTGGTGTTTAAGAGTCCACATTTAAATCTATTATTCTGTAGTTAAATTTTTATTCGTTTTGATGTGAAATCCCTCAGACAGCGTTTTTATGTGTTTTTGGGTGGTGAAGGGTGAAGAAGTGTGTCAGACTGCAACTCTGCTTCCTGGTCTCATCTCTGGCTTGTCAAGTTTTAGGACTACTAATAAACTCAGCATTATTTGTGGATAAGAGACATCAAAGTGGGGTGGTTGTTCTCTCTCCTAATCAGACCAGGCTCCATCTCTGTAGCCCACATGCTTATCTGGACACCTCAACACATGTCATCACTAGCCAAGTCTGCAGGGGACCAGAGAAAACTACCAAGTCCAACATAGTCGTCGTATAATCACACACCGAGGACACTTTATGTGTTGAGAAAACTCCCCTGCTACTGAATCGATAAACTCTTGAAAAAAAGCCCCTTGGATCAGCGGTTTTTCTTTTGGAGATACATGGTTCTCAGAGGATGTATGGCGATGTTCAGGGACGTCACTAGGATTTAAAGATGCCTGGAAAGTAGACGAGTAGGCGGCAGCAGCAGGAGGCGGAGCTCCAGTTAGACAGTTTCCAAAAGTTACATCCTGTTAGACGCAATCTGTAGGCTATCTGTAGTTTACGACCACATTGGCATTTATTTATATTTGTTTGTAAATATCTGTGGAAATCAGAATGAGAATATTTTAGTAAAACCTCGGGAAAATGTGGAAAGCTGTAGTTGCTTTATAAGAGTCAGGAAAGAAAGTATAAAAATATAAAGTAATGTATGAACATTATCTATGTACATAAAACACTATACAGTATAGTAATGTATCTGCTGTTGAGGTAGTAGTATCATAGAATATATTATGCATATAAGTATTATTGCACATGAGCAGTTTGGCAGTTATACTGTATTATATTTAATGTGTGTGTTTTTTTATGTCTGCCTCTTAAAGCACACTGTAGGTTGATTGCTCATTTTGATAAGGGCTATATAAATAACCTCTTTTATTGTTGTTGTTATTATGATTATTATTCATATTATCAAGCACATGAGCTGTTTGTTAACAGATTTAACTTTTATTGCACAACATGAGACTAACAACCTACAATGTAGGGGCTTTGAACAGAGGTCTGAATGAAGGGGGCGGGACTTTTTCAGGTTCGGTGATGTGTTCAAAGACTGTGGTTTTTCCAAATTACCTATTCTGCCTTTAAAATCCCATATCTGAACTTCCCTTGAATTTCACATTAAATATAAAAGGAAAGGAGCCATAGTCATGCACTATTTTCACTGCTTATTAATAGCAGAGCACCTGAGAATGTACTCCAGACAGTATCAGGAGATTCTCCTTCTGAGCTGATCTGCTATTAATCTAGTCAAATGAGTTTGTGAAAGTAGATCATTTCCTCTTTATTCTAATCCGATTTTACAGCAAAGAAACTCTGGATGACATTGGGATCGGCTTTAATTGTGAAAATCTACATCAGGACGTCCTGACAGGATTTGAATGCAGTTTTGAAACGGTCTGCTATGAATTTCTGAGTTTCAGGTGTTGTACTGTCATTTAAAGTCATATTGGTCTTTGGAATTCTATAATTTACTCAGAAGTTTGACTTAATGTTCACATTATTGGAATAATATTTTTGTCTGGCTTATAGTTTGCAGTGGGTTATTATTTTTTTGAGTAATCATTCAGTAAATGTTGTAAATGTATCATTTCCATGTATATTGCTTTAATTTATGTTTTTGTTTGTCTACTTATTTATTCATTCATTTATACTGAAAAAAAGTATGGACTATGTTCACCAGAACGTTGCTTTTATCTAGAAGTTCTTCCACGCTCTTACCGGGATACCAAATAGCAAAACAACGTGGAGGCTGGTTTGACCTCAGTCACTTCCTTCCAGTCCGACTGAGCCCTGCCACCGTAGGGCGGTTCTGATTCCAGGGCGTCTCGTCTCAAAAGGTTCATGAACAAAGTCAACATACGGTTCAAGTGTGGCCAGAAGTGTCCACGTTAAAGGTACTAACTTCTTCTTGACGAGCAGTTTAAAACAAAACGTCCTCGCCGTGTTCTGCTTCCCCCTAACGAGGCTGACATTCACCGTCACATCACACGGACCAAACGAACCCAACACAAAACAAAACTTTCCCCGTTTGTTTTTACGTTTAAAAACAAAGTTGCTTTTTTTGTTTTTCGGATTTTGTTTTGAAACAATGGAATATTTCATGTTTTGTTGTTGTTTTTAGCAAAAACATCAGAAATCCTCCAGTTCCAGTTTCTTTGTCTACTGTGATTTTAAACTAAAGAAACAAAAGAACTGACTGTATGAACAGTTCATCACCTGTTAGTAAAAGAGAGGAAAATAGAGGATACAACAGGAAGTGTAAAGTTTAAAAGCTTTAATGACATCGCACATATTTGACAGAGAGAGAGAGAGCTTTAAAGTCTACAGGTGCAGTTTCATACATGAGAAAAGCCTTTATGGTCTAACTTCAGTTTAAATATTCAGCTTCTTCTTCTTCATTCCTATAGATGTAGTTCTGATTGTGCAGTAAGATGGCGTTAACTTCCATACATGTTCAGTACAATAGATATACAGCGACGCAGAGCAACACGAGTATCAAAGAGCAGAAAATCTGAACTCAGCGCGAAGAGCCGACGATAAGCAAGCAACCTTCATTTCTCCACCGGCGTTCTGCGGTACATGGTGTACGTTTACCATTTAACATCGACGCTTTATAGTGTTTATTATACATATTGACCATCTTTATCTGGAACATAAAAGATACAAAACAAAGAGATGTTTAGTTTCAGGTGAGTGTTTCAGGAGACTCTCTGTGCCTGACGAAGCATGCAGGTGGGATATTTCTACATCACACACCTTCTGGAAGGTGATTGGCCCATTTTAAGACAAAACAGGAAACGGTTGCTATGTGGCAGAAAGTAAAAAATACCAATAAAACAAAATGCACTATTGGTCCAATTTCTCAACGGCAGAGGAATAACGCGGGTCGTCTCTGAAGACAAGCTCACAAAACTGACCTGTTTCAAAAAAACAAAAAAGTACAAAAAATAACAAAACCAAAAGAAAATGAAACAAACGACAACAAAGAAAAGTGTGTGGTCAGTGCAAGAGAGGCGGCGGCTTCGGTGTCGACGTAAGCGGCGGGTCGTTGTTGATGAACTGACGAGCCGTCAGACAGCAGAGCGAGAGGTTCCGTGGTGCACCGATAGTTTGTCACTGACAAACCAGCAAACACACCAAGCAGCTAAGGAGAGAGTGGGGTCAGTCATGACGCGGTGAAATACAGCGGTTCATCGTCTGCAAACTATCGAAGCATCAGACGACAGAGCCGAGACTCTTTCTGTCAAACCGTCGGGATGCGTCTGCAGTTTAGAACAAAAAGCAGCAGCAGCGTCTCCATTACATCACAAAGTCTAAAACCAAGCAGTTACATCACGACGCTGAGACAGAAAGTGCCGCCACTCTCACTCGTTTGTCTGTCGGCCCGTCAATAATGACGTATTGTGACATCACATCGTCTGAAGCGAAACGGGCCTCCCGACCAGAAAAACCACCGGAACAAAATCAGAAATATAAAAAATACAGACAAAATAGAATGAGAAGAAACGCAAAAAAACAATCCAATGTCACACTTTGGTGAAACTTTTACAGTTTTCTGCTCCTCGCTTGTCAACCTCCGTCATTGAGGAATCGCTCGTTATGAATGGAAATCCTGTGATGTCTTTTATGGCGCTCATGGATGTTCATCGTCAGACATTAACAGCTGCAACATTTCATACCAAATTCAAGTCGTCTGAGCACAAAGTGTCACAACTTGAGGACAATTATGTGTTCAGTTTTTTTCTGATGTAATTGTGGCTAAAACCTCTTCAGACGTGACAGGGAGTTTACTATTTGAAGCACTGAAGACTGGTTTGTAGGAACAGGAAATGTCGGAGGCTGCTAAATAGTCAAACTTCACGAAGGTCTTCTCAGAGCGAGGTGAGCGATGCATTCACCTGTTCTCCCGTGTGCAGCATCAGCAGGAAAAGACCTTCATGAAGCTGAACGCAGCTAATCCGGACCGACGCTCTGCAGCAGGTTTCGGTTCTTTCATTTTCCGGCTGAAGGTAATGAGAAGCTAAACAGGAAGTCTCCTACGTCAGAGCGTGTGTCAGGGTTTAGACTGAGCCGGTTTCACCAAAGCGCCTCACGATTGATTTTCTACTGTTTCTTTTTGCTGAACAGACTGAAGCGTTTCTCCTTGTCCTTCTCTTTGTCCTTCTCTCTTTTGCCAGGACTCGACTCGGTGGTGAGCATGACGGCGGCCGGCAGCGTCTGAGCACGCCCGGAGGTCGGCGTGCCGGGGTTGCTGCCCTGGAAGTCGCAGCGGTTGGCGCTGGCGTTGAGGATGGCCTGGATCCAGGTGCTCATCTCATCCTGCAGGGGGCGACAGAGACGGGTCAGAGACGTCTCACGGAGGAGCAACTTTTACTCAAGAACTGTACTTAAGTACTTTAACTTGACTGAGTATTTCCATATTCTGCTACTTTCGACTTGCTAGAGTAAATATGATATCGTAATGTTTTACTGCACTACATTTATCTGGCAGCTTTAGTTAAATGACTTAAGGGTAACTAAACCCCCAAAACAGCTAAAACCAATGTGTCTGGTATTTATAGTGATGTGGATTAATTCAGGTCCAAAACTGGACATTCAAGTGCAAAGTATTTATAATCTACATATTGTGTTGTAAACATACATAGTGACTGCCCTCTACTGTTGGAAGCCTACAGGCAGACATTTTTCATCACTAGAAACTGAATCATTTATATCTTAATTGCTCAACTTGAATGATTGCGTTGAAAAACTGAATCTAGCATCATTTGAAATGGAATTGTTTGATGGTGGTATACGAGTACATCTTCCAGTTCTGCTGACGTCTTCGATGAGACATTGAAACTCCAATGGAAAGATTAAGAGAGTGGAGGTTTGAGTCTAATTCAGTGGATGTCAGTGAAAGAAACCCAATCAAACTCACTTCATCTTTGGCTTGGAACAGAAACTCGTTTCCATCCGTGACTCTGAAACAAAGACGGGAAGGAAGTCAGGACCGACAGCTGGTCTCGTCTTTAGTTCTGCTCAGTTTCACAGTTTGTACACACTGGCCAGAAGGTTGGGTTATAAGTATATATAATTAGTAGTTTTTTTCTCAATTTTTTAACAAAAAAGAAAATGACGCATACATGTTGTGCTGTATAGTGTACTCCAATTTCGATTTCAATAAAAATGTCATAGATAACTAAAAATGAAGGGTTTACACTTTAGATTGGTGCATGGATAAATAACGACGCTTCTCACCGGAGTTTGAATACGTGCTTCTTCTTCTTGTAGTCTGAAGCCACGTCACACGTGGCGTCCCTCAGGGTGATGGGGACCTCGTTGTGGTACGGGACTCCCTGAGCCGCCGCCTTGCTGTCCTTATAGAAACCCATCTCCTGGTTGTTGATGACGCAGTACACGTTGTGCCACGACCTGCCAATCAAAGAGCAGCGGGGTCAGGTGGTGGACGGTGGAGCGAGAGGTCTGCTGCAGCAGAGGACTGCAGTTACCTGTTGGAGGCCTTCTTGTTGTGGGCCTCCCACTCGTGTTTGCGGTGCAGGAGTCCCTCCAGCTGCGAGGAGGAGTCCTGGTTCTTGGAGGGCAGCGTGGACGACTGGCTGGTCTTACTCTTCCTGCCGGAGGTCGGCGAGGCCCCGGGACTCGGCTCCTTGGAGCTCCTCTCCGCCACACCGTTCACCAGATCTCCAGCATCCAATCCGTCCTGAACCGGAACCCATCACATGTTAACCAACCAATCAGGGACCTGCTCCTTTCACTTCCATTACAAACTGTGTTTGTGATTTGAGAAGGTGAACAGTTCATTTCGGATCATTCGGCGGTCATTTTGAGGTCAGGATGTCCGATCGATCCAACGGGATCAATGATCCCTGGTGAGTTTGAGCTGTTCTGAGATCAGGACATAAACTGCAGCAGTTCATGTAAGGCACTGCTGCACTGCCTCTCTCTGGTGGTCAACATGGTGGAAACAGACTTCATCACTGAGATGAAGGGATCCAGTGATGTCATCAATGAGCGTACTGACCTGAGGAGAGTCCTGGTCTGATAGGAGTCCGTTCTGAGTGATGACGCCACTGCAGAGACACACAAACACATCAGTTACTCTCCGAGCTGCACTTCCTGTCCCGGCCGTCAGTGAAGATGGTCACCTCTGCTGCTGGGCCTCGTCCTGCTGCTGAACCACGACCGGCTCTGGAGTCGGCGGCTTCCTCATCCTCTCCTCTTCCTCCTGCAGCCTCCTCACCTCCAGCAGCTCCAGCTGGGAGACAGACAGACAGACAGACAGACAGCTGTGATTACCTCATTTCATTGTATTTCACATTTTCTTCCATTCCAATCAACATCTGCGAGACAAAAAGAAAACAAACTAAAGGTCGCCACGTTTTTAAGTAAACAGACTAGCACTTGTGTTTGTTTCTCGTCAGGAAGGTGAGAGTTTGGAAGCAGAATGGAGTCTGGCTGATGGTGCTAGGCTATGCTAACATTGTAGCTGCTCCATCAACACTCCAAATAAGGTCATCTAGAATATGGACAGTTTTCCTCTTCTCTAAAGGTGAACATCTGGTGATTGATTTGAATAAACAGTCATAATAATGATTGTCTGTAGTTTTATCTGGTCACAGCTAACACCCCCCTCCCGCTCACCGTCGTCAGCCTCTCCAGAGCAGAGAAGCGCTCCTCCCAGGTGGCGGCAGACTTCTCAAAGGCTTCGTGGCGTTTGATGAGCTTCTCCACCTCGTCCACGCTCTGGCCCATCTCCCTACTAGAAAGGTAGGGCTCTTGCCCCAGCAGCCAGGCCTCGGCCACGCCGGCGTCCCGGGAGAACTGGTGCACCTCCAGGACTGAGGGGGAAGGACACAGAGAGTCAGACCTTCATCACTTCAACAGACACATTCTGGTTCCATCCTGCTCTCTTCACTTGATTGACTCTCATCCATCTAGAAAGTCTCTATTAAAAGTGATGACCATGAACGAGGATGAGAGTGACGAGCAGCCGCCGTCCCTTCTGATGACTCGACTAAACCACCTGCAGCGTTTCCCGATTGGTCAGGAGACGCCGCTTCGTTAAAGGACGCAGAGAGCCCGAGGAGTCTTCATCAAGGCTGACTCATCAAAGTCGGCAATGAGTCTGACGGCTGCTGCGACCTCTGACCTCTGTGTGCATGGTTGATGCTTACTGAGTCGTAGCCACTCCCATCGGTCCTCCCACTTGTCAATCATCTCTTTCCTCTTGTCCGTCAGCTGCAGCAGCTTCTCTTTGATCTGAACACAAACACAATATTCAACACTCGACACACCTGTTCCACCTGCGTGTCACATGATGGACGCCCACGTCTCATTGGCTGACACTTGATCAATTCTTACTGGTCTTTTTTATTACAACTTCCTGCAAATGATGACTTTCTCCTTGTTAAATGATGACGTACCTCCTCTGAGGCGTAGTGTTTCCGGGCCAGCAGGGCTTTCCCCAGCTCGATGCAGGCTGTGAAGCTGTCGTTCCGGGCGTCGATCTCCGCCTTGATGCCCTGATGGTTGTTCATCAGCAGCTCCACCGACGACACGTCTCTGAACACGAGAGCACACAGCTTCATTCATCAGCTTCTGTCAGGGGAAACGTTGCTGTTCAGCAGACCGTAGCAGACCCTGCGTACCTGGGATTCTCCTGGGCCTCGATGAGCCGGATCACGTCCTCCATCCACAGCATCAAGTCTCGGACCATGCTGAAGAACCTGAACTTGTCTCCGGTGTCGAGGAGGCGGACCCTGCGTCCGTCGCAGGCCTCCAGCAGACTCCTCCAGGCCTCCAGCACATCGCTCTCCCTCCGCTGGATGTCGTCGGCTTTATCTCCAGCGTATGCCGACTGGAGGCGCACCGCGTCATCCTGCAGCTGCCTCACCTGCACAAAGGGTCAAAGTCAAACTGGAGGGAAAAAACACGCTAAAAAACAAAAAAACTATTGTGTCCTTATAAGCCATATGTTCCCAAACTCCTACTGTGTCCCTATAAACCGCTGTGTCACATAAACCAATGTGTGTGTGTGTGTGTGTGTGTGTGTGTGTGTGTGCGTGTGTGTGTGTCCAACACGGCTTGTTTGTGAGGAAACCTGAGTCAGCATGATCGAACATGAAAGAAGAGCTGAGATTCTCTGCCCAGCCCGGAGGAGGAATATATTATTAATATATGACACTATCCCAGGGCCGGGTCGGGCTGGGTCCTTCATCATGCATTTGTTGTTTGTTTTTTTTAGTTAATTGTGTCCAAAGCACAAGTTAAAAAGTGCAACGTGTCGCCGGCAGCCCTCCGGCCTGCTGTGCTGCATGACAGCTTACATGGAGCTTCAAGATGTAAAGGCAAAAATATGAATTTAATTTGAGCAAGTTTGAAAGAAAGGAACCATTTTAAATGAGTCTTCTGCAGTGACAACATATGTCGGCTTTGGGGAGTGCATTCAGTGCGGCACGCTGCCCTCCTGTCTGAATAAACAAACACGCTTCGTCCTTGTTGCACTATTCAGATTTCTCTCATTCAAACAAATCAGGCTCATTATTTAATTATAACTACAGGTAATGAGTCGGCCGGGCTCGGACAGAACGTGCAGCGGCTTGGGTCGGGTCGGGCTGGGTTTTTTGGGCGCGATCAAAACTCTACATGAAAGGACAATAACCCACTGTGTCCCCTTAAACCCATTATGTCCCATCAAACCCACGGTGTCCCATGAAGCAGTCGAGCTGTGACTGACCTGTGTCCCGAGGGCCTGAATGTCGTGTTCGAAGGTCGTGTGCATCCTCTGCAGCGTCTCCACCGTGTTCTGGTCGCGGCCGACCTCCTCCGGCAGCTTCTTCTGTTTGTCCATGATGCGTCCCAGGATCTCCTTGGCGTCGTGGTAGAACTTGTGGAGCTCGAATGAGGCGGCGAGGATCTGCGTCCGGGTGTCGATGAGCTCCAGCAGGTCAGCCCAGGCCTCGTTCAGCCCGTCCTTCCACTCCGCCACGGTTGCCGCGTCGCCGTGACCGGCGTTGATCAGCTCGTCGGCCAGGCGGTTGACGGCGTCCACGCGCTCCTGACCGATGTTCCCGGTGTCTCGAGCGAACTCCCGGAAACGCTCTTGCAGCATCTGAGCACAGAGGACGCGGGTTAGAGGTCAGCGAGTACAGAGAGCGTCGACACGCTGGGTTGCCGTAGCAACCGTGTTAGAAACGTACAGTCACGTGTTCGTAGTCCTGTCCCAGCTCATGCGATCCGGCCACCACCTCCCGCTCAGCGATCCACTGCTCCAGGTCGTCCACCTCACGGTTCAGCTGGAAGAGGCGGAGCCTCTCGTCCAGTTTGCCCCGCCTCTCCTCTGATAGGTCCTTCAGGCCGGCATACAGCTTGTCCACCTGAGACTGACGCATGCTGATTCTCTCACTGACACACACACACACACACACACACACACACACACACACACACACACACACACACACACACACACACACACACACACACACACACACTCCTGTTACTATGGACATAACAGTGTTATAAATAATAATTCATATGAGACATCGGGCCCTTGACTTGATTCCTTGACCTTCCCGTCTCTGTGTGTCCTCACAAGAGCAGTAAAACACACCTCTCAGGATGTCCATCAGCCACCAGTCCCCTGCTGGTCTTGGACAGCTGGTGGACGGTCTCGGCGTAGTCCTCCACCGCCTGCTCAACGATCTGATGCTTCTTCTGCATGGTGATGGCGCTCAGCTCGTCCTGACCAGAACACATCAATGGAACATTTACACCACCGTTCGTGTTGACATCCACCCAGAGACGATGTCCCCGCCCCCACCTTGGCCTTCTCCTCCGACATCATGTAGAGCTCCTGCTCGCTCATCCAGGCCTCGGCCTCGGCGGCGTCGAAGTAGTACTGCTGGGCCTTGTGTGCCTCCTCCAGGCGACCGTGGCGGTGTTCCGCCTCCTCCATCAGCTGCCTCCACAGCTCCTGCAGGTCGGCCAGGCGCTGGCGGATCTCGTCCTTCATGAGGCTCTGGCTGCGCTCCAGGATGTCGTCGATGCGAGGCTGGTGACCCTGGATCTCCTTCTGCAGGGTCTGAAGAGGAAGACGGGAAGATCAACACCGTCAGATCACATTCATGTCTTTTCAAAGGAATGCTGCCCATGGAAACAGTCTTAACATGTTGTTGTTGCTCAAGCCACGAGTTAAAAATCATTCAAACAGGACAAATCAAAATCAGAAAAAAAATACATTTTAAATCAATTAAAAATAATTTAATTAAATGTTTGAAATCATTTTATTCTATAATACTGAATAATTCCTTCAGCTCTTAGATCGTTATTGGACACCTGATCCTTCACCGCTCTGCTAGCTGATCCACAGAAACATGAGTTGTCTTTGTGTTGGTCACCTGGTTCTTCTTGATGAGCAGCTGGACCGTCTGCAGGTTGTGTCCGTGGTCGGTGGATGTGGCGACCGCCATCCTCTCCTGGACCCACAGCTGGAGGACCACACACACACACACACACACACACACACACACACACACACACACACACACAGGATATATGTGTATCTGCATCATGTTTCATGATTAGACTGAGACACGTGGACCCTCTGGTCCAGGTTTACGTACGATCTCGTCCTCCACATCTCGTTTGAACTGGTGGACTTCTCTGGACTCCACCAGGAAGTTCCTGCGGTGGCGAAGTGGCTCCAGCAGCTCCTGGAACTTCATCTCCACCAGCTGTCTCCGCCCGTCCACCTCCTCAGTGTCCTTCACCTCCTGACCCAGAGCCTTGACCTGGGTCTGCAGCTCCACCACCTCCCTCTGACGCACCTCCACCTGCTTCTCCAGCATCTAGGGGGGCCAGACCAGATCAGTACAGTACTGCTACTAATATTACTACACCTGACAGTACTACTACAGCATCTGAAGGGGGACTAGACCAGACCGGTACTACTACAACTAACAGTACAACTACAGCTAGAAGGGACTAGACCAGACCAGTACTTTACTAATACAACTACTACTACTACTACTCCTCCAGCTGATAGCACTACTAAATAAAGTACTAGTGATTAATGGTACTACTGTTACTGTTAAAGGTACATTAAATGTCACTAATAATCAGTGGTTTAAGTACTTGGATCAGTACTCGGTACTACTGTGGCATACCTGTTGTTTCTTGAGCAGGATGTTGACAGAGGTCAGGTCTTTGCCGTAGTCGTCGGACTGGATCTGACCCTCCAGGCCTCCCATCCACTCGTCCAGGTCGGCACAGCTCTGAGTGAACAGCTCCGCCTTGTTGGCGTCAAACAGACACTGAGCTTTGGTCTGCGTGGTGGACTCTAGCTCCGCCCACATGGTGTGGAGCGCCGACAGCTTGGCCTGCACCACCCCCTCCGTCTCCGGCTTCTCTGACACCAGCAGCATGCCGTCCTGCAGTCAGACACACAAACACGTCCTTCACACACGTCATCGCAACACATCAAAGTATGGATTTGGATTTGAAGCCTCGACAAACAAGGATGCACCGATACCTCTTTTTTCAGACCGGGTACAAATACTTACATTGCAGTACTTGCCGATATCGAGTACTGATATGATATTTAATAATACCATTATAGTTCTAACAATTACTTTGAAAACATTCAACTTTGTGTTTTCCTAATACAAACAGAGGTTACAGAAGGGATGTTTATAATTAACTGTTTAACCTGCTGTCAGTAAATATATACACTATATATATATATATATATATATATATATATATATATATATATATATATATATATATATATTAAAGATGAAAACGCTAAGAGACTCAGAGGAGCAGCTTGTCACTTAAAGGAGAATAGTGCTGGTCCACCTTGAAGGTCAGCCCACCTTAAGTGTTGCTGAGTTATTGCTAATTCAGGGCTAATTCCCTTCACTCTAATGAACAAAACAGGATCTTAGCTTGTGTCTAGTTGTAGCATTCATTCACTGACAAATAAACCATACCCACAATGCATTGCTACATTCATGCTGTAATGTTACTGCTCGCTCTCTCTCTCTCTCTAGTAAGAGTTAGCTCTTTCCATCTTTGAAGGATAAGACCTAAATTACCTTTAATTCTACTCATTTCCCTTTCTAAAACTTTTAAATGTATTTTAATGCTTTAAATTAAGAATTTATGTTTCCAAGCATTGATTTATGACTTCTGTCTTTGACACATGGATACTGCTGCTCCATGTATACATGCAGTACAGTAAATACATGAGTACATGAGTTCAGACCCTCCATACCTTCTGGATCTTGTCGAGCCACTCTTTGTTGGACTGCAGCTCGGCCATGAAGGCCTGGTGCTTCAGCCACTTGCTGTGCAGGTTCCTCGCCTCGTCGTAGGTCATGTCCTGAGCTGTCAGCATCTTCTCATTGATCCACAGAGACAGCTGGACACAAATACTAAATGTTATCGGGGGGTCACTGAACTCCAAAGGGTTCATCCTCTGGACAGCAGGAATACATTTCTATGCTTCTAGACCAAAGTCTCGGAGCATGCCTCGCCATCTCAAATAACAATTTGTGTCTTCTCTTTTGAAAAAAATAACTATGAAGTCTTGTGAAACAAAAAATTAAAATGTGTGTTTTGAGGAGACTGACCTCCTGGCCTTCCTCCAGGAACTTCTGCAGGTCCCGGTTGTCCTTTAGTTTCATCAGCAGCTCCACTGCAGCCTCCCTGTTCTTCTTGTGCCTGAAACATAAGAGGACGAGGTCGGATCAAGATGCCGAAACATAAAGGTGGGTTCCTCATCTTGAAGACCCCAAATGAAGAACCACTACCTGTACTGTAAGTTACCTATCAAACCATAGAGGCCAGTGAGGCTGCAGCTTGTGTTAATGTTAATGTTTTCCATTTCCAGGCTGGAGATTACTTGTTAACAAATCTCATTCTCACAAAGTGCTTCATTAAGACTCAAATGTCTGGAATGTGAACTGAAGTTGGTGTCAACCTGTCATCAATGGAGGCGACTCTCTCCTGGATACGTTCAGCGTTGATGTTCCCGTCACTGGCCAGCCGCCGGCCGGCCTCCACCACGCCGTTGATCTTCTCTTCATTGGCATCCATGGTGGTCATGAAGTCCTCCTGCTTCTTGATGGCGGCCTCGGCACCCTCAAGAGTGGTGGGCATCTCGGTGTGAGCCAGGACGTACTCCTGTGGGGCGAGGAGAACATTCATTAGGTGTTTATTAAATCATCTTCTGGCTATGAACCCATTCGATTTTATCAGGTTTATCTGAGGACCTGATCACTGAAATCAGGAAAATATCCCTGCAAGCAGTTGACAATTTATTTAATTATGTAAAATGTTGGGTTATTTTCAGTGCAGAAACATCAAGTCTCACTTTGTGTTTTATATCAGGTTCTCTGCTCATCAGTGGAGACTTTATCACTAAGAAACCTGGATTAAAGGATTGCGGGAGCAGTACGTTTAGAAGGGCAATCCAGACGTCCCTTTCCCCAGGAATGCTTTTCCAGCTCATCGTCCGGATGTCTGAGCTCCTCAACTATCTCCAAGGTTGAGCCCAGCGCTCCTATAAAAGGAAGCTAATTTAAATTGCTTGAATCCACTCATTCTTTCGGTCAAAGCTCATGACCGTAGGGCGAGGGTGTCAAGAAAGGGAGATGGACTGGTAAATCCAGGATCCTGATCAACATGAATCCCAGGACATGGATGCTGTGAATCTGGGGTGAAAGTTGTTAAAGACAAGACACTGCAGTGAGGTGAATCTTCTGTGTTTACCTGGTTGTTGAGGAAGGCCTCAGCCTGCTTGGTGTCCCTGAGGAAAAGCTGGTACGCATGGGACTGGGACAGAAGGTTCTGTCGGTTCTCCCACATCTTGTGCAGTTCGTTCCACCCGGTGTCAAGCGCCTGCAGCCTCTGTCGTAGGAACATGTACTGCGCATCCGTCTGGCCTTGTGTCACCATCTCCCCCATGTCCCGCATCTTCTGGTAGTCCTCCTCGTAGTTCTGGATCTCGTTCTTGATCCCTTCATGCTGGGCCATGAGCTTCTCGGCCTCGGCCAGAGTGTTGGGCATATCCTCAGAGGCGATGGCGGTCTGAGTGCGAGACAGCCAGGACTGGAAGTCGTCCAGCTCGCGTAGGAACTGCTGCAGCTTCCTGGCCTCGCCCAGCGACTCCTCGCGGTTCTTCAGGGTGTTCTTCATTTCCTCCCAGACGGCGGTGATCTCAGCCAGGCGGCCTGTGATGGCCTTTGCCTGGTCGGGGTGCTCCTCTGCCAGCCGCTGGGCCTCCCCACGCAGATCGCCTAGTTTGTCCTCGATGGCAGCCAGATCACGCTCCATACCGGTCAGTTTGCGCTGCAAGGCCATAACCCCAGTGAGGTCGTTGCCCAGCTCCTGGGTGGACTCGATGACTTTAGTCTTCTCTTTGATCCAGGATTTTGTTTCGTTGCATTCAAGGTGGTAGTTCTGCACACCCAGTGCTGAGTTCAGGGACTCCTTCTTCTGGTCTACCAGGTCGCGGAACTGGCTCCACCTGAAAGTAGTGGGGAGAATCATCAGGTAGAATCACACCTACAGTCTCATGATGTCTACGCCCGTGTTATATCCCTTTTTACCTGTTGTTGAGTTTGTCCTGCTGGGTCTTGATATCCTTTTCACTTGGGTGACCATTGTGCATCAGCTGTCGGGCGATCTGGTTTACGACGGCAACACGAGAAGCCTGGTTGTTCATTTCTGGCTCCAGACTCTCAAACCTGCCAAGGACAGAGTCCACATGAATCCTGCGGCCAAAAGACGTGCAATAATGAACATACATGCAGCATCTTGTAGTCCTACCTGTGCTGTATGACCTCCAGGTCCTCCAGTTTCTCAGGGATCTCCATGCTGTTCAGCCACTGCTCCTTCTCATCGATCCAAACCTCACAGGCATTGGCCTCGCTGAACATCTTGTAGAGTGCCAGAGCATCTTGCAGCGCCTGCTTCCTCAGCTTCGTCAGTTCTGCCACCTCCTTGTAGCGTTCCTCGATGCCGGCCAGGCGTCCACGCACTTCCTCTGACTCTGCCTCCTCTTTGGGCAGTAAGGCGGCCTGCTCGTGGAGGGAGTCAATGACCGGGCGGTAGCTGGCCACCTCTGCCGCAGCGTCCTTGTGCTTCCTGACAAGAGCCTGGGTGGAGAATTCATCATGGCCCGTCTCTCCACTGGAGACGATGCGCAGGGCGTCGAGTGTCCAGGCGTCCACGTCATCTGCATCAGTCTGGAACTGGTGCAGCGCCAGAGCCTCCTCCAGCCTCCTCTTCCTCACTGCTGCCAGCTGCTCCAGCGCCACCCACTGAGCCTGCAGGTCAGCTATACGCTCCTGGATCTTGGTGGCGGCGAAGTGGTCGGCCTCCACCATGGCTTGGCCCTCTGCAATGGTGTGCTTGAGGTGGCCGGCGCGGCCACTCATCTCATCCTCCAGGGCACGCTGCTGGCTGAGGAGGCGTAGCGCCCCCGTCAGGTCCTTGCCATGCTCCACAGAGGACAGAATCTGCTCCTTCTCACGGATCCAACCCTCTTCCTCTGCCATCTCCCAGAAGAACTTCCAAAGACGGCGGGACTCCTCCAGGCGGGCGCGGCGCTCGGCAGCCAGCTGGGTCAGCTCCTGGTAGCAGAACTCCAGGTGGGAGACACGGTCCTGGATGACCTGAGGGTCACAGGGCTTGTAGCCTGTACAGGGTGACACTATTGTCAGAACCTCACCATCTTATTTTAAGGATTGAAATCATCTTAAATGTCTTCACACAACTAGAGAAAGACGCGTTTTACTGGTTGACCTCATAAGAGTCAAATAACTTACTATGTGTCCCTGCTTATTGTTAGGAAGACAAACAGAACAATAGAAAACAAATAATAGAATAAAGAACATCTCAGATATAAGCCAGTGTTTGAACGGAGGGACAGCTTACCGTCGTCGTTGACGGAGAACTTGGTGGCGTTGGTGCTGACCGCCTTCACCCTGTCAGCCTGGATGCCGATGTCGGCCTCCACCAGAGCGTGTTTCTGCAGCAGGTCCTCCACACCTAAAAGATGCTTCCCATAATCCTGAGACAGCAGCAGCATCTGGAAACCAAAGGCAAAGATGACCAATAGAATAAAAACCATACGTTTCCTCCTCAAATTCAAAGACGAACAATTCTGTCCTGTTTCTGGTCTTTGAGTTAAACACATCCTCAACCTCTCTGTACTGGACCAACAGAGTCTTCTCCCCTGACTCTAGGATCTACCGTGTTAGGGATGGCTTTGTTTCGTCAGCATACCTTCATCTCGTCCATCCAGTCCATGATGTACAGCATCTCCTGGAAGACTCTCTGCAGGCCCAGGTTCATCTCCAGTCTCTGTCTGCGGGCCTTCAGCAGCTCCAGCAGGTATTCCCATAGCCGGATCACATTGTCCTTCCTGGCCGTGATACGTTTGATGTCGTGGTAGTTCTCCACCTCGAGCTCCTTCGCCACAGAAACCACGGCCTGGACACGCTCTTCATATGCAGCGATGTCTGTCTCGATCGCCTCGTGCTTCTTGGTGGCGGCCTCGACGGCCTGAAGGTCGAAACCAAAGTTGTCCTGGGAGAGAGAAGGAGGAAGCAGTAAACTCATGAGACAAACAAATACTGAGCATCTCCCCCTGGGTAAAGCCGGGACATGTTTCAGAAGATTTCAGTTGCAGCTGATGCTTCTTACCTGTGACACTAGTCTCTGGTTTTCACTGAGCCAGGTCTCTCTCATGGCCGCCTTGCGGTCAAAGCGTCGGGCGAGTTGTTCCAGTTTCTCCTGACGAATCAGCTCCATCCTCAGAGCCAGCTCCCTCTCGTGCTCCGCCTTCTCCAGTCGCTCCCAGGCCTGAAGAGCAACACGTCGTCACCATCAAACGCTTCTTCACTACTGCTGCTGGTTGCACCTGTGGACCTGGTGCAGGACTCCTCCAGCCCACATTTAATACTTAACTAAAAAACACTTCATGAAGGATTCAGATCTGGAAGCTGCCTCATGTAGAGGCAACAGAGTTCATTGGTTTTGAATTGTTTAAATGTGTGTTCCACACTCACACACGTGCTTTGCCATTCGATCACCGAGACACCACACACCACGCCTGATTCAATCACCACAACACAACAAAAAAAAAAAACAAATCCACCGATTTTCACCTGAAAATTGGTTTCAGGCTTTCATTTCTCTTTAAGTAAACTTTCTTTCCAGTTAAACAACACAGAAGCCAATATCACATGGCTTTTAAACAGAATGTATCCATTAAGTTAAAGGACTGACATTCACGTTTTACACACTGGCAGAGTTTTATACTGTGTCACACATTCATGACAGACTGAGGATCTGGACTTTAGACCTGAGGTGGAACAGCCCTCACCTTGTTGATATCTGAGATGAGTTTTCCCTCTCGGGGCATGTAGACCTTCTGGTTGTTGGCTCTCATCTTACTCTGGATGGTGAACAGAAGAACCTCCAGGTTTCCTTTCTCTGTGAACCTGAAGACAGAAGATGGAGACACAAGGATCAGGAGGTGGAGGAGGAACCTTTATAAGATGCATTTCAATCTGGAGAAAATGTGTATTTCATATCCTCAGTTAGTATGTGGAGTACAAGGTGAATGTTCTGACTTTGGAGGTTTCTCCACAGTTCGATAGGTGTTGAAGGCCTGAAGCTGCTGCTGGACTCCGACCAGAGCGTTGGCGAACTTCCTGTTGTTGAGGATGATTATAGTCTGTTCGATCCACTCCAGCAGGTCTGAGGCTAGAGACTCATACTTCTCGATCATCTTCTCGGTCTCAATAGCGTTGTCCAACACCTGGACAAATAAACAGAGACATCTCTCGTCACATCAAGTATGTTAGATACTGGACATGAACTGAACAAACTGACTGAGGACGTTTCTTCATAAATAATAAAGACAATCACTGGATGTGAACAGATATTTCTGATATTGATCTGAATACACTTCAAAGTCAATATTCCTCAATAGCGGTTTCCTGATTATCCTTTGACTTCAACGGAGTGCTGCTTGATCTGACCTTTCCGATGCGTTTGCCCTCGACCTTCAGAGCTTTCATCTTGGAGAAGTAGTGGTAAAAGGTCACTACGTAGGTGATGACGGACTTTGCGTCAGGATGGTCCACGCTGATGTCTGCAACACAAAGAATGTTTCATGACTCCTGTTGTAGGTCTTATGTAAATACAACAACATCTTCTCTAAGCTTGTTCATCTGCATCTCACTTCTTATTGTAAAAGGAAAGATTTTATATTATGAAAAAACAGTCGAGAAACAGTCACAGGTCAGGTTTAGTTAAACTGGATGTATGTTCACAGGTCAGGTTTAGTTAAACTGGATGTATGTTCACAGGTTTTAAAGGTCAGGTTTGGTTAAACTGGATGTATGTTCACAGGTCAGGTTTAGTTAAACTGGATGTATGTACACAGGTCAGGTTTAGTTAAACTGGATGTGTGTTTTCAGGTCAGGTTTAGCTAATCTAGTTTAGTATCTTACCCTCTGGATCCAGCAGCTTGGTGAGGCCCAGGTGTTGCTCCGCCAGGTTGAAAGCATTCTGTAGGTTGTAGTGAGCGTTGGACTTCTTCAGTTTGTCAAAGTCAATCAGATCAGGCCTGAAAATAGAAACAACTTTATTTACACTTGTTTTGGGTTTCAATTTAAAAAATCAATTTCGAGATTCATATCGCTCTTTTCATTTGAAAGATATGATGTTGATTCATGAATCTTTAGATTTTCCTGTATGCTGTGAGGTTACCTGTGTTTGTGGATGAGTGCGTTGAAGGCCATGCCATCCCTCCAGCTGGTGCTGAAGTTGTGGATGTTCACGTTGGGATACCTGAGGGAGCAAGAAAAGAAGGACATGTTGTTTAACAGAAGTATTCCAAGGTCAGTGTGAACACACCAAACATGGGAGGAGTATCAGTAGTTCATCGTCGTAGTAACAATTTAAATTGAGTCTCACCCTGCCGTCTTCATCTGACACCAGAGAAGAAGAGCGTCTTTAGCTGATCTCTTCTCTTTGTTGTCTTCAGTCTCCACACTGATGTCCTGAATCTGAAACACAACAGTCACACGGTTAGTGAGCACGCTAACCTCCACATGTCTACAGGTGAGCACGCTAACCTCCACCTGGTGTCTACAGGTGAGCACGCTAACCTCCACCTGGTGTCTACAGGTGAGTACACTAACCTCCACCTGTCTGCTGTCTACAGGTGAGCATGCTAACCTCCACCTGGCTGGTGTCTAGAGCAGTCACACTTTCAAACCAGCAAAATCAATGTTTCAAGTTTTAATACTTGGAAATAAAAACAAAGCAGATGTGATTTGGTAGGTGAGATAAAGAGTAGTTATTCATGTATTCACATTACTGTATTTATCACTCAGTAAGAGAAACCATTTCTGTTAATATATCAATACAGTCTGAACTGATATAAACTTTCTTTTAAATGTTCTTTACATTTGATTTGTGCTTGTGTTTTCTGACTGTGTGTTGGAAGCTCCTCAGACAGGTGACACCATCACACCGGTGCCTCCATGTGAAGTGCACGTGGTTACCTGGAAGCGGAGGATGATGGTCCAGATGAGGCCCAGCGTCAGGCGGTGGTTTCCATCCACGATGTCGTGAGAGCCCATGTTCTCTAGATGAACCCTCTGCTCCTTCAGGAACTGCAGAGCTTTGTCCACGTTCTCCAGACAGTGAATACGCATCCGGCCTTTGGTAGGCTTCGGCTGGAGACAGAGAAGCCACAGAGACATGGTTGGGATGAAGGGTTCAAAAGACGTCCCAGCTGCAGTTCCTCGAATGGCCGCCAGGGGCTATTGTTGTCAAACTGACTGTTTTGAAGTGAATTAGAAAACTTCTCTACAGGTAAACAGATCATTGACCTCCTGATGTCAGGCTGAACGCAGCTTTTAGCGGACAGAGAAACCGCCTGTCTTCCTGTCCCTGAATGCAACACAGGAAGTGAACACTAAAGGGTCGTCAGGAAACAGCTGGATGGCAACCAGCATGTTCAGATATGTGACGTCTGAATCCAGAATCAAGGCCAGCACCTCCACCAGGGTCATTACCCAGCAGTCTATGCTGCAGACAGAGTACATTACAACCCAACGGTCTATATATACACACATTTACTATGTATATTGTGTGTAAGCTGAGTATTTATACTGTGTGTACTGCGTGTACTTCTACTGTGTGCAAAGTACTGTACCAGTCGCTCTCCCGACAGGACCTCCAGCAGTTTGATGAGCATGCGTCCATCTCTCAGGTCCATGTACAGGTCTGTGATCCTGCAGGACACTCGGGACAGGTGAGAGTTCACCCACTTAGTGAAGGTCTTCTTCTGCACCGCCTCCCGCTCATCTGGACACACACACACACACACACATTAGAAATAATGACACTCACAGTGAATATCTCAAAGAGTGATTTTCAAGAGGAGGATGGCCTGTTTCTCTTCACCTAACAGTGTTATTTTGTCAACCTTTAACCCAGAGGAAAAAGGAAGTCTTCAGCAGGAAGGAAGGGAAATGTTAATGAATTCAACAGGAGACAAGACGACTGAATGAAGGCTGGGGCACATGCGGGTGCTCTTTCTATTAAAGTAGTACAACACACTCATGTTTGGGATGTAACGGTACGATAATATCAGTTTATTGTCAAAATATTAGTAGTAGTAGGGAAGTACTAGTAGTAGTGGGAGCAGTAACAGTAATATCAGCAGTAGTAAGGAAGTAATAGTAGTAGTAGTAGTGGGAGCAGTAACAGTAGTAAAATCAGTAGTAGGAAGGAAGTAATAGTAGTAGTAGTAGTAGTAGTAGGAGCAGTAACAGTAGTAATATCAGTAGTAGGAAGGAAGTAATAGTAGTAGTAGTAGTGGGAGCAGTAACAGTAGTAATATCAGTAGTAGGAAGGAAGTAATAGTAGTAGTAGTAGTGGGAGCAGTAACAGTAGTAATATCAGTAGTAGGAAGGAAGTAATAGTACTAGTAGTAGTGGGAGCAGTTAACAGTAGTAATATCAGTAGTAGGAAGGAAGTAATAGTACTAGTAGTAGTGGGAGCAGTTAACAGTAGTAATATCAGTAGTAGGAAGGAAGTAATAGTAGTAGTAGTAGTAGTAGTGGGAGCAGTAACAGTAGTAATATCAGTAGTAGGAAGGAAGTAAGTAATAGTACTAGTAGTAGTGGGAGCAGTTAACAGTAGTACTATCAGCAGTAGTAAGGAAGAAATAGTAGTAGTAGTAGTAGTGGGAGCAGTAAAAGTAGTAATATCAGTAGTAGGAAGGAAGTAATAGTAGTAGTAGTAGTGGGAGCAGTAACAGTAGTAATATCAGTAGTAGGAAGGAAGTAATAGTAGTAGTAGTAGTAGTGGGAGCAGTAACAGTAGTAATATCAGCAGTAAGAAGGATGTAATAGTAGTAGTAGTAGTAGTGGGAGCAGTAACAGTAGTAATATCAGTAGTAGGAAGGAAGTAATAGTAGTAGTAGTAGTGGGAGCAGTAACAGTAGTAATATCAGTAGTAGGAAGGAAGTAATAGTGGGAGCAGTAACAGTAGTAATATCAGTAGTAGGAAGGAAGTAATAAAAGTAGTAATAGTAGTAGTAGTAGGAGCAGTAACAGTAGTAATATCAGTAGTAGGAAGGAAGTAGTAGTAGTAGTAGTAGTATTAGGAGCAGTAACAGTAGTAATATCAGTAGTAGGAAGGAAGTAATAGTAGTAGTAGTAGTGGGAGCAGTAACAGTAGTAATATCAGTAGTAGGAAGGAAGTAATAGTAGTAGTAGTGGGAGCAGTAACAGTAGTAATATCAGTAGTAGGAAGGAAGTAATAGTAGTAGTAGTAGTAGTAGTAGTAGTAGTAGTAGTAGTGGGAGCAGTAACAGTAGTAATATCAGCAGTAAGAAGGATGTAATAGTAGTGGTAGTATTAGTAGTAGTAGTAGAAGTGGGAGCAGTAACAGTAGTAATATCAGTAGTAGGAAGGAAGTAATAGTAGTAGTAGTAGTGGGAGCAGTAACAGTAGTAATATCAGTAGTAGGAAGGAAGTAATAGTAGTAGTAATAGTAGTAGTAGTAGGAGCAGTAACAGTAGTAATATCAGTAGTAGGAAGGAAGTAATAGTAGTAGTAGTAGTGGGAGCAGTAACAGTAGTAATATCAGTAGTAGGAAGGAAGTAATAGTAGTAGTAGTGGTAGTAGGAGCAGTAAAAGTAGTAATATCAGTAGTAGGAAGGAAGTAATAGTAGTAGTGGGAGCAGTAACAGTAGTAAAATCAGTAGTAGGAAGGAAGTAATAGTAGTAGTAGTAGTAGTAGGAGCAGTAACAGTAGTAATATCAGTAGTAGGAAGGAAGTAATAGTAGTAGTAGTAGTGGGAGCAGTAACAGTAGTAATATCAGTAGTAGGAAGGAAGTAATAGTAGTAGTAGTAGTGGGAGCAGTAACAGTAGTAATATCAGTAGTAGGAAGGAAGTAATAGTACTAGTAGTAGTGGGAGCAGTAACAGTAGTAATATCAGTAGTAGGAAGGAAGTAATAGTAGTAGTAGTAGTGGGAGCAGTAACAGTAGTAAAATCAGTAGTAGGAAGGAAGTAATAGTAGTAGTAGTAGTGGGAGCAGTAACAGTAGTAATATCAGTAGTAGGAAGGAAGTAATAGTACTAGTAGTAGTGGGAGCAGTAACAGTAGCCAGTGGTTTCCCGACAATGTTATAGGAATGGAGGTGCTTCTACTAGTAGCAGTAGAAGTAGAAGCAACAGAAGCAGTAGCAGAAGTTTGGAGGTAGTAGTACAACACAATAACACGATTTTGTCCTGTGATAATAAACATTGGTAACATTAGTAGCATCTAGTCTTTTGCATCAGTTGTTTTCTATATTGTATGAAGCAAATGTAGAACTGTCAATACTAACACCACTGCCTACCACATAATCAATCATTAGGGTGAGCAGCTCAGCGGTGTCTCATATTGAATGTATGAGTATTATTAGTAGTATCAGTTTCTGACTAAAGAACCAGTAGAGCAGCGTCCTCTGACTCAGCAGAATGTGATGTGTGATGGCGGTAGTGTCAGTATTTTATGGTGTAGTCGTTGTTAATGTTCACCCACTGGTTCACTAACTGATCTGCTGGTTAACCTTTAAACTATGAGGTCAAAATTCACTGACGGCTCCACAGACGACTTCCTGCCGCCGAGACAAACACAAGGGACCAACCCGCATGGGCCTTTTCCAGGTCCACTGGGGTTCTGGACCGACTACTCTCAGATCATCAAGTACAAGTACATCAGTACTCTCGCAACACTTTGCATTTCTGCAGACTTTACCGGAAAACCTCTTTGTCTTTATCAACAATGTCCCCGTCTGTCTTCAACACTAATGTCCCCGTCTGTCTTCCTGTTGGGGTACTGAAGTACGTACTGTTGCATGCATGCTTAATATAACGCTGGTATGATTGTTGGAACGAGAGTGTGTCACTGTGACCCCACAGGAAGCTTCTATGCAGTCATACAAAATAAAAGCTGTTGTAAGGGATTCATTAAAGATTAATTACAGATTCAATAGTGATTCGTAAGTGTTTAATAGTGATTATAAGCGATTCATTAATGAATAAAAAACTTTAAATTTCTAAGTGATTCAATAGTGATTTATAAGGGATTCATTCATGATATAATAGTGATTTCTTATGTGATTAATTTGTGATTCAATAGTGATTTAGAAGCGATTCATTAGTAGAGCAGCTGTCTATTTCTGACCATGCTCCATGAAAGCATGAATATAAGTAACATATAAAGCTGGAGTCCCCCTATGACACGGCGCTCCAGATCAGGTCACAATGCAGCTCTTTTTAACCAAACTGTAACAGAATGTGATGTCATCAGGTAAGACTGTAGGTTCAAACCTCAGAAGACGAGACTGTGACAAACTTGTCTGACCTTTGACCTTCTTCTTACCTTGCAGCTGTTTGAATCGTCCATCCAACTGGTTGTAGTTGAACTGAACGGTGTCTGCCGACGCCCAATCCACCTCCATCGCCAAATACCAACAACTAATTTAGATTAAATATGCATCCAACGTGAGACAAGGACAGGTCTCCTGCTGCTGATCAGCCCACCGAGTGCTCAGACTGAAGACAAACGAACCGGATCATAGTTCCACTTTAATCCAATCAGACATTCACCAGCTTTCGGCTGATTTCACTGCTCTACGTCACCGCTGCATGAATGAAAATCCTGATCAATGCCTTTGAAATCCACACGAGTCTGAGTTACAACAGAATATTACTTCAGACTTGAGCCTGAACAAAATATAAACCTTCTGTTCAGGAGCACAGATTCATCAACAAAAACCTGAAAAAAATCCTCCCCAAACAATCCTAAGACGGCTTTTAAAACCAGAGAAGAAGAAAATAAAGTTGACTTGACTGAAGACAAAGATGTCCTTGTGTTTCCAGGAGGTGAAAGAAAGAGAGAGAGTCCAGAGGTCAAAATGACGCCAAGTGTGTGTGTGTGGGGCCCTGCCCAACACTCAAATCATCAGCAGCTACATGCTGCTCATTCGTCTTCTTCTGCTGCTCTGATTGTTTTCCGTTTCCCGCCCCCCCCCCCCCCACACACCACACACACACACACACACACACACACACACACACACACACACACACACACACACATCACACACCGCATGTGGTGAATGTTTAACATGATAAATAATTATTATAGACTGAATAAAGTCGAATGAATAAATTAAACCACATTTTTCTCTCATCATTTATAATATAATTCTGTATCATTATGGTTTATTTACAGCTTTATGATCATTTATGATATAGTCCGTCTTAAATGTCTCCGTCTGTTTAAATAAAATATGAGAGATGCAGTAAAAAGGTTAAAGACTAAATCTGAACTTAAATAATAATAAATTAATTCTGGGAGAAAAAAACTGCTAAAAGAAGAAACCCAAATTAATTAATTATTATTATTTATTATATTATACGAAGAATATTTGTAAATAAATGTGAAAATATTCTGCCGGTTTGAAGACAATTTTTGATTTTTGACAGGGTTTTTAGAGTGTGTCCAATCAGCCAATGACATTACGGTTTGACAATGATATCATCATGGGTGTGAAGGGGGGGGGGGGGGGTTCCTGTCATTGTTCCTTCACATTCCTGACTGAAGTAAGACAGGAAATAAGAAGCAAACATCCTGCACCAGACGTGTGTGTGTGTGTGTGTTTGTGTGTGTGTGTGTGTGTGTGTGTGTGGTACAGCTAAGAAGCTGTGCACTGTCCCTGTTAAATAAACAAATCATTAAAAAATATATACATTAAAAAACTGAGACTGCTCTTCCTGAGGCTGATCCACCTGAGGCTGATCCACCCGAGGCTGATCCACCCGAAGCTGCTCTACCAGAGGCTGATCCAACAGAGGCTGCTCTACCTGAGCCTGATCCACCTGAGGCTGATCCACCCGAAGCTGCTCTACCTGAGGCTGATCCACCTGAGGCTGCTCTACCCAAGGCTGAGCCACCCGAGGCTGATCCACCCGAAGCTGCTCTACCTGAGGCTGCTCTACCCGAGGCTGATCCACCTGAGGCTGCTCTACCCAAGGCTGAGCCATCCGAGGCTGATCCACCTGAGGCTGATCCACCCGAAGCTGCTCTACCCGAGGCTGATCCACCCGAGGGTGCTCTACCCAAGGCTGCTCTACCTAAGGCTGATGCACCTGGGGCTGATCCAACTGAGGCTGATCCACCCGAGGGTGCTCTACCCGAGGCTGATCCAACCGAGGCTGCTCTACCTGAGGCTGAATCACCTGAGGCTGAATCACCTGAGGCTGATCAACTGAGACTGATCCACCCGAGGCTGATCCACCTGAGGGTGCTCTACCCGAGGCTGATCCACCCGAGGGTGCTCTACCGAGGCTGATCCACCCGAGGGTGCTCTACCCAAGGCTGCTCTACCTAAGGCTGATGCACCTGGGGCTGCTCTACCTGTTGCTGATGCACCCAAGGCTGCTCTACCTGAGGCTGGTCCACCCAAGGCTGCTCTACCTAAGGCCGCACTACCTGAGGCTGCTCTATCTGTGGCTGATGAACCCGAGGCTACTCTACCAGAGGCTGCTCTACCCGTGGCTGATGAACCCGAGGCTGCTCTACCTTGTATTGCTTGTTTTGAAAATGTTCATAAAAGCAGAAAGATTTGTAATAAATAAATTTGATTCAGCATTCAGATACAGCGCAGACTATTATTTGTATCGTCTGCATGAATCAAACATCAGAGTTCAACAGAAGCATCTTTACACCCTCTGGTGTCCAGAAGTTGAAACAGCTTACTGCTCAGCCTTTAATACACTTTAAGATTGAAGACTAGTTTTTATATATATATATATATATATATATATATATATATATATATATATATATATATACATATATACATACACACGAAGTCGGGGAACGGTGTTTTGTCCCTCCTATTATCAAGAAAAAATGAAGATCTTTAGAATAGAAGCTTGTTTCTTCATATCACAATGACGATGTGTCCAATATATTAAACAGTGGAGAAAATAGACAGAAATCATGTCGGTCATGAAATCATGACCGACATCAAGTCTCTCTCGTTGTTTTCTGATTTTTGTACTTTTGTTTGAGTCTTTGGTACAGATGGATGTCATGAACCTGAAGGTGGGATTTTAAGGGGGTGGAGCTCCTACCTGCCAGTGCCTTGATGCGGGAGCGTTCAAAAAGGCGGGCCGAGCTGTTCTCGTTGTCCCACTCTTCATCCCAGCGGTTGTTGACCGTGTCGTTGTTGCTGCTGCTGTACTGCTGCTGCAGCTCCATGTGGTCGAACTCGGCAGCCACCGTCGTCATCATGACCTTTCACCTCGAAGTCAACAGGGACGCGTCCACATCGGCAGCTTCAGGCCGAGCCCTGCAGGACAACACGCGGACAGGAAGTCAACACCACATTCAACATGTCCAAAACATATGATTAGAGGAAAATCTGGGAAATCCATCAGGAGATCCTGCATAGTGTGCACATGAACGACAACGGGTTAGGACAAAATTATTTCTAAACTTGTCCTCGAGAAGACTCAAAGACTGAATGTCCTTACAAGAGAAAATACACACCAGTGTGAAGAAGATCTTTACAACAAAAGTAGAAATCAAAATACTCAAAGTACTGTCGTCAAAATCAAAGTTTTACTTAAGTATTATTACTATTATTATTATTATTATTAACAAAACGTAGAAGATATTCAACATGTATCAATATATCATCAACAACTATCGTAACATTATACATTTGTTATTGGAATACAACTAACACATGAGCAGTATTTTAATGTTGCAGCACGTGAACACTTGACCATCACATGCTGATTTATTTTGAGCCACTAGATGGCACTTCAGTCTCAGAACTCTGATACTGATGATCAGTCTGATTATCAACACTTGTCTTCTGCTGCTACCTTTATTTCTGTGGCTGAAATGCAGCTGACATGCTTGTTAATGAGGCTGCCTTTAGATGAGGTCACACCTTATGATTGACTGGGAGCATCTGAGCACTCTTACCCTGCTCTGTGTTTGGTTTTACCCTTCCAGGCAGGGCCTGCCCAAGGCATAATAATATTAATATTTATATTTATATAGCACCTTTACAATAGTTTACAAAGTGCTCTTGATGGCAGAATATAAACATGGTTATGCACACAAATACAACAAACACAGCAGAGATGATGTAAAAAGACAATAACCGCATCAACACCGCATCAAGTTTAATCGTCTTTGCGTGAAGTCACTACCTCAATAAGTCAAATAGCAATGGTTATATTATCTACTCCTCCCTCTCAATGGGGCCCCTGATCAAATTCAGTAGGTGATATGTCTTAATAGGGCCCCTTAATCATACAAAATGGGTCAAGATGTCTCTGTTTGGAGCCCTGAATGTATGTAATCAATTATGGACTTAGGCCTTTAAAGTAGGTTTATGATTTGGGGGCTGCTAAACCCAGTGCAAGTCCGGAGGCTATGAATCTGAACAAAGTTAGGTATTGCCATTCTCCAGCTGGCCATCCCAAAAATGCACCAGAATACAGGAAATCTACCAAATTCAGAATTTTCTGGGGGAGGACCCCCAGACCCCCCTCCCCCATTTGCACCCACTTTTGCACAAATAGGGTGGGGTGGGGTCTTTATGCATCTGTTCCCAGGGGGACAGTAGTTCATAATCCATCACTGTACTAATACGGTTTATAATGTAACATTATAGTGCAACATTTGTGTCAATAATCGTCAACCACAGGTGACTCCACGGTGGTAGGAGGGGGGCCCCAAATCAGATTCTGCTTAGGGCCCCCAAAAGGCTTGGGCCGGCCCTGCTTCCAGGCCGTTGCTAAATTATCATATTAACCTAGCTTCAATGCTATATTTCATCATTAGATTTATTTGGGACCATTTTTGAGGTGTGAAATCAACTGTATTGAGTGCTGAATCAAGTGATCCCAAGACCACGGACCCCACCAACGGCAGAATCCAGGACACCCAAGACTCAGAAATCAGACTTATCCCCCTCCCTGCTTCTCCACACTATGGTAACCTTCGGACAATGGCCTTCCTTTGAAATACGGTCGCCTCCCTGCAGACTATGATAGCCCACATTCTGACTATCGTAGTCCTTCTTACTACAGTAGCCAAGCTTCTAACTATGGTAGCCTCGCTTACCTTTGGACTACAAGAGTCTACCATCTCTTCTTTGAAAAATATTCTTAACAAACCCTTCATAAAATCTGAATGCAGTGGCCACTGAAAAATGTGCATAGCAGAGACCCTGCTGATCTGGTACCTTCACTGGTTTGATACCAGTATGTTACAAAATATGTAATATTAATTGTGTTATTAACACTTTTTAACAGCTGCATACTACCAAGCCTGTATGATGTGTTGTTGTCGGGATGTGGGTGGTGTGATGTTGTGCTGAGAGTGACCACACTGAGCTCCAATTGGCTCTCAGGTCAGCTGACTGGACTTAATGAAGGAAGTAAACTGCTCGATCACATCAGAATTATTGGACTGAGCAGCAGAAGGAGCCATTACAGCACTCAGACATCCAGAGCACGTCCTGAGGGACTCCATTAATGGATCTGACTTCCCAGAATTCTCTGCTGGATGATGGAAACAGATCTCTGACCAGTCTGAGCCGATGAGCAGCATAGGAAGGAAATGGGGCAGAGTTGGGAAGAGTCACCAAAGATTGCAACTGAATAAAAGTAACACAGTACTTGAGTACTCAAGTACTCTACTTTTACTACAGCATGGTTTCGACCAGAGTGGTATTAGTACTTTTACTGCAGTAAAGGATCTGAATACTTATTCTACTACTGAGTAAAAGTACTTTTAGGTGTTCACTTGTCCTGTTAATGATCTGATCAATATTCATTCATCAACTGCGTCATAAATGTGGCATCATGTCCTTTTCCAGAGTTGAATGCAGTTATGGGAAACATCAATATGCATTAAAAAATTTACATTTTTTCAAACTGTATTTAAGTATTTTATTATAATGTTTCAAGTATAAGTACAATTTACTCCAAACAGTAACTTCAGTACATGTAACGGAGTAAAAGTTCCAACAACCATGAGAACAGGAGGCACACATGCCAAAAACAAGCGAGGCATGACATCAATCCAGGAAGTGTTAGGGACCCCCGCCCTCTCCCTCTGGGGCCACATCATTCCACATTCTCCCAACGTGACAAGAGCAACAGAAACTCTGGATTATGCTAACACATTAGCCCTTCGGCTAACATATGAGCATGGCATAACGAGCAAATGTAAGGTTGGCTAACATGTGAGCTTTATGAGAAGCTTATATGTTAGCTGGAGGGCTAACATGTTAGCTTTATAATAAGCTCATGTTAGCTGGAGGGCTAACGTGTTAGCTTTATAATAAGCTCATATGTTAGCTGAAGGGCTAACATGTTAGATTTATTATAAGCTCATATGTTAGCTGGAGGGCTAACGTGTTAGCTCAGTGTTTGGATGGTCGGCGGTTCGATCTCCACCCTTGTCACTGTGTCACGGTTGTGTCCTTGAGCAAGACACTTCACCCAGCTTGCCTCGTATGAATGTGTAGGACTGCTGCATGTTTGAGGTGGTGGTCGGAGGGGCTGTGGGTGCAGAATGGCTTCCGTCAGACTGTCAAGCGTAGTTTACTACCACCGGTATGACTGTGTGAATGAATAGAACCTGGAACCCTTTCAGAGCGCTTTGAGTGTCTTGAAAAGCACCATACCTATCCAATCCATTATTATTAGTATTATTATTATTATTATTATTATTATTATTATAACAAGCTCATATGTTAGCTGGAGGGCTAAAGCCTCGTTCGCATACGTCGCTACTCACCCATCTATGAGCGACAACTGTCAATGGAATGTGAAAGTGGTCCAGCGGAATGTGGCCAGGACAGGCGATGCGATGTGGGCGGGTACGGAGATAAAATAATTTTAACTTTCTGAGACGTGAGTGAGGCGAGTACCAAGCAGGTACCAATCGGAATGTAGAATAGAGATGATTGACAGTTGACATCAACAGAGTTCCACAGAGAGTTGCCGCTTGAACTAAACTGGATATTACCAGCCGACGGCAGTGATTTTTTTTTTGCCAGCGAGTAGAATTCGGCGAGAAAGCGAGGGGCGACGGGCGAGTAGCGATAAATGTGAATGCGGCTTAACGTGTTAGCTTTATAACAAGCTGTTAGCTGGACAGTGTACAGTGTTTCTGCGGTTTACAAAATTATCACTACCGCCGAGCCGCTTCAGAATTGTACAAAATGTCCAAGAGGTTGGCAGTTCAATTCCCAGCTCCTCCAGTCCAAATCTCCATGTGTCTTTGGGCAATATACCCCCGAAGGCTCCTCTGCCATCAGTGTAAATGTTGACCGAATGTAGCCTTGATAGGTCAAAAAGACTAGAAAAGACATAGAAATGCATTTTAATAAGAGTTGGTGTGTGACGGGGGCAGTGATGTGTGAGCAGTTCTGCTAGAGGTCTGAACGGATCCACAAGAGGACGGTGTGGACTTTGAGCTGGCGTCTGGATCAACACAACTCCAATCAAAAAGGAAAATAATGTGTGCGTTTGTGTGAGAGAGAGAACAAATGGCTGTGAGCTGCAGCAGGGAAAAATTCTGAAATACCATCAGACATTCTTCAGAGCCTGACAGTCATCTCTGAGGGAACACCCAACACAGAGGTCAGCAGCCGTGTGTCACCTGTCTCCAGCAGCAGCTGTCTCATACGAAGCACATACAACTGTGTGTGTGTGTCAGACACCAATCTTTACGCTAAGCTAACAGCTGCACTAGGACCATAACAGAGCGAGGAGTCGACTGTTCCAGAAACAGCAGAAGAAGAATGACATCATGATTCCACTGAACAGAGCAGGGAGGACACACACACACACACACACACACTTCCTGGTTAGCTGACCCCACCCTTCAACACAAAGCAGCTCCATCAGTAAAAACATGATGTAAACATGCAGCCGGCGCTGGTTAGCTTAGCATAGAGCCTGGAAACAGTGCAAACTGCTGTAGTAGGGGTGGAACGGTCCACGCATTCCTACTGGAAATGTTAGTTACAGGATGTTCGGTTCGGTGCGGGACATCCTTTCGGTAGCTCTGTGACCCAAACAGCTGTTTGTTACGCAAACAGAAATTCTGAAGTGTAAATTTTACCTGGAAAGTTTAGAGGTTGACCCAGTTGTAGCATGCTACTTGGTTTAGCCCGGTGAGTTAACCGGCTCAATGGGCCACAATTTGTGTCAAACTGTACATCTGAGGTCCGTATATGTGTGGATACTAGGGCTGAGCCATATGGCAGAAAACTATTTCAAAATATAGAACAAAATAATGTAAACATTTAACTGTTCTACAAATCTGCCTTCAGAAAACAAAACAAGTTGCTTGCCTTGTAACGTCACTGATATTAAAAAAGGAAACTGTAATGTGTGAATACTGTGGTGAGGCTCATATATGGCTCAGATGTGCAACTGGACCAAAGGTCTGTAGCTGTGCAGTACTACTAAGTACTAATATGCTACGTATCTCCTTGCATATTTTGGGTCGCTTTCCGTTTAGGAAGACGCTACGATGGACCAATGTTTCGTATCACTCCGCCTTCGCTGCTAACACTTGTGGAGGGACGTACATGTGACGCATCGTCATGCTTTCTGTGGAGTCAATGGGTAGGCAGCTTTCCAGGTGACTAGAAAGACTTGTGGTGTTTTCCGACTTGGTTGACATGGTTTGCAGACAGTCTTTATCTGCACCTCCTCACTATAGGGGACCAAACCGCTTCCATATATGGACGTCCTGGTTCATTTTAAAGGAAAAGGGTTAGGGTTAGGGTTTTGCTCTTGTCCTCCTCCTTCTTGCTATGGTTTCTAGAGCTTTCTTTTTTTACCAGCTCTTCCTTACCGCCGTTAAATCAAACATTGCTTTGTGGTAGGAAATGGTGTGTACTTTGAAGTGCAAGTGAAACCTGACTGGCTGCGGTTGCGCGTATTTTTGACCGCTTATAGGCTGTCAGATCGATCCATGATCCATGTTGCATCGCAATGCTTTTTGAACGATCCTGCATCGATGCAGGAAAGTCTATAATTGATTATAATAAAATTCATGCACAGTGTTCGTTTACATTCAACATCGCAGGAAATGCCGATGCAGCTGCAACCGAGAAAAGAAATACAACTTTTTCTAAAAAGCCAATGTCTTGATTGATTGAAGTCGATGGTAAAAAAGAAATAGAACAAGACGTGTTATGCCACAATTAAGTATGTAGGCAACACCCCCAATATGAGAAATCATATCACCCGTTGCCACCCGGAACTAACGTTAACAGGGAACAAACAGCTCTGCCCGACCAGGAAACAGACACCCGTATCCAAGCTGGCACCATAATCTCAGACAGGGCCAGAAAGATTACATTACGTGTGTGGCAAGTTTTATTGTTGGGGATTAGCATCCTTACTCTGTCATGGATAATGAAGGCTTTGGCTTTCTCCTGCACACCCATGAACCGAGGAACGTCCTATCACAGCGAGTTTTCCCAGACACAGCCACCCCAACGCTTCCCAGTGGCTAAAGAGCTAAAGTAACGGAGTCACTGAGAAATACCCGTCGACTGGAAATAACCTGTGATTCGTGGACGAGCTCCTACGTAACTGTGACGACTGGAAGCTAGCGTCCCATGTGCTGCAAACAAGAGCCATGTTGTTAACCAGCAACGCCGTTCTAAAAGGGCTTGTCCATTGTGTGATGTATTTGTGACAGAATTTTGGAAATAAAAGGCTTTAAAAAAAGGCTTTAATTAGGGCTGCGTGTACGCAGGATGATTCATTTGTTGTATAAACATTATTTTTGCAACACATTAATGATGTTGGCTCTCTGGATGGGAAGTTCGGGTATAAAAATACAAATATGGAACAATCAATAAACTCCAAAGATAGACGCGCACCAACACACTGCAGCAGCGTGATGTTAACATCTCCTCATGGACCTTATAAGCCGCCCAGCTGCAACAACAACCTGATGAACAAACATGATGAATCATCATTTCTCAGCAGCTGCAGCATGAAGCTAAACAGACTAGTGAGTCTCCATCAGATCATCTAGCTGGGAAGTTGTCAGCTGTTTGTCTGCTGGTAGAATCTGTCGGGTTTCACCGACGTACTACAGCCGTTAGTGCATAACGGAGAGAGTGTGTTGCGTGAGTATGAAGCCATCAGTAACATTACAGCAGTGCATTGTGGGTACCACTTGTTTGTCGGTGAATAAATGCTACAACTAGACAGAAGCGACGTTCCTGTCTTGATGTCTGCCGGCTGATAATGAGTGAAGAGGGTTAGCCCTGAAATTAGCAACACTTAAGGTGGGCTGACCTTTAAGGTGGACCAGCACTTAAGTGACAAGCTGCTCCTCTAAGTCTCTTGTTTTTTTTATCTTTAATATTTCCTTTAACTGTGTAACTGATTGCAGGTTAAACAACTAATTGTTATTATTATTATTATTATTATTGTTGTTAGAGCTGCAATGGTATTATTAAATACTCATATCACTACTCTGTACCAACAAGTATTGAAATTTAAGAAAAAAGTGCTATCAGTGCATCCTTATTTGTAGAGGCTACGGATTCTGGTGCATATACACCTTCTGTCATTTATCTTTCCATTGCCACAACAATAAACAGAGAAAATAGGAATTTTTCGAGTATATTTACAAATGGTAAATAATAGCGATAAATCCACAGCTACCCTGCCATTACTCGGACTCAAATTGTAATTGTTTGACAGCCCTAGTTTTCGTTCACCTTATATTAATAGGTAAAAATGAACCATAAATTGGAATCCAAAACAGACTCATGAGAATTGTTTAATAATAGAATCGTGACCCTCTGAATCGTAATAGATCCGATCATGAGGTGACCGACAAAAACAGAGATACGTAGTGAACCATGCATGTTGTGTACCATTCCACCCCCAGCGTGTAGCGAGTCATGGTAGACGCCGGCAACCGACGCCTCGTCCAGGACGCCACACCACATGCAGACAGGAAGTCTAGCATGTTTTTTTAAAGATTATTTTCAGGCATAGACGCCTTTTTTTATTAGCAGTGGACAGTTAGGAAAGACAGGAGAGAGAGGGGGGGTGTGACATGCAGCAAAGGTCCTCCGGCCGGGATTCAAACCGGGGTCGGCTGCGTATATGTACGCGTGTACATGGCATGCGCTCTAACCACTCTGCCACCTGCGCGCCTAGCATGTCTGTTTTGATGCCTTCCATGATATCGGTCGCCGCCGTCACTATCTATTCTAGAACATCACCATACATGCGAGTACCACATATATCCAAAAAAAAGACAGCTGTTTCCAGCTGATCCATGAGACTTTTAAAGAGTTGATTTAGCTGAAGAAGGAGGAGAATTCTCACTTCAACCATCAATTCATCACAAACATTCAAGAAATGCACCTGTCCTGTTAAAACTACGTATCTCTAAAAAGAGAAACAGCCTTGGCTTTAACTTTGTGACGAAGCATCAACATCAACACATCTGGAGATACAGAAAAAAACAAAGGACAAGATTTACATTTCCAAGATGTGGTGGAGGAGAAGGAGGAAGTACTCATATACTCATATAAAGTACAAGTATCTCAGGTTTTCCCTTCATGTCCACTATGAAACAATACGCTCAGATTTTCCTGCAAAAACATGGAAGATGCAGAAGCTATAGAACGAGGCTCTCTCAGCGAGGTGGGGGGTGATATCTCCACCTGTGAGTGTTGCTTTCTGAACATGGACTTGACATCACCTGATGGAGGACTGAAAGCTCTCAGCTGATCCGGTCAATGGCTCTGAAGCAAAGATGGAGTCGCTGTCTTCCATTATTCATAGTAATGACAGTCGGTCTGGGTGATCTGAGGACACTGTGAGACATATCTAATCTGCATTATTGATTATCACTTATTGGTTTCTTTCACTCGTTGTTCAGATGTCATAATTGATTTGAAGCGATTTTTCAAAGTAAACTGCTGTTTATTTAGAGTCTTATGCATTAAAAAACACACACCTGACTTTATGTAATAAAATAAGAATGGTTCTCCAATCTTCCTGTTTCCATAACAAATGTTTCCTGTCACATTCTGTTCATATTGATTATTTCTGAGAATACTCCCGGAGGACGTCCAGACAACACGCTTCTTCCTGTCCAGGTTCCATTAACACTAATGGGTTCTCCAAGTACCTTCATAGAACGTTTGGAGAGCAGAAGCCCTTCAAGGTTGTGATTAAGTCTATTCCAGAGAACCACAAGAGAACGTTCTGAAGTTACACATGGACTCATGATGAGGATGTTAATCAGTTCATTCATTTATTGTTATTTTGGGGTTAAAGAAATAAAACATTTGGTCATAAATAAAACTACAAAAGAGGCAAATGAACAGGATGACGCTGCAAGCAGACACTGATTTACTGATGATTATCGTTTGGTTTCTGTGAACTTTAGAAAAACGTCCCAACAACTAAACTTCGTGAGAAACGTTTTGTTTGTGTTCCCTGGGATTCACGTAACGCCAGGAATACGTTCCTGCAACCTAAACACGTATTTTGGGGCGTGTTGAGGAGGCAGCGGCCTGCCGGGTCCTGGTCCACAGTCAGACCACCGCCAGCCCGTATTTTCTCCTCCTCCCTAGCGGGGATTGTTGAACTGCGCACCGGCCTGCAGAGCCTCCCACAGCCGGGGACGGCAGCTGGAGGCCGGACACACCGCGCTCGTTCTACCGATACAAAATACAACTGCGCTGTTTATTGTCCTGAACGCGCACACAGGCCCGCGCGCGCACATACACACACACACACACACACACACACAGACACACACACACCTCCTCCTCCTCCTCCTCCTCCCGCGGCCACGCCTGTTTTTGCGTCCATGCATGGCGCACCGTTATTATCCTCCATCCTAATGGCTGCTGGTGGGGCGGGGGAACGAGCAGCGGACATGCGGGCTGAGGCGCACCGCGGCACGGACACAGAGAGCGGATCCGACCCCGGAGAGAGGACCGGGTCTACTTTCAGCCTCAGACCGGAGCAGACGAGTCGGATCACCCGGATCCAGACGAGTCTCCTCCAGCGTGAGGTTAGCGGAGGCTCCGGTGTGTCGCTCCAATCACAGCTCATCGACAATAGAGACACAGTAGAGACATTGGAGACGCAGAGGAGCTGCTTACCTGCTCAGAAGGTCACAGCGAGTCTGCAAACTTCAGCTGAGACGAAGAAGAGTCCGACTGGGAGGACAGACCGACCGACAGACGGAACGGCAGACGCGAGGGAGGGAGCTGCTACGGCTGCTGCTGCTGCTGCAGGGAATGATGGGAAAGAATCCGCACTGCCCCCCCTCCCTTCTCCTCCCCCATCAGACTCCCTCCTCCCCCATCAGACTCCCTTCTCCTCCCCCCTCCTCCTCCATCAGACTCCCTTCTCCTCCCCCCTCCTCCTCCATCAGACTCCCTTCTCCTCCCCCCTCCTCCCCCCTCCTCCCCCATCAGACTCCCCCCAGTCCGCATCAGATTCTGGTTTTCAGCTTTTATTTCTGAGAGAAGTTTGTGTTGCATTCAAGCACAACTCTGAACTCTCAGCTCCAGCTTTGTGGAAACATGTAACAGTTTACAGCGCCTGCAGCGCCCCTACAGGCCGCAGAGTTCACTACAGCCACGATGTGACGTTTTATCTGTTGTTACAGTTTGCCCTGATGGTGGCGCTACAGGGAAAATGGGTTCATCCTCTGAGAGCAGCACTGACATGTATTAATCATCATAATACAGATAGCTGTTAACACAACGACGACTCCTCGTGATGAGCATTCATATCATAATAAAAATTATTTCATGTTATTTCTTCCAGACCAAATGTAGAAAGTACTTTCCTCAGTGTTATTGATTTTGGGATAAATAATAGGTAGGAAGATTTTAAAGTTGTTTCTGTGGAACATAATTATCTACAGAACACAGATGTTAAAGTATTGACAGATGCCATGTTTCTTTTAAATATTACTAACTTGACTGAAATGTCACAAAAGAACACAACTTACATGATTATTAGTTTACAGCAGGGATGTGTGAGCTTGAAGGCCTCCGGCCTGCAGGGGGCGCAGGCTAGACTGTAGACTGACTCATTACAGTTGACAAATGGAAAAACCTTCCTATTACAACCAAGCTTGTGATTGGTCTGCAACAGGAGATGACGACCCCAGTGGGTAGATCTGCAGATACTCAGCTGTTGTCACAATAACAGAATTACTCCTTTTTTAATTGTGAGCTCATGGAGTGGTCTCTATGGCAACAGCTGCTGAGGTTCATGGGCGGTGTGGCATTTATTTGTTCTGTAGAGGCTTTTAAAGTTACAGCCACGGAACCTGAAGGAACATTATAGGAATGTTGGGATTCTCTTATTTAGTTTCAACAAGGTCCTATAGCAGTAAGAAAAACATAGAACAACAAAAGGAACCATTAGGGAACGTTTCCTGAGGGTACTGATGTAACCATGAGAGAACACTCGGTAGACTATAAGAATGTCCTTTGACTTCATTTAGTCATGCGTCTTCTAGGCCATTCTTTCAAAATGAGAGAACACGGTTTACATACAGGAACACTTAGGGAACCTTGGGATTCGGTTCCCTTTCCTTTATAGTGTTCTAATGCAGAAAGAGAACAATAGAAAAACCCTGAAGGTGAACCTACATGGAGTTTGACAGCTGCTGAGGCTCATGGGTAGTGTAGTATTCATTCCACAGACCAAAGCGATATCACCAGGGAGGAGGTTGAGGAGCTGAAGCTGACCGTGTGGTTCCAGGAGAATGTTCCTGAGCGGTCGAGAACATGATAACATGTTGTGCAACATGAGCTGTGCTGACGCTCAGCACCGAGCCCATTACACTCTGTTGCAGCCCTTTAATGACTTCTGATGGAAGACACTGAGGCCTAATGACAGCTCTGATTGGATAAACACAACAGAGTGCTGCTGTCAGAGGCTGTTTTCATATTGATTCATTATTTAGTCCGTAAAATGTTAAGAAGACCATCTGAGTGAGCCCTACACTTAAAGGGACAGACCATTGTGGTATCAGTCTAGTTTGGTCTTTCTGCGTCCAAACTGCATCAAACACATCAACGACACATTTCTGATTTCCTTTTATTAAAGCAATACATAGAAAATAAACGATGAGGATCACAGATCGCTGGGTAAATAAACTGAAGACTTCCTCACAGAGAAAAGAGCAGAGAGATGAGCGGTGGTCAGAAGTCCAACCACTCGGTCATGTAGATGCAGTTGGACGGGGAGATTTCTCCTCCTTCGTGACAGTCATCGAACACCTGAGGACAAGAAACAGGAATTCAAGTTTTCACAGATGGAAACCGTCTGACCTGGTTCTTTAAAACTAATCTCAGGTTGTGTTACCGGGCAGAGTCCGCAGGGCGTCCTGACGAGGCCGGTGGGTTGGATGACGGTGTTGACGCCGCGGTAAAGTTTCATCTGTCCGTCCACGCTGCCCACCGTTCCCTCCTTGGCTGCGATGACAGTCATCTCCACCTTCCCGTCGTAGATCAGCGTGTTCAGGATGGTCTCAATGTCGTCCATGGACAGATCCACCTGTAGCCAAAAACCTGTCAATCAACCAGGGACTGGCAGCAGCTTCTGATCCTGAATTCACATTTGATCTGTACTCAACCAAGTCACAAGTAAAACATGTGGCTCAGCAGTAGAGTTGGGCCGATTTCCGGTTTCACCAGCCATGTTCGGTGTACGGGGCTAAACGGTTTGATTTATGTGAACCGGTTTTCCATGATTACAGCTCAATCTCCTAATGTTTCACTTGGGAGAGGCTGCTGTGCGACAACTAGTTAAAGTGGGTATACCCGTCCCGTCCGGAGTTTGGCTTAATACCAAACCAGTTTTAAAATGTTTAAACCGGCCCAAGCCTACTCAGCATGTTGGTGATGTCAGAAAGGGGGCGAGGCTATGAGTGTCACCTTGCTGATTCCCAGCTCGCAGATGTACTTCCAGACTTCATGTGAGGTGGCAAAGGAGCTGTTCCTCTGAACCATGGGGCTCTGTTTGCTGTCCCTCGCTGCTTCAGCCTGATCACAAACACAGACGGAGGGTCAAGTCACCACAGAGACATATGAACGGCCAGCGGAACTGTGAAAGAGGGTGGTGGTGTAGGTGTGGTGGTGTAGGTGTGGTGGTGTAGGTGTGGTGGTGTAGATCTGGTGGTGTAGATCTGGTGGTGTAGATCTGGTGGTGTAGAGGTGGTGGTATAAATCTGGTGGTGTAGAGGTGGTGGTATAAGCCTCGGTTATGCTTCCGCATAGTGATCACGCAATGGCCATGCAGTTGCTTGGACGCAGTCGTGAGACTGTGATGGTTCTGCGTGGGGTTTACGTGTCAAAATGCAATTCAATGCCACACCGGTAGATGGCGCTATGTTTTTTTGTAAAGACTGACCCACCGACCGAGACTCTTGACGTATATCGTCGTTAGCCTCATTATAGCCTATTTGTTTACCTTCCGGCTTTAACATCTACAATTTTTCAGAACTTGGTGTTTTATTTCTTTGTGCAAAAGCAACAAGGTGAAAACAATAAAACAAGGTCCAAACAATAAAAGTAGCCTATTAAAAGTTTAAATGGCGGTGTTTATGAATGGAAACCGGATAGCGGTCTCCAGCGGATGTAGTTAGCAGACCAATCACAGCCAATGCCGCTGCGTTGGTGTTGCGTCGCCTCAACGCACGTCTAGGATTTTTGGGAGGTGCACGTCAGGCCGTTGCGGCGGACGTAAGGGGGGCGACGCAAGGACAGGAAGCATAACTTGGGCTATAGAGGTGGTGGTGTAGAGGTGGTTGTGTAGATCTGGTGGTGTAGATGTGGTGGTGTTGCGAGTGTACCTTGCTCTGCAGGAACTTGAAGCACTGCTGGTTAAGAACCTCCACGAACTCGGACTCAAAGTCCTGGTCGCTGTACCAGGCCCCCCCGGTGACTGAGCGGTCCGGCTGCAGGTTGTACAGCATGTATACCTTCTTCTTCGACGCCTGCACACAAACACACACAGCGGTCAGGAAACTTTGTATCTCCACACGTCAGCTGACTGAGCTTTTTCAACTCACGGCGACAGATTTGACGGCTTTGATGAGTTTCTTGCTCTCCAGGTTCTTCAGGATCTTGTTGATCTCGGTCAAAGGGAGGTTGCTCTTGAAGCGGATCTCTCTGCTCCAGATCCCTGCAGGAGAAATCTAGTTTAGAGCAGGCTGTTGAGTGTTGACACGACAGGTTACACTCATAACGTCGACTTTGTTCTAACTCTTCGTTGTGTTTGAAGTCAGGATTTGTGCAAGGTGTCAGATAAAGATCCGGCTACACTCATTTATGGAAAACGTTAAAAACTACAGTTCTAGGGCCTGATTTACTAAAGGTGTAAAAACGTGTGCAAACTCATGTTGAAGCTGATCTACTAACCGGACGCAATGAGGATTGTGTCCCTCAAATGGGCAAAATAGCTAACGCAATCCATTTAGCGCGTTTGCCTTAATGAATATGTAAATATGGGCGTCTCTGCCAGAACACGGAAAATATTGGGAGGAGTAGATGCAAATAGATTCATTTAGCGCACGCAATGCGATTTACCAAAACTGGAACTAATGCGTTTTTATGATTTTGCGTCTTTATTTAGCACGTTTGAAAGTCATGTATTAACTGGCACAGCTTTACGCACACATGGCTGCGGTCGTTGCAGCGAGGAGGAGGCATAGGCACAACGAAAGGCGACGGAGAGAACAAGTCTTTCTGCTTGCGTCAACTATAGGTTTGCGAATGACTGTAAAAACGTGTGCAAACTAATAGACATATGCGCCTTTCGCAAGCGAATGTTGATCTACTAACGGGAGGTTCAATGGAGGATGCCTAAGGGCTGATTTGGAGCCAGTCACAAGGAGGAGTCATGCAATCTCCTGTATGGCAAAACTCCTGTCAACTCTGCATTTCCTTTGCATCTGGATCATTCCAGCACACTGTGGCTACCAGTGCTGGCATCTCCCAGAGCAGTTTTTTCCGGTGTGCTGTCTCACGTATTAAATGCCATGTCACGCAGAATGGGAAGGTACATAAAATTCCCACGCATTCCGGACACATTAGATGCCACAAAACGGGGCTTTTGAGCGGTTGCTGGCTTCCCCAACATTATTGGAGCGATAGACTGCACGCATGTGCAACTGGTCCCCCCCATCAGACAGAGAGCACATTTCTAGAAATCGCAAACACACGCACTCTTTAAATGTGCAACTTGTGTGCGATTCAAAAGGAGTCATTACCAACGTTGTGGCGAAATATCCGGGGTCGGTACATGACTCATTCATTTTAAGGAACAGTGTTCTTGTTCAAAAGATGAGAGATGGCGAATATGGAGATGGCTGGCTTTTGGGTAAGTTACATTTTTTTGCTTTGTAAAATCATTCCTCACATTAATGAAAAATATGTGATAGCAGTTCTATTCTATTTTTAAGGCGACAGTGCATACGCCCTACACCCCTTCCTCATGACGCCTGTACTCAACCAGACGACTCCAGGCCAACACCGCTACAATGTGGCCCATATTCAAACAAGAAACATGGTGGAGCACCTTTGGCATGCTAAAGAGTCGGTTCTGTTGTTTGGACCGCACTGGAGGAGCCCTTCTCTACAGCCCAGAAAAGGTGGCCCAGATCACAGTGGTCTGTTGCATTCTGCATAATATTGCAAAACGCCACAGACTGGAGCATGATGCCTTGGACGTGGAGGAGAATCCACACAGGCCACATGTGGGACAACTCAATGCTGCGGGATTGCAGACACAGTTCAATCTGATTCAATTTTTCATAAACCATTTGAGAGGTGTGCATTTGTTTTATTTTTCACACACTTAAACAAGGAGAAAAACACATTGATCAAACATAACATAGAATATATTGTGGCCCACAGGCAGTATAGCCTAACTATCTCTAACCAAACAAACGATTACAGCCACCAAAAACGAAAACCCAGCCTACATTTAAACAAAATGCATGTTGAAGTTGCCATTATCTATTTTCTTTCCGTTTTCGCAGGTTCCGCTGGTGTCCACTAGTGCGTAACGCACGTCCATCTCCTCCTGCGATCTCCCCTCCCTCTCCCGGCGGCTCAGATGAAACACCAACGTTTAATGACCGCCCGACTCTCTGTACGCCATCCTCGATCCCTTTTGCCAGGGCATTGATGGCCATCGTCAGCCCAGATACAGCACTGACCAGCTGCCTGGTGTGCGTGACGACGGCCCGAGTGTCCCGCCTGAGCGCGCGCGTCACAGAGGCCACAGCTCGCACCTCGTGTGCAATGGAGTCAAGTGCCACAGACTGCTTTTTCTGTTGCTGCAGTAGCTCAATGTCAATGTCTTCAGCTGCACGCTTTCGGGGTGCTGCAAAGGTGCCTATTGCTCTGGGCTGACTTGAGGAGTGCGGCGGGGATCGACGAACTTCTGATGATTCTCCTTTCAAAAACCAACAAAAAATGATGATTGTTATGTTATTTGTAAAGATCACCTCGTAAAAATAACACTAAAAAATGCTGCTTCATTACGTCAAGTATTTTCACAAACTAAATGTATCCAACTAAAAACATAAATGACTAAAACCACATTTTACGTGTACAACAACTCTTGTTTCATCATAAGGAAAAACATCTTGTGATGCTGTAAAATGAAACGCTCACACTTTTGCATCACTGTTGGAAAATAAAATCCTCTGAGAAATGCAGAAGCAAAAATACTTTTGGAGCCTCCATCCATCCATCTAGTCTACCGCTTATCCTGTATTCAGGGTCACGGGGGGGCTGGAGCCGATCCCAGCTATCATTGGGCGAAGGCAGGGTACACCCTGGACTAGGGTTGGGCAGTATGAGCAAAATCTTATATCACGGTATGAATAATTTCATATCACCGTAACGGTATATATCACGGTATGGTTTCCCCCCCTGTAAATTCAATTAATGGCTTAAAAATAACCATACTGTCGCATTTGACCATTTTCCTCTTCTATTTTAATTTTCTTACAGCAGCATAACATTATTTTAAAGAAAATATAATAATATAATAAACAGTAAGCCACAAAGACTGTGCAAATGTCTGGTAAACATTTGAACTCCAGCTTTAACTTAAGCTATAGTGTGTGTGCAAATGTAAACACAGAGCTCCATCTTAATAAGAAATAAAAATAACAAATGAGAAAAAGTATGCATCGTGATGGCCTCCGTTATCTCCCTCCATCGATGTGATTTATTGTCATACGCGGTGCCTTTGGCGAAAGACTCAGAATACTGCTTCGCATGTGTTAACTGTAAGTGGTGGAAGAGGTTACCGGTGTTTCCACCTGCAGCAGCAACAGTCGCGCGACACTCTTTGCAGAGTATCGCTTTTTGTTCGTTGTCGGATTTTCTTAATCCGAAAAAGTTCCAACAGACGTAGCGCTCTTTTTCAGAAAGAGTTGGGTGGGTCGCTCTGCCTCCGATTCCTCGTGACGTTCACTCTCCGCCTCCGCCATGATTGTTATTACTCAGGTAAAGCTGTTTCTTCTTCGTCGTGCTCATGCAACCATGCAAGCAGTCTGCTGCAATGCCCGCAGTGCCCCGTGTGTCAAGGCGGTGTAATTACAGTGACTCAGAGCGATGCCGCAGACATCTGCGCTTTCTCCGGTATAAACGGTATTGCAAAATCTCTACCGGTGGACACTTTTATACCGTCACACGGTATAATACCGTCATACCGCCCAACCCTACCCTGGACAGGACGCCAGTCTATCGCAGGGCCGACATGTAGAGACAGACAGGTAACCAGTCTATCACAGGGCCGACATGTAGAGACAGACAGGTAACCAGTCTATCACAGGGCCGACGTGTAGAGACAGACAACCATTCACGCTCACATTCACACCTACGGGCAATTTAACCACCAATGAACCTATCCCCATCCTGCATGTCTTTGGACTGTGGGAGGAAGCTGGAGAACCCGGAGAGAACCCACGCTTACACGGGGAGAACATGCAAACTCCACACAGAAGGAACCCGGGCCGACCCGGGAATCGAACCCAGGACCCTCTTGCTGTGAGGCGAGAGTGCTACCCACTACACCACTGTGCAGCACAAGCAAGCACATTCTTTTTTCTTTTTTTTTAGCACATATCTGAATAAATTAAATGTATCCAATAAAAGAAATGCGTGCTATTATGGGCATACCTTGCTCTGCAGTTTCTGGCTCAAGGATGTCAAATCCTTGAATTCCTACAATCTGTTCATCGGAGAAAGTCAGCAGCACCTGCTGCTCAATTGAAGACAGGGGGATGTCTCTGCCAGTCCACCTCCTGTTTTATTTGCCGAGGTTTTATTCTAACGCCGCGTACCCACCAAACGCGATGAACGCGATTTAATCGCGCGACAAATGAAATCGCGTCGCGCTAGACGCTCCAGTTTTGACGCCGGTCCAATATGCCAAAAAACGCCTCATCGCGGCATCGCGTCGCGCGACGAGCTCGCCCAAAGAACAACATTTCTTCCGCCATTTCATTCTCTCGTCGATCATGGCTGAGATAACCACCATCGCTGCACTGTATCTACTCTGGAGAAGTTCCCAGCTTCGTCTGCGGGCTAGGCGCCGACGTCGGTTCTGGGTGCATGCTACCCTACGGAGGCGGCGTGAGCTCGGCGAGTTCCACCGTCTCCTGCAGGAGCTGCGCCTGGACGACGGCCGGTTCCAGCGGTACTTCAGGCTGACTGTTGCCCAGTTTGAAGACCTGCTAACCAGGGTACAGGACCGGGAGGTTTAGCTGCTGCTCTGCCCAGAACTGGTGCTTCATAGCCGGCCATAAGCCCCAGTGATAAACAATTGCAAAAAAAAAAGATCTCTGTGTGTGAAAGAGCTGGGATTGATATGTATGTGTGTGTGTGTGCGCGCGCGCGTGCGTGCGCCCCCCAACTTTGATTATGGGCAATATATAATATAATATAATATAATATATAAATATTGTGGCAAAAAGCGAGGGAACACCAGGACGTCCGTACGTCAGCACGTGGGTGACGATCTCAACGCTGATAGGCTGTCGCGGCGCGTCTTCACGCGAATTCGCCGCAAAAGTTCAATTATTTCAACTCGAGCGATGGCGCGATGAAGCGATGGCGCGATGAAGCAATGCAGCGATGAAGCGATTTTTCGCGTCCATCGCGCCATCGCGTCCATCGCGCCGCGCTATCGCGTCCATCGCGTCGCCCGGCGCGATGAAGCGTCTAATCGCGTCTTTGCATTGACTTTACATGTAATCTTGTCGCGATGAAGTTTCATCGCGTTTGGTGGGTACGCAGCGTAAGCCATTTTCCTTTGCTCTTCTTCTTACATCTTGCCATCTCCTCTTAATTTCATCGGCCGTTCTTCTTCTTTTGCTGACAGCATTGACTTTGTCACAGATATCCTCCCATATCGTGTTTCTCCTGGATATATTAATGTTTCTTTGTTGTAACTTGTGAAGATGTTTGTTTGCTTCCTCCACCAAAACCTCCAATTCAATGGCTTCAAATTTCATCTTTCGGTTGCGCCTACTCTCTCCGACGTTCTCCATGGTGAAAACTAGTAACACACGCAAAAACCTCATTTAAATAGGATTAGGGTTAGGTTTCCAACACCTTTGCACCCGTTATTCATTGCGCAAGCAATCTTAGTTGATCACCAACAACACGCAAACCAACAGTGTGTGCAATCTGCCCCAGCGCCCCCCATCTGGGATCTTAGTAAATCAGGCCCATAGAGCGAAGTTTCCCCGCAGATTTCAGATATTATTTTTAGCAAGTACTTGGACAGATTTGTTATTGTCTCTGACAGAAAAGTGATCTCAATGTTTATGGTAATTTTTGCAAATTCACAGTTTGCTCCTGCAATGTTATTGGACAAAAAATAACCCCAAAAACATCATAACTTTCACCGCTACTTTTCACAAATGCGGCTGCATCACAGGAAGGAGGCGGAGAGAAGTAGCAACAAGCTTCCAATTCCTTGTTAAAAACCAAAACGAGGAGGTCGAAAACAACCAAGGAAAAGTCAACATCGGACCCACGTTCCAAAGGTGGCGTGATCTAAGGGATTTCAAAGGGCACGAAGTCGAGGGGGAGGAGCTCGGTGGTCGTGGGGGAGGAGTGGTGAGTTGGAAACATTCAAAATCTGACAGAATGCCCTCCATCCGCCAGACTTGCCGACTGGGACTTTAACAATCACAAAACAGCCTACGAAATCCTGGAGTGACTGTATTGTGATTATTATACCATTAGTAGAATTAGAGTCCAGATTTGTTTCAATAGTGTGATGCATATATTTCCAATAACTCCAAAAGTCAAAATTCATTGAAAAGTGGAAATATTCTACTTCAATCCATATTTTTGGGCCTCTCAAAAACTACATTTCCACTGTTTTCTATTCTGTTCTATTCTGTCCCGCTCACTGAGCACAAAGAGCCAGCGCCGAAGTTTCATTCATTCAAGAAACTAATAATTAATTTTAAAACAATGAATGACTATTAAAATTTGATTCCAGGATTTTTTCGGGTGAAGATGTCATAAAATGTGACAAGCTCAATAGAAGCTTTAAATGTAAAACAATGACGGGGCCTCCTTCGTTAAAACACCAGGTCAGGTGGTGTGATAGGGCTGCCAATCATCTCAAGCTGCAAGCCTTTCATTTAGCAGTATTCTTTTTAAGAGGAAAGCACCACTTGGCTGTCATTATTGTGCAAAGATTTTTTTTTTAATCAAATGTCTCTTCTAGGCCACCCCTGAAAAAAAAATAACTGACAAACTTTAAAATGCCTCATTATGTGAGTACAGACCCTATGTGTACTACTGCAGAAGTTTGGTAACATTCCATGCATTATTAGTGGGGAAATATACACTACGTACCATAGCGCTATTACTAAGCCATTCGGCTGATCGCCCTATCTTGACCAATGCTGACCATCGCTAAAAATGCTTCTGAGGGGGTATTTGGCTGGATGTCATGGTGGAAATTACCTAGAGTGCATTTTACTCCGAACCATCTCTTTAAGGAGGAGGGGCGAGAAGATGAAAGAGGTAAAAAGGAGAGATAGTTTGTGCCAAGGAGCAGTAAACAGATCACAAACTGTTCAACGTATTCTTGTTAGTTGGTAAAAGGACGTTGAGCTCGTGGACATTTTTATGGTCCGTCTGTCGGGGCGCGGTGAACGTGATCGCATGTGGCTGACTTTTGCTCGCGTTCTGGAAAGTGAGAGAGTCGGCTACTACGGAGTCCATTAAAGCAAAACAAATCTGTGAGTCTAGAATTGTTTTTAAACTCGATTTTGCGATTCAACCATTTCACAAACCGTAGGAGAGTAAAAATTAGAAAATAATTGCCCAGCCCTAATTCAATGGTTTACAAGAGCACAAACTCGTCGGTCCATACATATGAATGGTGATGACACCCATAAAGCTGGTTAAGGAGACAGAGTGCGTGTTTCAAGGCGGGTCTAGTGGGTTGCCAACAACGCGGCGGACTCCTGAGGACGTCCACCCTGGTTGACAGTCCCACCGGGAGCAGGGACAGAGAATTCAGCGAGCATCAATAAGTGGTGAGGTTTACGGTTAAACCTCAGACGGAGCTGCGAGCCTCCTTCACCCTGAGCCTTCCCATGTTGACCTAGATGTGTCACTGTACACAGCTGTGGAGGAACCGTAGTCCACTGAGTACTGGGACTAGGAATGCGATGGACACGCCCACAGAGAAGAGTACAACTGATTGTCTGAAACCCACTGGAAGACATTATGAACTGGAAACGTCCAGTACGACCAGGAGGGACGATGACAACCAGACAGAAGGGTTGTTTTGAGTCATGTGACAGGTGTCTGTTTCTACATGCATTTTGTTACCTTTGTTTCCTGCGTCCTCGATGACCTGATAAACCAGCTTCTCCTGGTTGTCTGAACCCTTCATCTTACTGAAACACAAAAACAACAACAACAACTGTTTGGTGGTCTCATAAAACCATGTGTGCTAAAAGTCAGCTGTTAAACTAATTATGATTTACATTTTTTAGAAAATTAAAATCAAACATTACATCTTGTTATCATGACCCCCAACATGTTAACTGTTTTATAAATATACACAGATATATACACATACATACATATTTAACCTTTATTTATACAGGTAATGTCATTGATTTCTAATTCACAAGAGAGATCTGTTTTGAACATACAACAACATATAACAAAAACATTCACATAGAGACAGACCTAACAATACAATACAAGTTAAAGTGCCAAATATGTTATAAACAGGAACAGTTTTCCAAAGAATCACCCTCCAGTGCTCTTAAATTAGAATTATGCTGCCTACCCCCACTCCAAAACCTGTATTCACATCTAGATCTCGCTTTCTTGGCTAAGAGTCGGTGGAAAACTTTGTGAAGCCTTCCCCACCATCATTAAATCTCTGTCGTTTTTTCTCTTCCCAACACTGAAGACCTTGCTGTAAATTTTGATAATATCTCCAAAACCATTTAAGACACTATTGCAACTGTGAAAGACAAAGAAATCTAAATCTAGTGCCCTGCTATGGCTAAATGAACAGACCCGGGCTCTGAACCGCATTTGTAGAAAGGCTGAACGAGCATGGAAGACAGGAAAATTGCGTGTCAACTTGCAGATCTTATGACAACACATGTCTGCACATCAGACTGCAGTCAAGGAAGCAAGATCAACATATTCCTCAGATCTCATCTCTCAGAACTGCCATAACCCCAGAGTATGCCATCAAGCATGTCACCAACCATGAGATTCAATGTTCCCCCGAGAAATGTGAAGCATTTCTACAACATTTTATAGATAGAATTTCTCTCATCAGACTCCAGAAAACACGTCATGAGGGACACTTTTCACCAGTCCCATCATTGGCAAATAAGAATCCTTTTTGTCAGAGACGAAAGTGAAGGAGCCCTGAGAAGAAAAATGGGGAACCATCATGGAAGGACAAGCCCCTGCAAGGCATGTACCGCCAACAGAAACGAAGTGACAGCAAAGAGGCACTAATCATGGCAGTACAACAACAGCAGCTGAGCACAAGATTAATACTAGACAAACTAGACAGGACCCAGGTGCAGGCTGGGGTCTAGAACACCAACCAGGACCCAGGTACAGGCTGGGGTCTACCACACCAGACAGGACCCAGGTGCAGGCCGGGGTCTACCACACCAGACAGGACCCCAGGTGCAGGCCGGGGTCTAGAACACCAGACAGGACCCAGGTGCAGGCCGGGGTCTAGAACACCAGACAGGACCCAGGTGCAGGCCGGGGTCTAGAACACCAGACAGGACCCAGGCGCAGGCCGGGGTCTAGAACACCAGACAGGACCCAGGCGCAGGCCTGGGTCTAGAACACCAGACAGGACCCAGGCGCAGGCCGGGGTCTGGAACACCAACCAGGACCCAGGTGCAGGCCAGGGTCTAGAACACCAAACAGGATCCAGGTGCAGGCCGAGGTCTAGAACACCAACCAGGACCCAGGTGCAGGCCGGGGTCTAGAACACCAGACAGGACCCAGGTGCAGGCCGGGGTCTAGAACACCAGACAGGACCCAGGTGCAGGCTTGGGTCTAGAACACCAGACAGGACCCAGGTGCAGGCTTGGGTCTAGAACACCAGACAGGACCCAGGTGCAGGCCGGGGTCTAGAACACCAGACAGGACCCAGGTTCAGGCCGGGGTCTAGAACACCAACCAGGATCCAGGTGCAGGCCGGGGTCTAGAACACCAGACAGGACCCAGGCGCAGGCCGGGGTCTAGAACACCAGACAGGATCCAGGTGCAGGCTTGGGTCTAGAACACCAGACAGGACCCAGGTGCAGGCCGGGGTCTAGAACACCAAACAGGACCCAGGTGCAGGCCGGGGTCTAGAACACCAAACAGGATCCAGGTGCAGGCTTGGGTCTAGAACACCAAACAGGACCCAGGTGCAGGCCGGGGTCTAGAACACCAAACAGGACCCAGGTGCAGGCCGGGGTCTAGAACACCAGACAGGATCCAGGTGCAGGCCGGGGTCTAGAACACCAGACAGGATCCAGGTGCAGGCCGAGGTCTAGAACACCAGACAGGACCCAGGTGCAGGCTTGGGTCTAGAACACCAGACAGGACCCAGGTGCAGGCCGGGGTCTAGAACACCAGACAGGACCCAGCTGCAGGCCGGGGTCTGGAACACCAACCAGGACCCAGGTGAAGGCCGGGGTCTAGAACACCAGACAGGACCCAGGTGCAGGCCGGGGTCTAGAACACCAGACAGGATCCAGGTGCAGGCCGAGGTCTAGAACACCAGACAGGACCCAGGTGCAGGCTTGGGTCTAGAACACCAACCAGGACCCAGGTGCAGGCCGGGGTCTAGAACACCAGACAGGACCCAGGTGCAGGCCGGGGTCTAGAACACCAGACAGGACCCAGGTGCAGGCTTGGGTCTAGAACACCAGACAGGACCCAGGTGCAGGCTTGGGTCTAGAACACCAGACAGGACCCAGGTGCAGGCCGGGGTCTAGAACACCAGACAGGACCCAGGTTCAGGCCGGGGTCTAGAACACCAACCAGGATCCAGGTGCAGGCCGGGGTCTAGAACACCAGACAGGACCCAGGCGCAGGCCGGGGTCTAGAACACCAGACAGGATCCAGGTGCAGGCTTGGGTCTAGAACACCAGACAGGACCCAGGTGCAGGCCGGGGTCTAGAACACCAGACAGGACCCAGGTGCAGGCCGGGGTCTAGAACACCAGACAGGATCCAGGTGCAGGCCGGGGTCTAGAACACCAGACAGGATCCAGGTGCAGGCCGGGGTCTAGAACACCAGACAGGACCCAGGTGCAGCGGTGCAAAGATGCCCCGGAGACAGTCCAGCACATACAGCAGGGTATAAGATGCAGGTACAAGTACATGAAGCACCATAACTAAGTGGCTGCGATGTGTACAGGAACATCTGTGCTGAGTATTATGGGCTGGAAGTCAAAATGGAAGACACGTCCAAGGTGGTTGAGAAGGACCAAACTAAGATCCTGTTGGAATCCCAGATCCAGACTGATAACCTGGTGATGGCTAACCAACAGGACATCGTGGTGTTGGACCAACAACAGAGGACACCAGTAGTGATAGATGGAGCTATCCCAAGCCACAACAACATCAGGAAGAAGGAAAACTAAAATATCAAGGGCTGAAAGAGGAGCTAGAATCCTGATGGATTAATAAAGTAATCTGAAGTAATTCTGATTATAAGATGTGGAGAGTAAAGGCATCAGTGGTACCAGTGGTGATTTGAGGACTCTGGGCTGTAACCCCCAAACTGGAACAGTGGCTCCAGCAGAGTCCAGGATCAACTTCCGCGATCTCTGTCCAGAAGAACAGTTAAAATACTGAAGAAACCACTTCATGTGGCCTTCAGATTAGCTCAAGAACAGCGTAGAGAGCTTCATGGAATGGGTTTCCATTAGAGCCCGACCGATATCGGGGGGGCGATATTATCCGATATTAGGCAGTTTCCAAACTATCGGTATCGGCATTTATAATGGCTGATAAATGAATATTTTAAAAATAGAATAAAAACGGACGAAACAACCTTATAGAACTTAACAAAATTTCTCCAGTCATTTATATTTAGTTATATTTATGAAGCTTACCAAGTCTTTTAATACTGGTAACTTTGTGTTTGGTTGTTATTGTGTTTTTGTTCAAAGGACTTTAAGTTTTATATCTAAGTTTGTATTTACACATTTTATTTATCAGAACTTTAATATATTTTGATGTTTCCTCTTCCGTTGTGACAAGTTTATTTTTAAACTGCATTATCATATTGTTTTAGTGAAGACTGATAAATAACTACAAATAACTAATGTTAGGGAAATCTGTTAATGTTTTGTTACGCATTTTTGAAAAATAAATAAATAAATAAATAAATATATATATATATATATATATATATATATATATATATATCGGAATATCAGATTTTTAAATCAACAAACATTTGTATCAGGCTCTAGTTTCCATGGCGATCAGCTGCATCCATGCCATACATCAGCAAGTGCAATGCAAAGCATCGGATGCAGTGGTGTAAAGCACGCCACCACTGGACTCTAGAGCAGTGGAGACTTTCTCTGGAGTGACCAATCACGCTTCTCCATCTGGCAGTCTGATGGAGGAGTCTGGGTTTGGCGGTTGCCAGGACAACGGTACTTGTCTGACTGCATTGTGCCACGTGTAAAGTTTGGTGGAGGGGGATTATGGTGTGGGGTTGTTCTTCAGGAGCTGGGCTTGGCCCCTTAGTTCCAGTGAAAGGAACTCTGAATGCTTCAGCATACCAAGAGATGTTGGACAATTCCATGCTCCCAACTTTGTGGAACAGTTTGGGGATGACCCCTTCCTGTTCCAACATGACTGTGCACCAGTGCACAAAGCAAGGTCCATAAAGACATGGATGAGAGAGTTTGGTGTGGATGAACTTGACTGGCCTGCACAGAGTCCTGACCTCAACCCGATAGAACACCTTTGGGATGAATTAGAGTGGAGACTGAGAGTCAGGCCTTTTCATCCAACATCAGTGTGTGACCTCACAAATACACTTCTGGAAGAATGGTCAAAAAGTCCCATAAACACACTCCTAAACCTTGTGGAAAGCCTTCCAGAAGAGTTGAAGCTGTTAGAGCTGCAAAGGGTGGACCGACGTCATAGATAGATAGATAGATAGATAGATAGATAGATAGATAGATAGATAGATAGATAGATAGATAGATAGATAGATAGATAGATAGATTTTAGAGTTTACCTGGCACTCTGCACGTCCTTCATTCTGTACAGGAGACCTGAACTGTTCCTCAGCAGATCCAACTGACCCTGGAATCAATCACATTGATCAGACACACAAACAACAAGTTAGGATCTCATCTGATTGACCAATCGGGAGAGAGGAGTGAGCAGTGACATCAGCCTCAGACTGACCAGTGACAGCAGCTTGTTGATGGCCATGGCTCTCTGCTGAGGCTCCAGGTGAGGCATGTCATTCTGAATCACCTGGTCTGTGATACCATGAGGGAACTGCTGACACAGATCTTTGATCCTGCACAACAAGCACAACAATAATAACCATCAACAGCCATTACCATAAGGAAGTTATGATATAATAATTAGAAAGCAACTCGAATTAATAAGTCACTTGTTTCTAGGTTAATAGAGTAATGAAACATGATACTCCAATTAGGAACCACATTCAAAACACCAAGCACACTTTTCAGGACCTTTCTCCGGGGGTGCTGGAGAGAATTCATCAAACCGCCGTTTAGGATGATAGAAATGTTTTGGAGCTTTAGCCGGATTTCCAATTAAGTCACTATGGTTCAGAAAACGTATTTATTCGCGGCATATGACGTTAGTGTGTCTGGTTATGATAGAGTAAACACTGCATTTCATGGAAATTGTACAGAGTTCAGCGCTATGTGCCCTGGTAAACGACGCCATCGGCTCAGCTTTAAAGCTCAGTAACATCGCCGGACTGACCTGTTTTCGACCTCCGTGGCGTCTAAGGGGTTCGTCTCCTTCTTCACTTTGACGTCCGACATTTTAAATTATGTTTCTTTAATTTCTGTCTCAGCTGCTGTGACTGTTATTCAGGATATTAGCATTGTAGGTAACGTTGTGTCAGACAGGCATGCTAGTTCAGGGTCCTCAAAAGTTAGCGGGAGCGTCCTGAAAACTGCCTGTTCAATAAATTCTGGCGAGAAAAAAGGAAAAGCTTCACCGTCCGATTTTAATCTTCGTTCATATTTTGTTTTGTTGATTTCAATATTAGTAGGTCTACTATTAAAAAAAACGTTAACAACCACACACATGCACACACCGTGTGCCTGAGACGAGTGCACGCGCAGAGCTTGTTGCTATGGTGACGCGTCAGTACTCGGGACTCGGGAAGCAGCAGTTTAACGGAAGTCTCTTCTGTTCTATCTGATCTTTAATCTGAAGTAAGAAGCCATTCATTCATTATTTCCCATTATTATTGTATGTTGAAACAGGCGTGCGTGGCGTGACGTCTACTACATCACTTTGTATTTCTTTTCTGTTTTTTATTTTGTCTCAGCACGAGGAAAAAAACTAGAGGAAGTAGACGAAGGCAAGTGTGTAGTATTATGAGTATTAAGATACATATAATAATATACCAGACATGAGATGACTGCTTTTTATTTCTGCAACCTGATTTATTTTCTATTCGAGATCTCATAGAGTTACACTGTAATAATGTATGCTTGTTATGAGAATTGAAGAAAAAAAAAACGATAGATAGCAAAAAAGTAAATAATCGGAGTTCATCCACCATCTGTGCTGATTGATTGGTTCGTTTATTGGTTGATTAACAGAGAGCCGTCGTCATGGCAGCAGGAGCAGTGTCAGCTCCGCTTATCATTCCCATCATCCAACCGACACACAGACTCAAGAGCCACATTGACACCAACACACCTGTCTCCGTCCAGTCAGGTACAAGCACACGCCATCATTCGTCTGTCCCGGTGTCCATCCATTCTTGAATTTCTGACATTTGCTTAATGTTGAAAAATATTTATTTGTAAATAAATATGCCATTGGGCTAACATTGACTTTACCTCAGAGTTGTTTGTTCTTTTACAACAATGCATTGTAATATCACAATACTGAAATCACAGTAAATTGCTGTAATCCTTACCGTGAAAGTCATGCAAAATGTATCCAATAATTTATTGTGAATTCACAGTAAAAGTACAGGGCCTTGTTGTAATGATGTACAGCAAAAGGTTGTAATTCCCCGGTAATGTACTGTAATATCACAGTAATTGCATTGCCATAGAAGCTGTAAAGTTACAGTATACAGCTGTGCTTTTACAACAATGCACTGTAATATCACAATACTGAAATCACAGTAAATTGCTGTGACTTAATTCACAGTATATTGCTGTAATCCTTACTGTGAAAGTCATGCAAAATTTATCCAATAATTTATTGTGAATTCACAGCCTAAAATTTTGCAGTGTACCAAGTCTTTTAATACTGGTAACTTTGTGTTTGGTTGTTATTGTGTTTTTGTTCAAAGGACTTTAAGTTTTATATCTTAAGTTTGTATTTACACATTTTATTTATCAGAACTTTAATATATTTTGATGTTTCCTCTTCCGTTGTGACAAGTTTATTTTTAAACTGCATTATCATATTGTTTTAGTGAAGACTGATAAATAACTACAAATAACTAATGTTAGGGAAATCTGTTAATGTTTTGTTACGCATTTTTGAAAAATAAATAAATAAATAAATATATATATATATATATATATATATATATATATATATATATATATATATATATATATCGGAATATCAGATTTTTAAATCAACAAACATTTGTATCAGGCTCTAGTTTCCATGGCGATCAGCTGCATCCATGCCATACATCAGCAAGTGCAATGCAAAGCATCGGATGCAGTGGTGTAAAGCACGCCACCACTGGACTCTAGAGCAGTGGAGACTTTCTCTGGAGGGACCAATCACGCTTCTCCATCTGGCAGTCTGATGGAGGAGTCTGGGTTTGGCGGTTGCCAGGACAACGGTACTTGTCTGACTGCATTGTGCCACGTGTAAAGTTTGGTGGAGGGGGATTATGGTGTGGGGTTGTTCTTCAGGAGCTGGGCTTGGCCCCTTAGTTTCAGTGAAAGGAACTCTGAATGCTTCATCATACCAAGAGATGTTGGACAATTCCATGCTCCCAACTTTGTGGAACAGTTTGGGGATGACCCCTTCCTGTTCCAACATGACTGTGCACCAGTGCACAAAGCAAGGTCCATAAAGACATGGAGGAGAGAGTTTGGTGTGGATGAACTTGACTGGCCTGCACAGAGTCCTGACCTCAACCCGATAGAACACCTTTGGGATGAATTAGAGTGGAGACTGAGAGCCAGGCCTTCCCGTCCAACATCAGTGTGTGACCTCACAAATACACTTCTGGAAGAATGGTCAAAAAGTCCCATAAACACACTCCTAAACCTTGTGGAAAGCCTTCCAGAAGAGTTGAAGCTGTTAGAGCTGCAAAGGGTGGACCGACGTCATTGATTTTAGAGTTTACCTGGCACTCTGCACGTCCTTCATTCTGTACAGGAGACCTGAACTGTTCCTCAGCAGATCCAACTGACCCTGGAATCAATCACATTGATCAGACACACAAACAACAAGTTAGGATCTCATCTGATTGACCAATCGGGAGAGAGGAGTGAGCAGTGACATCAGCCTCAGACTGACCAGTGACAGCAGCTTGTTGATGGCCATGGCTCTCTGCTGAGGCTCCAGGTGAGGCATGTCATTCTGAATCACCTGGTCTGTGATACCATGAGGGAACTGCTGACACAGATCTTTGATCCTGCACAACAAGCACAACAATAATAACCATCAACAGCCATTACCATAAGGAAGTTATGATATAATAATTAGAAAGCAACTCGAATTAATAAGTCACTTGTTTCTAGGTTAATAGAGTAATGAAACATGATACTCCAATTAGGAACCACATTCAAAACACCAAGCACACTTTTCAGGACCTTTCTCCGGGGGTGCTGGAGAGAATTCATCAAACCGCCGTTTAGGATGATAGAAATGTTTTGGAGCTTTAGCCGGATTTCCAATTAAGTCACTATGGTTCAGAAAACGTATTTATTCGCGGCATATGACGTTAGTGTGTCTGGTTATGATAGAGTAAACACTGCATTTCATGGAAATTGTACAGAGTTCAGCGCAATGTGACCTGGTAAACGACGCCATCGGCTCAGCTTTAAAGCTCAGTAACATCGCCGGACTGACCTGTTTTCGACCTCCGTGGCGTCTAAGGGGTTCGTCTCCTTCTTCACTTTGACGTCCGACATTTTAAATTATGTTTCTTTAATTTCTGTCTCAGCTGCTGTGACTGTTATTCAGGATATTAGCATTGTAGGTAACGTTGTGTCAGACAGGCATGCTAGTTCAGGGTCCTCAAAAGTTAGCGGGAGCGTCCTGAAAACTGCCTGTTCAATAAATTCTGGCGAGAAAAAAGTAAAAGCTTCACCGTCCGATTTTAATCTTCGTTCATATTTTGTTTTGTTGATTTCAATATTAGTAGGTCTACTATTAAAAAAAACGTTAACAACCACACACATGCACACACCGTGTGCCTGAGACGAGTGCACGCGCAGAGCTTGTTGCTATGGTGACGCGTCAGTACTCGGGACTCGGGAAGCAGCAGTTTAACGGAAGTCTCTTCTGTTCTATCTGATCTTTAATCTGAAGTAAGAAGCCATTCATTCATTATTTCCCATTATTATTGTATGTTGAAACAGGCGTGCGTGGCGTGACGTTTGCTACATCACTTTGTATTTCTTTTCTGTTTTTTATTTTGTCTCAGCACGAGGAAAAAAACTAGAGGAAGTAGACGAAGGCAAGTGTGTAGTATTATGAGTATTAAGATACATATAATAATATACCAGACATGAGATGACTGCTTTTTATTTCTGCAACCTGTCTTATTTATTTTCTATTCGAGAGCTCATCGAGTTACACTGTAATAATGAAAGAAAAAAAAAACGATAGATAGCAAAAAAGTAAATAATCGGAGTTCATCCACCATCTGTGCTGATTGATTGGTTCGTTTATTGGTTGATTAACAGAGAGCCGTCGTCATGGCAGCAGGAGCAGTGTCAGCTCCGCTTATCATTCCCATCATCCAACCGACACACAGACTCAAGAGCCACATTGACACCAACACACCTGTCTCCGTCCAGTCAGGTACAAGCACACGCCATCATTCGTCTGTCCCGGTGTCCATCCAGGTGTCTGTCTGTGTTGAAGTCTTTTGGACATGTGAAAGAAATAATGTAAAACATTTGAAAGTGAAGTTAGCACTTAATTTGCATGCATACTATTTACTATTCTATTTACTAATTTCATATCAATTTAATATTATATCATAACGTAGCATCATTGTTTGATTGACATTAAAGATGCAGCACCTGCGTCAGGTCTTTATTCATATTTGCGGCTCCAGTTGCAGTCGGGTTGAATGACTGGGCGAGTTCGGGTTACTGTTGCAACGTCTGATTCTATCTCTATCTATTGGTTTCATCTGGTGAACTAAACCGCTGATAACCTGATGTGAAGGTCAATATATTACAACAAATATTCTATTCACTTTGTCAGACTTATTACATAAACCCCTTCAAATGCATCGTCTCTAGTTTTCAGACTTATTAAATCTGCACATTGGTCCACTACACATGCACACACTCACTGCTCTGAACAAAAACACTGATGCTGCTGGTACTAGGGGCACTACTGGTGCTATGTAGTACCAGTGCCACCAGGTGTGTTTGACAGGTGTTTCTCCACAGACACTCCCGAAGTGCTGATCTTCTTTACTCTGGATGGGTCGAAGCCATCAGGGGTGCAGCAGGGGTCAGCAGGCAGCAGCCGGAAGTACAGCAGGCCCATCCTGCTGCCTGCCGGTCGAGTGGCTGTCAGAGCTGTAGCCGTCACCAGGTGATTGCTCACCTGACATCACTTCCTGTCCAGCCTCCGTTCTACTAGCTTCTGTGACTCTGTGATAATCTCCTCTTTCACGTTCTGTCATCAGTCTTTTGCCTCATCAAAGTCATGCACACAGAACTCTTTGGATCAGTAACATTTGTCTGTGTAGTGACGGCCGAGAGAGCTCGACGGTGACGAAGGTTTTCTCAGTTGAACTTGTGGATTCAAACAACAGAAAGGACGAGGAGAACTTTCTGCAGAGTGACCAGCAGGTAAGACTACATTTCCCACCAGCCCCTCCTGCCATCTGCCTGCTCCCTGCAGAGGATCAGAATGTTGACAGTGAGTGTCTCCATCACCCTCTCTAGTTCTGACAGAGTTAATGTCTCTGAATGAACATCCTGATGATTTATTAAAGTTACAGGATGTGATTGCAGGAACGGTTTAATGTGGAACGTTTCCATTTCAGTGTCCGTCTGAAGGAACCTCACTGCCTGCTGAGAATTCTGCTGGTTCTTCACTGAGGCCTGCAGGTCTGTTACACTGGGCACTGCAATAATAATTAAAATAGTAGTGGCAGGGTAATACACACACTCTACGTCCTGTTAGTCAGACTGTACTACGGAGTCTGCAAACTGTTAGTCAAGATCCATGAAAAGAAATGAATGAATAAAA